>JBBGZY010000493.1:600000-987327 GCA_037952925.1 Lithobates clamitans | reverse complement strand
TGGTTTAAAAGACAGATTCACTGAACAGATTATAATATTTCAGCAATTGGGGATAAAATAATGGCTTTAAATGGGGAGGTATATGACCAAATAGAACGATAAAAATTGAAAGTCAATATATATATATAATAATATATATATATATATATATAATATATATATATATATAATATATATATATATATATATATATAATATTATATATATATATATATATAGTTATTTCCATGAATAGGTAACCAGTATGGAATATGAGCCTATTTTGTAAGTGACCAAATAAGACAATGTATCCAAATCAAATCGCTAGAATCCAACATTGCAGACTAATCCCAGGAGTGGCAGCTATACATAAAAAGGACTCCAAACTGACCTTTAGTAGGCAAGAGAGTTGTATGACCAGGTCCAAAGCAGGCCAGCGTGTTCCCTGTAGTGTAGGTGGAGGCAGATGAGAGGAAAGATAGTTCCTCCTTATATAGCCCAGAGAAAGACCCCGCACATGCGCACTAGGTAGTAAGTCAGGTTATTGTGCAGGCATCATATAAAAATGGGTGTGGATAACAAGCAGGAAGTACAGGTGAGAAATGAATTGGGTGAGAGCGTAGCCGCCAACACATCACGAGATGAGGAAAAATGGCAGTGTCATAGGGAGAGGGGCGGAACGATGTGACGACATCGCTAGGGATCCTCGCATCACCTACGTCAGTTTGAGCGCCTCTCTCTCCACATATGCAAACATGCAGTAACGGAGAGGGGGAGGGGCCAAAGAGAATGACAGCAACCAAGGGGACGAACTACGTCCGGCCCTCAAATCAGGAGACACAGGCGGGCCGTGCGCAACCCACTGTCCTCCCCTCGCATGAAGCAAGGGGAGGAGGGGGAGATGCAGGGTGAGTGCATGTGATAGGCTAGTAAAGCTCCCACATATAGGGCAACAACCTAATGATCGCTCATAAGAAGGGAAGTTAATACATAAAAAATGTAAAAATTAACCACGTTTAACCCAAGTTTGAAATGGAGCCATAGCAGAGTAACCAGCTGTGCTAAATATTCCCGCAATAATAAAGGGCAACATAGGACTAAATAGCTTTAACTGGTAAGTAGGGAAAAAGTATGAAGTATCTGTGCGTATAACACAGACTGGATATAAGTCATAAAAAAACAAAAAGAGGGGACATCAAAATAGGGGCCTGAATGAGTAAATACATGGGCATATATAGCGCTTGAGGGTACTGAATGCATCAGCTCCACAAAACATAATAGGTACCTTTTGAATACTCGATTGAATGTTTATAGCTTGCTTCAAGGGATCATAAGACAACCAAGAAAAAAGGGTCTTGTGTGTACAATATCATCAAAGAGAGGACCATAGACAAAATGCATAGCATCTATAACCAATATACATAGAGAACTAGTCCACAAAATATTACAAGAACCCTATTTTAAAGATTCCTTCTCACAAACCCAGATTCAAACCCTTTTAAACCACTTGACAAACTGGGCACTTAAACCCCCTTCCTAACCAGACCAATTTTCAGCTTTTGGTGCTCTCACAATTTGAATGACAATTACTCAGTCATGCAACACTGTATCTATATGAAATTTTTGTCCTTTTTTCACACAAATGGAGCTTTCTTTTGGTGGTATTTAATCACCGCTGGGTTCTTTATTTTTTGCGCCGTAAAAGAAAAAAAGACCGAGAAAATCTGTAAAATAATACATTTTTCTTCATTGCTTTATAATATTTTGCAAATTAGTAATTTTTCTTCATATATTTTGGCCCAAATTTATACCGCTACATATCTTTGGTTAAAATTAACCCAAATCGGTGGATATTATTTGGTCTTTGTGAAAGTTATAGCGTCCAAAAGCTATGGTGCGAATATCTGAAAATTGATCACACCTGAAGTACTGACGGCCTATCTAATTTCTTGAGACCCTAACATTCCAGAAAAGTACAAATACCCCCCAAATGACCCCTTTTTGGAAAGAAGACATTCCAAGGTATTTAGAAAGATGCATGGTGAGTTTTTTTGAAGTTGTCATTTTTTCCCACAATTCTTTGCAAAATCAAGGTTTTTTTTTTTACTTTTTTTTTTTTCCCACAAAAATTTGTCATATTAGCAGGTTATTTCTCACACACAGCATATGCATACCACAAATTACACCCCAAAACACATTCTGCTATTACTCCTGAGTACGGTGATACCACATGTGTGAGACTTTTACACAGCGTGGCCAAATACAGAGGCCCAACATGCAGGGGAGCACCTTCAGGTGTTCTGGAGCACCCAGGCCAATTCTGACATTTCTCTCCTACATGTAAATATCATCATTTATTAGCTAGAAAATTACATAGAACCCCAAAACATTATATATGTTTTTTTAGCAAAGACCCTAGAGAATACAATGGCGGTCATTGCAACTTTTTATCTCGCACGGTATTTGCGCAGCAATTTTTTTAACGTGTTTTTTTGGGAAAAAAAACTGTTTTGTGCTTTACAAAAACTAAAGAGTAAAGTTAGCCTAATGTTTTTGCATAATGTGAAAGATGAAGTTACGCCGAGTAAATAGATACCCAACATGTCACCTTTCAAAATTGCACGCGCTTGTGGAATGGCGCCAAACTTTGCTACTCAAAAATCCCCATAGGCGACGCTTTCAAATTTTTTACTGGTTACATGTTTTGAGTTACAGAGGAGGTCTAGGGCCAAAATTATTTTCATATGTGGGCGGGACTTACGTATGCATTCGCTTCTGCATGCGAGCACGCAGAGACAGGGGCGCTTTAAAATTTTTTTTTTTTTTTTTATTGTTCATTTTACTTTATTTATTTTAGTTTGATGCTTTTTTCCAAAAAAAAAAAATTTTTGACCATTTTTATTCCTATTACAAGGAATATAAACATCCTTGTAATAGGAATATGGCATGACAGGTCATCTTTACAGTGAGATATGGGGTCAATAAGACCCCACATCTCACCTCTAGGCTGGGAAGCCTGAAATAAAAAAAAAAAAAAAAACGATCCTGGCTTTGATCGTAGCGGTGAGTCGGTAGAAGCGCGGGAGGGGGGGACATCCCCTCTCGCCTCCCGTAAGAACGATCAAGCAGTGGAACAGCCGCTATGATCATTCTTATGGTGTAGGGAATCGCCGGCTGAAAAAGCTGATATCTGAATGATGCCTGTAGCTGCAACCATCATTCAGATATCCCCACACAAAGTCAAGGACGTTGTATGATGGCCGGCGGGCGGGAAGTGGTTAAAACGCTTTTTTTTTTTTTTAACACAAAGTTGTCCATTTATACAATATTTCTACCACATAACATGTACATACCAAAAATGACACCCCAAAATAGATTCTCCTGCTCCTCCTGAGTACGGCGATACCACATGTGTGAGACTTCCACAGCCTGGCCACATACAGAGGGCGAGTACAGCTGAGCATGGCTCAGCATGGCAGGGTATGGCGGGGTATGGTGGGGTATTGCGGAGTATGGCGGGGTATTGCGGAGTATTGCGGGGTATTGCGGGGTATGGCGGGGTATGGCGGAGTATGGCGGGGTATGGCGGGGTATTGCGGAGTATGGCGGGGTATGGCAGAGTATGGCGGAGGCATGGCAGAGTATGGCGGGGGCATTGCAGAGTATGGCGGGGGCATTGCAGAGTATGGCGGGGGCATTGCAGAGTATGGCGGGGGCATTGCAGAGTATGGCGGGGGCATTGCAGAGTATTGTGGGGGCATTGCAAAGTATTGTGGGGGCATTGCAGAGTATTGTGGGGGTATTGCACAGCATTGCAGAGTATTGTGGGGGCATTGCAGAGTATTGCACAGCATTGCAGAGTATTGCACAGCATTGCAGAGTATTGTGGGGGCATTGCAGAGTATTGCACAGCATTGCAGAGTATTGTGGGGGCATTGCAGAGTATTGCACAGCATTGCAGAGTATTGCACAGCATTGCAGAGTATTGTGGGGGCATTGCAGAGTATTGTGGGGGCATTGCAGAGTATTGCACAGCATTGCAGAGTATTGCACAGCATTGCAGAGTATTGTAGGGGTATTGCAGAGTATTGCACAGCATTGCAGAGTATTGTGGGGTTATTGCAGAGTATTGCACAGCATTGCAGAGTATTGTGGGGGTATTGCAGAGTATTGCACAGCATTGCAGAGTATTGTGGGGGTATTGCAGAGTATTGCACAGCATTGCAGAGTATTGTGGGGGTATTGCAGAGTATTGCACAGCATTGCAGGCCATTGCAGAGTAGTGAGGGATGGCTGAGCATGGATGGATGGATGGTTGGATGTCTCTGTGCAGCGCTATGGGCACTACACATACAGCCCACAGCGCTGCAGACATCCATCCATCCCCCTCCCCGCTCACTGTGTACCGATCAGTACACAGGAGGGGAGGAGAGGAACCGGCGTCATCAGATGACGCCGGTCTGTTTACATGTGATCGCGCAGTCATTAGATGGCGCGATCACATGGTAAATGGCCGCAATCAGCGGCCATTTACCGGGATCCGTGATGCGCCGGGTCCTCTGGACCCGGCGGTCACGAATGTGTTCGGGTGCGCGCCCCAGGGGGCGCGCGAGAGGGGAATTCTGGGAGGACGTCATAGTACGCCCTCCCAGAGTTACCCAACCGCCCTGCAGCCGTCATTCGGCTATGGGCCGGTTGGTAAGTGGTTAAGAATGGTCTATAACTTAATTGGGTGTTTAAGCCAGGTGGAAAAGTGGCATTGAGCTCCATAATCCATCGAGCCTCACGTTGCAGGAGAAGTTTATTCCAAACTCCTCCTCTCATATTTGGATGGATACGATCTAGGATTCTAGGATTAAAAACTGAAACCTAGGGCATAAAGCAGCATGATGAACACAAACATGTCTCCCCAATGGGAGCTCAGGGTTTGCTCTCAGCATGCTGGTAATATGACGTCTTGCACGTTTGCGAAATTCTACACAGGTCCTGAAACAAATCGGGCCCAATACTGAAGGAACTGCACCTACATAATATAATTCTGCTTTTGTTTTTATGTATTCGATTATGGTAATGTGTGCACAACATATTTTATATCAATTATAGATTTCTACTTTTTAATATTTTGTTTTTGGGATGTTAGCAACCCTTAGGTCTACTTGGTTGGGTTTCTACAACTGTGCAAAACCATTACACAGAGCAGGTAAGTATTACATGTTTTTTGTTTTAATAAAAAAAATAAATATAACCTTTACAATCACTTTAAGGGTCAGTATCAAATAGTGGGTAAACCCCCACCAATTGCCAGAAAGCTCAATTTTTTTCCCAAGCATCCGAGGAAGGACATTTCTTACACTTTGGTTCAAAAATGTTATGCTTTTTTTTGTGTGTCTTGTAGTTCAGCCCCAAGTGCATGCAGACACTATATACAGTAGGTTTAAACAAACAACAGACTTGGGGGGCACACCCTAAAACATGAATTTACATTCAGGATGGTGCTGCTATAAGACAAACAGAACAAAATAGATTACAGCGCACAAATACAAAAATTACATTTAAATCCTGCAAGACTACTTAAAACACCTGAACATATTCAAAAAATATGGGGATTTGGTCCCACTATATGGCCATATAGAGCTAAGCCCACTTACTGTGTCAAAGTACCCCATTATCAGTGAGACCTACACTATTCATAGAATGAAAGATCCTGCGTCTCAACCATGGGAGACAAACTTCTCTTTATAAGACAACTATAAGGACTCCTCTTATAACACAGGCGGCCACTAATAAGAGGTAATGGTGGGGGAATAGGGTGCTCGGGCCCTTGCATGATATAAATGTCATTTTTGTATGTGTGTGCTGCAAACTATTTTGTACTATATAGGTTTAGTCTGCTGCAAAAGCCATGTCTGAAATACAATAGTGCCATCCCTGAGATGTTTGCACTAGAAACTTACATATGACCATTGTTTCTAACTGCTTATCACAATAGGTTCCTCCAGGCTGCAGGGCTCCAAATCCACTTCCAGGACACATTCTACATACTCTCCCCATGTCAGTATCAATGTCTTTACTTACTGGTCAGAGGGGTGGTGAGGGGGTTGCCTTAAACGGTTGCACAATGCTTTTCCTGGGGCATGATTTTTGCTAGGGGTGGATACCTTTTTTACAGTCTACAAATTGGTTTCTAAGGGCTGCTAGCAACTTTGGACATGCTGAGTTTGAAGCTTTACTACCTCTTCTTTCTGGGAAATATGTTGTGAAGGGGCGCGGCTAGCAGCTGGGATATGAACACCACGCAGACCGAGCTCCTTCACAACCGGCCAATCCTAAGCCTTAGGCCCCATCAATGTAATCCTATGGGAAAATGGATGACAATGGATGATCATTCATTTGCATCCGTTTTCATCCGCTTTCATCAACACCCTATTTTTTTTAACTGATGAAAGCCCTATTTTTCATCAGTCAAAAAAAGGAACGGACGAAAAACAGATGTTAGCAGACGACATCCGCTTACATCCAATCCGCTGACACCTGTTTTTGAACCCCCTTTTTTTCCCCTCTTTAAAAACACTGTATATAGCTGGTTGCTTAAAAAACGATTATAAAAAAGTCATCAGCTGTCAGCAGGATTCCCGCTGACAGTTGAATGTAAAAAAAAAAATTGCCAGTAAAAGAAATTCTAAGAATAAATGAAGTGGGGTCTCCCAAGTCCGTACTAGGCCCTTCGCGTCTAGTTTAGATTCGGAGGGGCCTCCCCCACGCCAATTTTTTTTTTTTAAATGGGGTGGGGGTCCCTCCCCAAAATCAATACCGGACCCTTATCCGAGCATGCAGCCCGACAGGTCAGGAAAGAAAGGGGATGAGCGAGCGCCCCCCCTCCTGACACATAGCAGGCCGCATGCCCTCAACATGGGGGGATGGGTGCTTTGGGGCAGCGGGGACTCTGGCATCTGTTATATAGCCATGGGGCGTGGCCATCAGATAATGTCACCTGGAGAGTCGGCCCCCTGTGATGTCAACCCAACCCTTTTTGTTTTGCCGGCAATTTTTTTTTTACATTCAACTGACAGCTGATAACTCATCGGTTGTTAAGGATGCGGTGGCGGCTTCCCGGTCCCCTCCTTAACAGCCAGCTATATACAGTGTTTGCAATTCAGTCGCTTTTTTTTGTAAAAAACAGACGAAAAACTGATGAGCACGGATGAAAAACTAATGAAAAAAACAATGAAAACTGAATACTTTATCCGTTTTGACGTGACTAAACTGATGAAATGAACGGTCCATATGTGTGAAAGGAGCCTTATCCACTAGCCATCCTGCTTTTTTCTGGACACAGACAGTTTGGGTGTCCCTCCAGCATCCCGCCAGTGTCCGGAAAGATGGTGAAAATCAGCCCAACGGGCTCTAAATCCTCGGGTGAACGCCTGCCTAAACAAGCCACAGGGAGCTCCAAAGATTATGCCGGCTCCCCTGCCTCATGTCAACTACCACCTAGAGACAAGCAGCGGCTGGCGGCCATGGGTGAGTCACGTATCCCTGCATTGAAACACCAGTCTGCAGAGGGGAAACACAGATCTCCTGTTACTATCAAGGAGCGAATTATGGAAAGAAGAAGCTGCGCTGCTTTAAGGTAAATCCAAACAATTCCTTGTAAGTAAAAAATGTGTAATGAAATGACAGTTCAATTATGATCCAAAACAGACACCAAAGTGAGCTTGATCAAAAAAAACATGCCGCCACCTTAAGAAAAACTTGCTTACCAGCTGGCAGATGGCTATACTGTAGCCCAGCCAAGGCATTTGCTTGTATGGAAGATCGTCTGGCAAGCTTTGATTGGATAACTGCACGAATCCTCCAAACGCTCCAGGAGCCGTACGACTCAGACAAAAAAGCTCAGTACCTTCTATAGCACAGCATTTCTCAACCTTTTCTCAATCAGATCACTCTTTAAAAGTATGCAAACTATTGAGGCATCCCAGTTTTCAACTCCAATTCCAAAAAAGTTGGGACGCTGTGTAAAATCTGTCACCTCGGATGGCTCATCACCTCACGGCTTACCGCTATCTCCGACTGCCCGGGTACATAGCGCCCCCTGCTGGACACAGGCTAGGCGAGGAAATCCGGGAGCACTTTGCAGACTCCTCAGTGAGACACAAATAGCATGTCTGTGCTCTTTCCGAGGCAGTAGAGAAGACAGACCCCTAGGCAGATGAGGGTGACTGGGATGAGGAGGGATAGTCTAATAGACCCTGTACAGGGAGTCTTGTCTGGGACTGATGCTGAAGAGGGGGATACAGGGGGGAGCTCACCCTAAAGCACATTATGGAAGCCATACAATCCTGCCAGGCAGCATTAACATCTCGGATTGAAAAGCTCCAGCTGGATCTCTCCATAGTAAAACATGAAATGCAAAAAATGTGTTCCAGGACTTCTACGGCTGAACAATGGAATAGTGACATAGAAGACAACGTTAATCCTCTAACTGCTGATTTAAGGTCTCAACAGCATGACCTGCGGGATCATTTTGCCAAATTAGGAGACCTGGAGAAAAAGGATTACTATTGCGACAACACATCATCAGTAGGGTAAAACTAACCTGTCTCACGACGGTCTAAACCCAGCTCACGTTCCCTATTAGTGGGTGAACAATCCAACGCTTGGTGAATTCTGCTTCCCGAGAATTCCCGAGGGAACAATTTGCGCTTTATTGAGTTCCCAGGAGGGTCAGAGGGCAAAGACCCAGCAGCTTTCCTTAAAAATTATTTAAAGTCTCTAATGGAAGCAGAAAATGTATATGTGCACATAGGGTTCCCATGCGCCTTCCACCCTCTGCTGCACCCCCGAGACCCTTGCTGGTGAAATTGCTCCATAAAGTTGGAACGATTATATAACTTTGTTTCCTGCTATTCCAGCGGCTGCTTAGATTTGGATATTTTTGCGGACTTGTGCTTAATCGGATGTCGTGGCCTACAGTATGTATACCTGGTGTAGCCTACATAGATCACAAGCAAGGAATGTATCCCTGCTGGAACTGTTTTCATCCAGTGACTGTGGAAAGAGACATGGCCCTACAGTATTCCCAGTATTGCTTCCCATTTCGATCAAGATACCACTGTTATTCCTAAGAACGCCCTTTTCTTTTCAAAATTTTTTTTTTATGTTTTGTTTTCCCTTATTTCCTTACATATTATTATGTATGTTTTTTTTTTTGTCTTTTTTGTCTTTTTTGATTGCAAGTTGATCATGGGGTTCTGGGATCTGGCTTTTTTTTCCTTCTTTGTTTTTTTCTTACTGTTTCATCAGGTAATCCCATGTAAGAGGTCTATGAAGGTCACAAGTGATTTCCATCTTGAGTATTTACTGAACTTAACAGATTTTGCTCTAATGGCTCAACGAATTGCCTGAGCGCTGCCCCAATCTTTGGGCTGGTGTACTATCCTTTCTAGGTCACTATCCTTGTTATCCCCAACATAAGTCTTACTTTCTCTACCTGGAATGTCAGAGGTCTAAACTCTAAAATCAAAAGGTCTCTGGTTTTCTGACTATGCCAAACGTACAAAAGCTCAAATCCTTTTGCTACAGGAGACTCATTTGATGGGGTCCAGGTGCGGGCTTTAAAAAGGTCCCAGATTGCTCATGCCTTCCACACTACCTCTTCTACTCCAGGGGAGTCTCTATTTTAATTCTTAAATCTCTTCCGGCACAAATTGTGGACGTCACAGAGGCCTATCACTTGGAAGAGGTGTGGCGATGATGTTTTGCATAAAGTCACTACTGTGTTTTATTTAACAAGAGCGATTTCTGATAACTCACCCCTAGAACTCACTCTACAAATAGTTAAATCCCCTGGTGATCAGACCTGACGCATGAGCCCCTATTGGCTGATAGAACCAATGGTCCTCTATACCTGTGCACAAGTTATCTTTAACTATTTGTTGGATAATGACCAAGGTGTCTCTGACCTAATCAAATGGGATGCCTTTAAGTTGGTGATGTGAGGAGCCTACATGCAGGGGGTGACATCCCTTAAGAAAGTTAATAAAGAATAAATCTCTACTTTAGCAGATATGCTGCAGGAGGCAGATGAATGCTATGTTTTAGATTCTTCCCCACTTAATTACCAGCTGTGTATGAACTTTTTTCTTTTTCTATTACTTTTTTTTCTTTTTTGTCACGGTTTTATATGTGATATAATATTGCACATATGTTATAGTTTTATTATCTCACATTGTATTTATATTATTGCACACATTACACTTTATATATTTGGATGTACGTGTATCACATGCGTTGTGTTATTTACTTGAATTTCACTTCTTTGCCTTAGCGCTGCACTTTATTTTAATATTTTTCTTTTGTGCCAATATCTGAGTTATAGTGCACAGCTTTTGGCCATTTTACTCACTAAGCGCAGATATATTTTTTACACTTATTCAATTTACCCTTCCAACAGATTGCCCCCTGCAGATTACTTCTTCCTTTAAACATGTAGGTGTTAAAGAGCAATTATCAATATCTTCATATGTAGTGAACAACCTCCTACCCTGAAAAGGCCTCCTAAAAATTTTCAGGAAAGTGACTCCCTCCTCTCTTCATACTTGTGGTATCGCAAGAATCTTATAATCTATTTGGCAATGTTGCAGTTGCCTACTTCTCAGGGTGGTTTAGCATTGCCAAATCTGAGACTTCATTATTATGCCTCTCAACTTGTTTATATACATTGTTTTTTTTTCCACCAATTAAATAATGCAGCCATGGCTGCCTTAGTCTCTTCCTACGAGGCCCTAACTAATCTAACTTATAGAAGAGCTATCCAGATCTCTGAGAGCACTGACATTTTGAAAGTTTCCTTAAAAATTTTTGAGCATTGTCTGTCTATGGTTTCTGACGCCTCGCATTTCATTTCCCCCAACCACCCGATCTGGTTCAAACCATCTCTCCCACATTTTTTTGATTTTCTGGATGCTTGCTTCTGGGCATTGAAACTGTTGAAATATGTGCATCAGTTGTATGATCAGGGTTGGTTTAAATCCTTTATCCAACTGAGGGAAGAATTTAGGGTCCCAAACACCTGACACTTTAGGTACCCACAACTTAGACATGCCACCTTGGCACAATTTGATCTTAGGGATGTACAATTTGGTAATTCTACCCTAGAAATAGCTCTACTGCAGCCCGAGCATAGAGATCAGACAATTCTTATAGTACTTTGTCACAGAACAAATCTACTCGTCTACTGGTTTCGAAAGATCAATAGTCATTAGCATAGGCATGCGCACAAGGTTGGACTGGGTGTGCCTGGGCACACCCTAATTACCTAGTGCACAGTAGCATTAACGCTCTGTGTGCCGGCGAGGAGATGGGAAATATCTCCCTCTTACCAGCTCTGCCATAAGAGAAGTGCTTACACACCTCTCTTTCACTGTGCCAACAGGGAGATCAATGTACCGGGCCATATACAGTACATGTAGATACACACATGCATGTGTGTTTGAGCTTTGGGGTGCACACCCTAATGCAATGGGCTGCGCACACCTATGGTCATTAGATACCCCAGATCTGTCAGGGGAAAATTGGAAGGAGCTCCTTCATACCTATTTTACCTCTGCTATATCAGCTAGAGTCTAATTCAATTTTTTTTCACAGGATATATCATACTCCGCTTAGATTATTTAGGCGCAAGAGAGATAGCCCTGTATACCACAAATGCCGTAGATACAAGGGGAATCTGCCCCACATGCAATGGACCTGTGAGAAAATAGGGCCATTCTGGGCCAAAGTTTGTTGCTACGAACTTTGACCTCTCTAATGTGTGCAATCCTAAATGGTGCTTGCTGTGGGTATTGGAGGAGATTGATCCAAATACCTATCAGAAGCAGTTTCTATTGTTTTATGCTAGGAAAATGGTTGTATTGCAGTGGATACATTCTACAGTAGTGCCCCTTAACCAATGGAAAAATCTGATTAACCGGGTCTTGCCTATCTGCAAACTTACATACAAGGCTAGGGCTTGCCCTCATAAATTCAATAAAATGTGGGGACCATGGATAAAGTTTTTTGACACCTGTGCAACACATGGGACCTAATACCCATATTTGTTACAGGAACGGAGGCATAAGTTTCCTATGCCTTTTGAACAGAGGGCATTTCAGATTTCACTTTGTTTCTGACTTCAGCTATGTTTCCTTTATTATATCAAAATGTGCACCTTCTACTTCTTTTATTAAGAGCATCATGGGTCTGGTGCTGAGGATTTCAGTGGGCCTTTTTATGGAAATAAATACAATGAAAACGAGAACAATTTTTTGTTAAAACAAATTAAATATTTTAATTACCATAATAACCCTCAGCATCAGTGTCAGTTTAAAAATATCATTAAGGAAACTGTCATTTATGCTGGGGGTTATGAGTATTACACTTAGGCTAGGTTTCCACCAGTGCGACTTTTCATGCGTTTGGGACTGAAAAGTCGCATGACAAGTCGTACCCCATGATTTCCAATGAGTACCAACAGACAAATGAGAGCCCCTAATCCTAGGTGCCACAGTTGAATTTGTGTACTAATGACTTAGGACGGCCCATGATATATCCACTTGTTCGTTTATGCGCATCCACATTTCAATCAGTTTACAGCTACATATCCTGTTTGCGATGACCATAATGTACTGCTTAATTAAGAAGGAGGACGATAGTATATGCAATATATTGATCAACAATACTTCAATCAACTCCCATTCTTTGAGCTGTGTGTATATCTGATTGTGTGGATGTGTGTGCAGCTGTGATTCTTCTTTTAAAATGACAACGTTGTCTTTTTTAATGTTTTGGAAGGTTACACTAAAACCGCTAATTTTGGGTATTTTGTCATATGTGATATTATGGTGCGTTTTTTCTAAATAAAATTTAATTAAATTCAACCGTAGTGTTTAGTTACTGCGACTCCTTTGGAAGGCCTTGTCCTTTCTGTATTTCTCAGTGCAGTTTACGCAATAACAACCCACATAATTAATGTCCGCAGAAATAATAACTGTCAGCATTAGTGCCAATTTGCTCAATAACAACCCAAAGCATTGGTGTCAGTAGCACCAATAATAACCCCCAAGCATCGATGCCAGTTTCTGCAAGTATATCCCCCAGCATCGGTGCCATAATAACACCCGCATAAATGGTAGTTTCCATAATAACTACCAAGAACAGTGCCAATTTACACAAAAAAAACAGAGCATTAGTGTCTGTAGCAGCAATAATAACCCCCAGCATCAGTGCCAGCTTACATAAAAACTCCCAGAATTGATGGCATCTGAACTGGCTGGAGTGGTTAACGGTTTGGTAGGGGGGTAAGGATAAGTTCATCTTTTGAAAAAAAATAAGAAATGCACATCTTTTTGCAAGTAAAAAAAAATGAGCATTTATGATTTTTTTTTTACTAGTAACCTGGAAAGCATTGCACCCATCATCAGCAGATCACAGGTGCCATGCAGGACTCCTGTAGACTTGTCAGTGTATCTGTCTTCTCATCATCCCTTGTATAGGCAGGCAGATACACTCTGACAGGAAAAGAAAATGAACTGCCTAAAGTGCTCAACCGCACCCTGATAGTTCATTGAGAACTACAAGCTGACAGCCGCAAAGACTGTCAGTACTTATAGTTTCCCCATTTACAGAACCCTGTGAATGAAAGACGTGGCCAGGTGGGTGGAGCCATGTTTTTTTTTTTTAAGAGTTCGCTTGTGTTCTACTTAACCACTTGCCGACCGCCTAATGCAGATATACTGCGGCAGAATGGCACAAACAGGCAAAATCACGTACCTGGTACATGATCTGCTTCCCGCGGGCGGGGGGCGCATCGCGCCCCCCCCGGTGCCCAAGGCGGTCGGCTTCGTTAGGGAAGTGATCCAGGCTGAGGGGGAGGCCACTCATTCGTGGCCACCCCCTCGCGATCGCTCCCAACGAATGAAAATCTTTCTCTGCCTCTGTAATGTAAACAGCGGCAGAGGAAGTGATGTCATCCTTCCTCGAGGCGATCTTTTCGTTCCGGCGCCGAGGAGAAAAGACATCAAGTAAGTGCACCAACACTACACTAACAGTAGAACACACTAGGCACACTTTTCACCCCCGATCACCCCCCTGGACCCCCTGTCACAGTGACACCAATAGCAGTTTTTTTGTTTTTTTGCATTGGTGTCAGTTTGTGACAGTTATAAGTGGTAGGGCAGTTAGGGTTAGCCCCCTTTAGGTCTAGGGTACCCCCCTAACCCCCCTAATAAAGTTTTAACCCCGTGATCACCCCCCGTCATTAGTGTCACTAAATGATCGTTTTTCTGATCGCTGTATTAGTGTCACAGGTGACGCTGGTTAGTTTGTTTAGGGAGGTAAGCATATAGGTTTGCCGTCAGTGTTTTATAGCAACAGGGACCCCCATATACTACCTAATAAAGGTTTTAACCCCCTGATTGCCCCCTAGTTAACCCTTTCACCAGTGATCACCATATAACTGTTATGGGTGATGCTGGTTAGTTAGTTTGTTTATTATAGTTTCAGGGCACCCGCCGTTTATTACCTAATAAAGGTTTAACACCCTGATCGTCCGGCGGTGATAAAAGTTAAGTTTTAGGGTCAGATAAGGTCTGCGTCGCCCCAGGCAGCGCCAGGTTAGCGCCAGTACTGCTAACACCCAGGTACGCAGCATACACCTCCCTTAGTGATATAGTATCTGAACAGATCAGATCTATACTAGCATCCCCAGCAGTTTAGGGTTTCCAAAAATGCAGTGTTAGCGGGATCAGCCCAGATACCTGCTAGCACCTGCGTTTTGCTCCTCGGCCCAGCCCTGCCCAACCCACCCAAGTGCAGTATCGATCGATCACTGTCACTTACAAAACACTAAACACACATAACTGCAGTGCTCGCAGAGTCAGGCCTGATCCCTGCGATCGCTAACAGTTTTTTTGGTAGCGTTTTGATACAGTCGGGAGCTTTTTTGCCTGTGAGTCTCACTACTGTACCCCTAAATTTAGAGCCCAAAATGGCAAATCGAAGGTACACTAGTGAAAAGGCCTACACGTTTCTGAGCATGACAGATGAAGTGAAGAGGAAGTCACTCATCTGTCAGATTCAGGCTCAGAATACGATCCTGTAGAGGACAGCGGCTCCATGACAGATAGCTCTGACGACGGAGTTGTGGTCCCTGCCAAGGTCAGGTGTACCAGACCCCGAACTACTTCTTCTGTCGTTGATGTGCAAGAACCGCAGGTCCCTCGTATGGAGCAGAGCAGTACTAGCGCCACTATTACTTCTGGTGAACTGGCAAGCACCAGCGGCCTAGTACACTCTGGTCGTACATCCAGCACTGCAGTAACACTTGGTGACGTGGCGAGTCCCATAAGTGCAGTTCAAGCTGGCGATGTGGCAAGCACAAGTAGTGTCCCGCTGCCACCAAGAAGACGAACACAGGCCCGTCGTGCCCATAGTGCCCTTCCTGCTGCATTCGCCAATCCTAATTGGGAACCCACCACTTCTGCAGCACCCGTACTTCCCCCATTCACTGGCCAACCCGGCATTCAGGTGGAAACAGTTGATTTTACGTCACTTGATTTTTATTCGCTGTTTTTTACCGAAGATCTTTATATATCTATTGTGGACCAAAGCAATTTGTACGCTGGTCAACACATCACCACTATTCCCCAGTCCTCCCTTGCCAGAGATTGGAGACCAATTACGGTCTCCGAATTTAAGCTCTTTCTGGGCCTTTCCCTCAACATGGGCATAACCAAAAAGAGTGAGTTGCGGTCATATTGGTCCACTGACCCAATTCTCCATATGTCCGTGTTCTCTGCCTCCATAGCCAGGGCACGATACGAGCAGATCTTGCAGTTCATGCACTTCAATGACAATGAACTCTGTCGTCCTCGTGGAGACCCTGGATACGATCGGCTCTACAAAATTCAGCCCCTCGTAAACCACTTCAACCAATGTTTTGCAGACTTGTTTACTCCCCATCAGATTGTCTGCGTTGATGAGTCCCTGATTAAGTTTTCTGGCCGCTTGTCATTCAAACAGTACCTTCCCAGCAAGCGTGCCAGATACGGGGTCAAGATGTATAAGCTCTGTGACAGGGCCACAGGCTATACATGTAGCTTTATGGTTATGAGTAGGGATGAGCCGAACACCCCCAGGTTCGGTTCGCACCAGAACCGGCGAACGGACCGAAAATTTGCACGAACGTTAGAACCCCATTGACGTCTATGGGACTCGAACGTTCGAAATCAAAAGTGCTCATTTTAAAGGTTAATTTGCATGGTATTGTCCTAAAAAGGGTTTGGGGACCTGGGTCCTGCCCCAGGGGACATGTATCAATGCAAAAAAAACTTTTAAAAACGGCCGTTTTTTCGGGAGCAGTGATTTTAATGATGCTTGAAGAAAAAAAAAAGTGAAGTATTCCTTTAAATATCGTACCTGGGGGGTGTCTATGGTATGCCTGTAAAGTGGCACGTGTTTCCCGTGTTTAGAACAGTCCCTGCACAAATTGCCATTTTTAAAGGAAAAATCTCATTTAAAACTGCTTGCGGGTTTAATGTAATGTCGGGTCCTGGCAATATGGATGAAAATCAGTGAGACAAACGGCATGGGTACCCCCCAGTCCATTACCAGGCCCTTTGGGTCTTGTATGGATATTAAGGGGAACCCCGCACCCAAATTAAAATAAGGTGTGGGGCCACCAGGCCCTATATACTCTGAACAGCAGTATACAGGCGGTGCAAACAAAACAGGGACTGTAGGTTTGTTGTTAATTAGAATCTGTTTGTAATTTTGAACGGGTACATTTTTAACGTGTTTAGCTCCATCCAAAAAATCTTTTTTAAGCTTTTTGGAAAACATAGAGAAGGGTTATCACCCCTGTGACATTTGTTTTTCTGTCTGTCCTCCTCTTCAGAAGATTTCACCTCACTTTTTGTCCCAATGACAAATGTTTTTTGAAAATTTGGTGTTTTTTGTGGAACAAGGATTGGAAAGCATCAGTGGAAAGGAGAAATGTTTTTCCCATATTAACTCTTACAGGAGAGAATTTCCCTTCTTAGGGGTAGATTTCATCTCACTTCCTGTTGTCTCCTTCCATTTGCAAGTAGGAGTCGTTTGTAAGTTAGATGTTTGAAAGTAGGGGCCTGCCCTATATACTCAGCAGAAATTTGGGCCTTAGGTGTTGTTGTGGCCACAACACTGTAAGCCCTCACAGGGCCCTGTGAAATATTAGATCAAGAATTGTAATTACATGCCCCTGTTGAATAAGGGCAGAAAAATTGAGCCTTTGGTGGTGGTGGTGGTGCTGGTGCCACAACACTGTAAGTCCTCACAGACACTCTAGTTGGAACGCAGGAACGAGCCCTGCTGCAAAGTATTGCATCAAAAATTGTAATTTCACGCCCCTGTTAAACAGGGGCTGAAAAATTGGGCCTTAGGCACTGGTGCTGGTGCCACAACACTGCAACCCCTCACAGATACTCTAGTTGGAACGCAGAAACGAGCCCTGCTGCAAAGTATTGCATCAAAAATTGTAATTACACGCCTCTGTTAAACAGGGGCTGAAAAATTGGACCTTAAGCACTGGTGCTGGTGCCACAACACTGCAACCCCTCACAGATACTCTAGTTGGAATGCAGAAACGAGCCCTGCTGCAAAGTATTGCATCAAAAATTGTAATTACACGCTCCTGTTAAACAGGGGCTGAAAAATTGGGCCTTAGGCACTGGTGGTGGCGCCCAGAACCAAAAATGTTCTTACAAGCTATCAGCATGATCATTGAGGAGGAAGAGGATAATTACTCAAGGATAGTCACTCAGCATCAGCATAGGCAGTCTTTGAAGGGATCTGAGATTTCAAAAAAAATTATTCGGTTACATCAGCATCAGGTGCTTGGTAGCTGGTGGTGATCCAAGACTGATTCATTTTTATGAAGGTCAGTCGATCGACCGAGTCAGTAGACAGACGCAACCTGTGATCGGTTACAAAGCCTTCAGCAGCACTGAATGTGTGTCCCGAAAGAACGCTGGATGCAGGACAGGCCAGTAGCTCAATTGCATACTGTGCAAGCTCTGGCCAGTGATCCATCCTCAAGACCCAGTAACCCAGAGGATTTTCGGTGGGAAAGGTGTCCAAGTCTGATCTTACCCCTAGGTATTCCTGCACCATGTAAAACAGACGCTGGCGATGGTTGCTGGAACCGATCATACCTTGGGGCTGCGGACCAAAAAATTGTCTGAATGCATCGGTCAGAGGGCCATCTTCTCCACCACTCCTTCTTTGACTGACCGAAGCCTCAGCAACACATTGCCCAGAAACAGGAGTTTGTAACCTCCCAGTCTCTGGGAACGCGTTGCACAGACCTTTCTGCAAGACCTCCCGAAGATGTTTCATCCTCTGCTCCTTCTGCGATGGCAAGATAAGGTCCGCAACCTTTCCCTTGTAACGTGGATCAAGGAGGGTTGCCAGCCAGTATTGGTCCTTCTCCTTGATACCACGAATACCAGGATCCTTACGCAGGCTTTGCAGGATCAGGGAGGCCATGCAGCGTAGGTTTGCTGAGGCATTCGGTCCGGAGTCCTCTGGGTCACTAAGGACGACATGGTCCGCAGCCACCTCCTCCCAGCCACGTACAAGTCCATGTGTTTCTTGGGACTGATCCCTTAAAGACTGCTGCTGATGCTGAGTGCCAGGCTCCACCTCCATACTGACACAATCTTCCTCCTCCTCCTCCTCCTCCTCCTCCTCCTCCTCCTCCTCCTCTTCCTGTGTGATTGGTGGGCACGCAGGAACACTGTCTGGATAAAGGGGGCCTTGAGAGTTAAGGAAGTCCTCCTCTTCCTGCCTCTGTTCTGCCTCAAGTGCCCTGTCCATTATTCCACGCAGCGTGTGCTCCAACTGGCATTATATGACTGGTGGAAATGCACACAGACTTTCCTGGCCTGCCTCAGGACATCATGTAAGCCCGGGTACCTGCCCAAGAACCGCTGCACCACCAAGTTAAGGATGTGAGCCAAACAGGGCACATGGGTCATTTGTCCCTGTCGGAGGGCAGAGAGGAGGTTGGTGCCATTGTCGCAAACCACCATTCCTGCCTTAAGTTGGCGTGGCATCAACCACCTCTGAACCTGCCCCTGCAGAGCTGACAGAACCTCTGCCCCAGTGTGGCTCCTGTCCCCCAAGCACACCAGCTCAAGCACCGCATGGCATCTTTTGGCCTGCATACTTGCGTAGCCCCTTGAACGGCTACGGAGCACCGCTGGTTCCGAGGAAAAAGCACAGGAAGAGGCCATGGAGGAAGAAGAAGAGGAGGGGGTGGAGGAGAAAGGTGTGTCACAATCATTATTAGTGGCATTTTGGAGGCGTGGTGGCGGAACAACCTCCAACACTACTGCACCTTGTCCTGCATCCTTCCCAGCTGCCAGCAGAGTCACCCAATGCGCCGTGAAACTTAGGTAACGTCCCTGTCCATGCCTGCTGGACCATGAGTCAGCGGTAATATGCACCTTACCGCTGACCGCCCTGTCTAGCGAGGCATGGACATTGCCTTCCACATGCCGGTAGAGAGCCGGAATCGCCTTCCGTGAGAAAAAGTGGCATTTGGGTACCTGCCACTGAGGAACCGCACATTCCACAAACTCACGGAAGGGGGCAGAGTCTACCAACTGAAAAGGCAGCAGTTGAAGTGCTAGCAATTTTGCCAAGCTAGCATTCAACCGCTGGGCATGTGGATGGCTGGGAGCAAACTTCTTTCGGTGGTGCAGCAGCTGGGGCAGGGAAATTTGCCTGGTACAATCTGACGTCGGTGTACCAAAAGCAGATTGCCCACAATTACTTGGCTGTGACACACCTAATTCTACACCTTCATTCCTCTCAGTGCAGGTCTTAGAGAGGACTGAAGGTCTAGTGGGGTTTGAAATCTCAGCTGATGAGGAGCAAGGAGAGGTCCTCTTTGTTCTTTGGTGTGGGTCTTTTAGATACGCTTGCCAACGAACTGCATGGCAGGTCAACATATGTCTGGTCAAGCATGTGGTACCCAAGCGGGAGATGTTTTGGCCACGCGAGATACGCTTGAGACATATGTTGCAAATAGCAGCGGTGCGATCTGATGCACTCGTCTCAAAAAAGGCCCACACCAAAGAACTTTTTGAATAATGCACAGAGACTGCAGCGCCCTGCACATGTGGAGCTTTGGGGTGTGATGCAGTAAGTGTTGTGCCCTTAGGCTGGCCCCTGGAGGGCATCCTGGCTCGTTGAAGATGTGCCGCCTCCTCCTCTCTCCTATCAGGCACCCACGTTGAGTCAGTGACCTCATCATCCCATCCCTCCTCATCACTGGAGCAAACCTGGCAGTATGCTGCAGCAGGGGGAGCATGACTGCCAGATTGCTGTCCTTCTTGGGCACCCCCTCTGTCCGTGCTCATGTTACTGCCTTCATCGAGCTCAGTATCATCATCAGAGCCTTCCAAATGCTGGGCATCCTCCTGGAGCATGTACCCAACACTGTGGTCAAACAGTTCGAGGGACTCCTCAGGAGGACATGGTGGGGCTAGGGAAGGAGTCACTGATGACATTGAGCCGAGGAAAGAGGCCGCTGCTTTACCAGACAAGTACCCTGAGCATGGGTGAGAGAGGATGAGGAGGATGAGGACGGCTTGGTCATCCACTCGACCAAGTCTTCTGCATGTTGCGGCTCAACACGGCCAGCTGCCGAAAAAAAGGCCAAGCGTGTCCCACGGCCACGTGCTGATGAGGATGCACCGTCTCCACGACCAGCACTAGACACAGAGCCTGCTTGCCCTCTTTTATTGTCTTGTGACTGTCTGCCTCTCCTTCTTGGCCTTCCAGACATACTAATGGCCTGTAACTGCGCTAAGCTGGGATATATATATATATATATATATAGATATATATATATATATATATAGATATATATATATGTACTGATACTGCAGCTAGCAAAATCAACTGCCTGCCTGTAGTATGAGAACACCACCAACCTTCTACAGGTAGCTTTAGCTGAACACTGTGCAGAGCTCGCAAAAAACTAACTTGTAGCTTTTTTGTAGCTGCCTGCGGTAGTGATAGGATCAGGAAAACACCACCAACCTTCTACAGGTAGCTTTAGCTGAACACTGTGCAGAGCTCACAAAAAAATAACTTGTAGGTTTAGCTGAACACTGTGAGGAGGACGCACCACACTAACTTGTAGTTTTAGCTGAACACTGTGAGCAGGACGCACTGCACTAGCTTGTAGCTTTAGATGAACACTGTGCAGAGGTCTCACTACACTAACTTGTAGTTTTAGCTGAACACTGTGAGCAGGACGCACTGCACTAACTTGTAGCTTTAGATGAACACTGTGCAAAGGTCTCACTACACTAACTTGTAGTTTTAGCTGAACACTGTGAGCAGGACGCACTGCACTAACTTGTAGCTTTAGATGAACACTGTGCAGAGGTCTCACTACACTAACTTGTAGTTTTAGCTGAACACTGTGAGCAGGACGCACTGCACTAACTTGTAGCTTTAGATGAACACTGTGCAGAGGTCTCACTACACTAACTTGTAGTTTTAGCTGAAAACTGTGAGCAGGACGCACTGCACTAACTTGTAGCTTTAGATGAACACTATGCAGAGGTCTCACTACACTAACTTGTAGGTTTAGCTGAACACTGTGAGGAGGACGCACCACACTAACTTGTAGTTTTAGCTGAACACTGTGAGCAGGACACACCCCACTAACTTGTAGCTTTAGATGAACACTGTGCAGGGGTCTCACTACACTAACTTGTAGTTTTAGCTGAACACTGTGAGCAGGACGCACTACACTAACTTGTAGCTTTAGATGAACACTGTGCAGAGGTCTCACTACACTAACTTGTAGTTTTAGCTGAACACTGTGAGCAGGACGCACTGCACTAACTTGTAGCTTTAAATGAACACTGTGCAGAGGTCTCACTACACTAACTTGTAGTTTTAGCTGAACACTGTGAGCAGGACGCACTGCACTAACTTGTAGCTTTAGATGAACACTGTGCAGAGGTCTCACTACACTAACTTGTAGTTTTAGCTGAACACTGTGAGCAGGACGCACTGCACTAACTTGTAGCTTTAGATGAACACTGTGCAGAGGTCTCACTACACTAACTTGTAGTTTTAGCTGAAAACTGTGAGCAGGACGCACTGCACTAACTTGTAGCTTTAGATGAACACTATGCAGAGGTCTCACTACACTAACTTGTAGGTTTAGCTGAACACTGTGAGGAGGACGCACCACACTAACTTGTAGTTTTAGCTGAACACTGTGAGCAGGGCACACCCCACTAACTTGTAGCTTTAGATGAACACTGTGCAGGGGTCTCACTACACTAACTTGTAGTTTTAGCTGAACACTGTGAGCAGGACGCACTACACTAACTTGTAGCTTTAGATGAACACTATGCAGAGATCTCACTACACTAACTTGTAGGTTTAGCTGAACACTGTGAGGAGGACGCACCACACTAACTTGTAGTTTTATCTGAACACTGTGAGCAGGACGCACTGCACTAGCTTGTAGCTTTAGATGAACACTGTGCAGAGGTCTCACTACACTAACTTGTAGTTTTAGCTGAACACTGTGAGCAGGACGCACTGCACTAACTTGTAGCTTTAGATGAACACTGTGCAGAGGTCTCACTACACTAACTTGTAGTTTTAGCTGAACACTGTGAGCAGGACGCACTGCACTAACTGTAAATAGTCTAGCTGCCTGACTGTGGTACTAATAGGATCAAAAGAACACCAGCAATTTTCTTCAGGTAGCTGTAAATACTGTAACAAGACAAGCCTGCCTGTCAGTAAGAAGATAACAGGAACGGATCTAGCTAAACTGAATACAGTGTATATATATATATATATATATATATATATATATATATATATATATATATATATATGCAACACCTGGGATGCATATATATACACAATACATTGTAAGTGCAGCTAACTCACTGATTGTCCTGCCTATTCTATCTAACTCAAATGAAATGACACTGTCTCTCTGTCTAGCTATCTCTCTTTCAACGCCGGAACACACACTACACAGGGCCGCCGTGCAGGCGGCCTTATATAGTGTGGGGCGTGTTCTAAACCCCCTGAGCCATAATTGGCCAAAGCCACCCTGGCTTTGGCCAATTACAGCTCTCTCTACCGACGGCGCTGTGATTGGCCAAGCATGTGGGTCATAGTGCATGCTTTGCAATCATCAGCCAGCAATGCACTGCGATGCCGCAGTGAATTATGGGCCGTGACGCGCCACACGAATTTGGCGCGAACGGCCCATAACGTTCGGAATTCGGCAAACGGGCGAACAGACGATGTTCGAGTCGAACATGGGTTCGACTCAAACACGAAGCTCATCCCTAGTTACGAGGGAAAAAAAAAGTCACGTAGAGCCGACATACTGCCCTGACTACATAGGAAACACTGGCAAGATTGTGTGGGACTTGGTGTCACCCTTATTCGGAAAGGGGTACCACTTGTACGTGGACAATTATAACACGAACATGCCACTTTTTAGTCACCTTTTTGATCATCAGATTGGAGCATGTGGCACCGTACGACCTAATCGCCGGGCTTTCCCCAGCGGCTTGTAGATTCCTGTCTTAGGCTGGGGGAGAGAGCCTGCTTGCAGTGTAATAATTTGCTCGCTATGAAGTGGAGGGATAAGAAGAATGTTTTTGTTCTTACCTCCCTTCATGCAGACACGACGGTCCAAATTACTACGGCGACTGGTGTTGTGGAGAAACCCCTCTGTGTCCACGAATATAACCTTAACATGGGAGGGGTGGACCTCAACGACCAGTTGTTGGCGCCGTACCTAGTTGCCCGTAAGGCCAGACGCTGGTACAAAAAAGTGTCTGTTTATTTATTTCAATTGGCTTTGCTGAACACTTATGTGCTATACAGAGCTTCAGGACGGACTGGATCCTTCCTTAAATTCCAGGAAGAGATCATCAGAGCCCTTCTGTTTCCAGACGGTGCTCCACCTCACCATCCCCAACCAAATGCAGTAAGCCGGCTGCATGAGAGGCATTTTCTTTATGTCCTCCGGAGTACCCCTACCCAACGAGCCCCCCAAAAAAGATGTCCTGTCTGCAGCAAGCGCGGATATAGGCATGACACCCGCTATTATTGTCCCTCCTGTCCTGACAATCCTGGTCTTTGTATTGGTGAGTGTTTTGAACGCTACCATACACTAGTTGAGTATTAGTGTAGGGTACAGCACTGCACAGACTAGGACACACTTTCACAGGGTCTCCCAAGATGCCATCGCATTTTGAGAGACCCGAACCTGGAAACGATTACTGTTACAAAAGTTACAGTTACAAAAAAAGTGTAAAAAAAACAAAAAAACAAAAAAAAAAATATATAAAATAAAAAAAAATAAAAATAGTTGTTGTTTTATTGTTCTCTCTCTATTCTCTCTATTCTTCTGCTCTTTTTTAATGTATTCTATTCTGCAATGTTTTATTGTTATTATGTTTTTATCATGTTTGCTTTATAGATATGCAATTTTTTAATACTTTACTGTTTACTGTGTTTTATTGTTAACCATTTTTTTGTTTTCAGGTACGCCATTCAGCTGCAGAGCGGATTTATTTATCTTGACAGCAACAGCGTTTGCTCCCACAATACATAAAGCCGTGACTCCAGCGATGTCGGAGGTGATTTCACCACCACAGTTACATACTTCAGCATATATGCCGAAGCATGGGGGCAGCAGTGGGAGAAGGAGCGATTTGCTCCTACCTTTTGCGGGAGGATGCCCCCATGCTCCGGCATATATATATTTTAGGCACAGGTTGCGTTAGATGTTTTATTTTTTACTATTTTTTTTTTGTATTTGCTTTGCAGGTATGGTAAATCTTACTGTTATACTCTAATGTTACTTTGTTTTATTGTTAACCATCATTTGCTTAGCAGGTACACCATTCAGTTGCAGCGCGGATTTAGTTATCTTGACAGCAACAGCGTTTGCTCCCACGATATATAAAGCCGTGACTCCAGCGCTGTCGGAGGTGATTTCACCACCACAGTTACATACTTCAGCATATATGCCGAAGCATGGGGGCAGCAATGGGCGGAGGAGCGATTTGCTCCTACCTTTTGCGGGAGGATGCCCCCATGCTTCGGCATATATAAACGGTGCATGTATGCCCATCATTAGAAGTGGGTGGATGAAGGGAGGTATTCTAATGGTAGGAATACCCACATACCGATCAATCTCTTTTTTTCGTTCAGCCCACAGGCTGCATGAAAAAAAAGTTTACAATATATGCCCAACAAGGACCAGCAACGTACTAGTATGTTGCTGGACTTTGAGTGGTTATACCAGAATGATGCCTGCAGGTTTAGGTATCATCTTGGTATCATTCTTTTCAGCCAGCGGTTGGCTTTCATGTAAAAGGAATCCTAGTGGCTAATTGGCCTCTAGACTGCTTTTACAAGCAGTGGGAGGGAATGCCCCCCCCCACCGTCTTCCATGTTTTTCTCTGGCTCTCCTGTCCCAACAGGGAACCTGAGAATGCAGCTGGTGATTCAGCCAGCTGACCATAGAGCTGATCAGAGACCAGAATGGCTCCAAACATCTCTATGGCCTAAGAAACCGGAAGCTACAAGCATTTCATGACTTAGATTTCGCCGGATGTAAACAGCGCCATTGGGAAATTGGGAAAGCATTTTATCACACCGATCTTGGTGTGGTCAGATGCTTTGAGGGCAGAGGAGAGATCTAGGATCTAATAGACCCCAATTTTTTCAAAAAAGAGTACCTGTCACCTATTGCTGTCATAAGGGATATTTACGTTCCCTGAGATAAAAATAAAAATTATTTTAAAAAAATAGGCGCAAAGGCGAACGCAAGCGTCGGTCTGCCGTCAAATGTAAACAGCAATTGCACCATGCATGTGAGGTATCACCGCGAAGGTCAGATCGAGGGCAATAATTTTAGCAGTAGACCTCCTCTGTAAATCTAAAGTGGTAACCTGTAAAGGCTTTTAAAGGCTTTTGAAAATGTATATAGTTTGTCGCCACTGCACGTTTGTGCGCAATTTTAAAGCATGTCATGTTTGCTATCCATGTGCTCGGCCTAAGATCATATTTTTTATTTCATTAAACATTTGGTCAATAGAGTGTGTTTTAGTGCATTCACATTTAAAAAAGTGTGTTTTTTCCCAAAAAAATGCGTTTGAAAAATCGCTGCGCAAATACTGTGTGTAAAAAAAAAAATGAAACACCCACCATTTTAATTTGTAGGGCATTTGCTTTAAAAAAATATATAATGTGTGGGGGTTCAAAGTAATTTTCTTGCAAAAAAATAATAATTTTTTCATGTAAACAAAAAGTGTCAGAAAGGGCTTTGTCTTCAAGTGGTTAGAAGATTGGGTGATGTGTGACATAAGCTTCTAAATGTTGTGCATAAAATGCCAGGACAGTTCAAAACCCCCCCAAATGACCCCATTTTGGAAAGTAGACACCCCAAGCTATTTGCTGAGAGGCATGTCGAGTCCACGGAATATTTTATATTGTGACACAAGTTGTGGGAAAAAGACAATTCTTTTAAAAAATTTTTTGCACAAAGTTGTCACTAAATGATATATTGCTCAAACATGCCTTGGGAATATGTGAAATTACACCCCAAAATAGATTCTGTTGCTTCTCCTGAGTACGGGGATACCACATGCGTGAGACTTTTTGGGAGCCTAGCCGCGTACGGGACCCCGAAAACCAAGCACCGCCTTCAGGCTTTCTTACTGCGTAAATTTTTTATTTCACTCTTCACTGCCTATCACAGTTCGGAGGCCATGGAATGCCCAGGTGGCACAAACCCCCCCCAAATGACCCCATTTTGGAAAGTAGACACCCCAAGCTATTTGCTGAGAGGTATAGTGAGTTTTTTGCAGACCTCAATTTTTGTCACAAAGTTTTGAAAATTGAAAAAAGAAAAAAAAAATTCTTGTCTTTCTTCATTTTCAAAAACAAATGAGAGCTGCAAAATACTCACCATGCCTCTCAGCAAATAGCTTGGGGTGTCTACTTTCCAAAATGGTGTTATTTGGGGGGATTTTGTGCTATCTTGCCATTTTATGGCCTTCGAAACTGTGATAGGTAGTGAGGAGTGAATCGAAAATTTACACCCTTAGAAATCCTGAAGGCAGTGATTGGTTTTCGGGGCCCCGTATGCAGCTAGGCTCCCAAAAAATCCCACACATGTGGTATCCCCGTACTCAGGAGAAGCATCAGAATGTATTTTGGGGTGTAATTCCACATATGCCCATGGCATGTTTGAGCAATATATCATTTAGTGACAACTTTGTGCAAAAAAAAAAAAAAAAGTTTGTAATTTTCCCGCAACTTGTGTCAAAATATAAAATATTCCATGGACTCAACATGCCTCTCAGCAAATAGCTTGGGGTGTCTACTTTCCAAAATGGGGTCATTTGGGGGCGTTTTGTGCCATCTTGGCATTTTATGGCCTTCAAAACTGTGATAGGTAGTGAGGAGTGAAATCAAAAATTTACACCCTTAGGAATCCTGAAGGTGGTGCTTGGTTTTCAGGGCCCCGTATGCGGCTAGGCTCCCAAAAAGTCCCACACATGTGGTATCCCCGTACTCAGGAGAAGCAGCTAAATGTATTTTGGGGTACAATTCCACATATGCCCATGGCCTGTGTGAGCAATATATAATTTAGTGACAACTTTTAGTAATTTTTTTTTTTGTCATTATTCAATCACTTGGGACAAAAAAAATTAATATTCAATGGGCTCAACATGCCTCTTAGCAATTTCCTTGGGGTGTCTACTTTCCAAAATGGGGTCATTTGGGGGTTTTGTACTGCCCTGCCATTTTAGCACCTCAAGAAATTACATAGGCAGTCATAAACTAAAGCTGTGTAAATTCCAGAAAATGTACCCTAGTTTGTAGACGCTATAACTTTTGCGTAAACCAATAAATATACGCTTTTTGACATTTTTTTTACCAAAGACATGTATGTAGACAGACAAATGTATGACTAAAATTGAGTTTATTGGATTTTTTTTATAACAAAAAGTAGAAAGTATAATTTTTTTTGAAAATGTTCGGTCTTTCTCCGTTTATAGCCCAAAAAATAAAAACCGCAGAGGTGATCAAATATCATCAAAGAAAGCTCTATTTGTGGGAAGAAAAGGACGCAAATTTTGTTTGGGTACAGCATTGCATGACCGCGCAATTAGCAGTTAAAGCGACGCAGTGCCAAATTGTAAAAAGTGCTCTGGTCAGGAAGGGGGTAAATCCTTCCGGAGCTGAATTGGTTAATTACGTGAAAAAAACTCTAATAAGTATTTTACCCCCTACTGGTTATTGTGCTCAGCAATGCTGTGCTGTATTGGGCACAATACCCAGTAAGGGGGGAAATATTTTATTATTCGTTTTCTTTTGTTTGTTTTGCACTTCATCAGTATGTCAATTAAGTAGTTAACAGCAGTAGGATGATACTGTGAACTAATACAGGAGTGAGTGCTGCATTCACATGTTTAAAATATATAATTTTCATGTGTGTTTGATGCTGCAAAAATTAAAAGCCAGCAGCTACACATACTGCAGCTGCTGGCTTTTAATAAACAGACACTTCCCTGTTCTGGAATCCAGCGATGTCGGCACCGCAGCTGATGTTTCCAGGACCGATCCTGGCCAGGGTGCACAGGATGCAATGCACCCGGGCGCCACAGAGGTGGGGGCGCTGAAGTGCCAGAGTGCTCCCCTCCCTCCTCCTCTCCTTGTCCATAGGCGGCTCTCTCTGCTGGTTACCGCCACCGCCACTGCTGTGCCCATCCCCCCCTCCCTCCTCCTGTCAGAGGAGGAGAGCGAAACAGCCGGAGATCGGAGCGGCTGCTGTCTCTGTGTGCAGAGAGAGACCAGCCATGGCAGCGCAGTGACGTCACGGGGGAGGGCGGTCCGAGCCCGACCCCGACGTGTTCCACTTCTCCTCCTCCTGTGTGTAACTCCTGCCTGCTGCCCAAGCCTGACACGCTCTGTTCTCCACCCGGGTGGCACGACTGTACACCGTCCTCTCCTCTCCAGCTGCCGCCCGGGTGTTTTTAATTAGCCTAATGGAGGGGGGGTCTGTACTAATGTGGGGGGGTGATTTGTCCTGGGGGTCTAAACTAATGTAGGAGGGAGGTGATTTGTCCTGGGGGGTCTGTACTAATGTGGGGGGGTGGTTTGTCCTAGGGGTCTATACTAATGTAGGGGGTTGATTTGTCCTGGGGGGTCTAAACTAATGTGGGGGGGTGATTTGTCCTGGGGGACTGTACTAATGTGGGGGTGATTTGTCCTGGGGGGTCTGTACTAATGAAGGGGGGTGGTTTGTCCTGGGGGGGTCTATACTAATGTAGGGGGGATGATTTGTCCTGGGGGATCTGTATTAATGTAGGGGGGGTGATTTGTCCTGGGAGGGTCTATACTAATGTAGGGGGGGATTTGTCCTGGGGTCTGTACTAATGTAGGGGGGATGATTTGTCCTGGGGTCTGTATTAATGTAGGGGGGTGGTTTTTCCTGGGGGGTCTATACTAATGTAGGGGGTGATTTGTCCTGGGGGGTCTGTATTAATGTAGGGGGGGTGGTTTGTCCTTGGGGTCTATATTAATATGGGGGGGTGATTTGTCCTGGGGGGTCTAAATTAATGTAGGGGGGTGATTTTTCCTGGGGGGGTCTGTACTAATGGAGGGGGGTGGTTTGTCCTGGGGGGTCTATACTAATGTAGAGGGGGTGGTTTGTCCTTGGGCATCTGTACTAATGTAGGGGGGTGGTTTGTCTGGGGGGTCTGTACTAATGGAAGGGGGCAGGTGGTTTGTCGTGGGGGTCTGTACTAATAGAGGGGGGTGGTTTGTCCTGGGGGGTCTGTACTAATGGAGGGGGGGTGGTTTGTTCTGGGGGGTCTGCACTAATGTAGGGGGGTGGTTTGTTCTGGGGGTCTGTACTAATGGAGGGGGGTGGTTTGTCCTGAGCGGGGTCTGTACTAATGAAGGGGGTGGTTTGTCCTGGGGGGTCTGTACTAATGGAGGGGGGTGGTTTGTCCTGAGGGGGCCTGTACTAATGGAGGGGGTGGTTTGTCCTGGGGGAGTCTATACTTATGTAGGGGGTATGATTTGTCCTGGGGGTTTGTATTAATCTAGGGGGGGTGGTTTGTCCTGGGGGAGTCTATACTAATGTAGAGGGGTATTTGTCCTCTGGGGTCTAAACTAATGTAGGGGGTATGATTTGTCCTGGGGGTCTGTATTAATGTAGGGGGGTGATTTGTCCTGGGGGTCTATACTAATGTAGGGGGGGTGGTTTGTCCTGGGGGGTCTATACTAATGTAGGGGGGGTGATTTGTCCTGGGGGGTCTGTACTAATGTAGGGGGGGATGATTTGTCCTGGGGGTCTGTATTAATGTAGGGGGGTTTGTCCTGGGGGGTCTATACTAATGTAGGGGGGTGATTTGTCCTGGGGGTCTGTATTAATGTAGGGGAGGTGGTTTGCCCTTAGGGGTCTATACTAATGTGGGGGTGTGATTTGTCCTGGGGGGTCTAAACTAATGTAGGGGGGGTGATTTGTCCTGGGGAGTCTATACTAATGGAGGGGGGGTGGTTTGTCCTGGGGGTCTATACTAATGTAGGGGGGGTGGTTTGTCCTGAGGGGTCTGTACCAATGTAGGGGGGGTGGTTTGTCTGTGGGGGTCTGTACTAATGGAACGGGGCAGGTGGTTTGTTGCGGGGGTCTGTACTAATGGGGGGGGGTTTGTCCTGGGGGGGTCTGTACTAATGGAGGGGGGTGGTTTGTTCTGGGGGTCTGTACTAATGGAGGGGGTGGTTTGTCCTGAGGGGGGTCTGTACTAATGTAGGGGGGTGGTTTGTCCGGGGGGGTCTGCACTAATGGAGGGGGGTGGTTTGTCCTGGGGGGGTCTATACTAATGGAGGGGGTGGTTTGTTCTGGGGAGTCTGTACTAATGGAGGGGGGTGATTTGTTCTGGGGGTCTGTACTAATGGAGGGGGGGTGGTTTGTTCTGGGGGGTTCTGTACCAATGGAGGGGGTGGTTTTTCCTGAGGGGGGTCTGTACTAATGGAGGGAGGGCGGTTTGTCCTGAGGGGGGTCTATTCTGATAAAGGGGGGTGTTTTGTCCTGGGGGGGTCTATACTGAGGGAGGGGTTTATACTTAGTGGGGGGTCTGCACTGATGGAGGGGGGTCTATACTTAGTGGAGGGGGGTCTGTACTGAGGGGCGACTATAGTTAGTGGAGGGGGTGATACCATGTTATACCGCACCGGGTGACACTAACCCTAGTGACGCCACTGCAGCCGCGGGCTCTTTTTTCCCCTCTCCCTCTCCTCCTCGTGCGCGCTGCTGTACTAGTGAGCGGCGCACTATGTTTCTTCATGTCTGCAGGTGAGAGGGCCGATCGGCCATTATTTACTAACGTCCATAGGAACTGCAGTCTCTGACCGTCTTCTGTACTATGTCTGTAGTCTCTGAACATCTCTTGTATCATATCTGCAGTCTCTGACCATCTCCTGTAGTATGTCTGCAGTCTCTGACCGTTTCCTGTAGTATGTCTGCAGTCTCTGACTGTCTCCTATATTATATCTCCAGTCTCTGACCATCTCCTGTACTATGTCTGCAGTCTCTGACCATCTCCTGTATTATATCTCCAGTCTCTGACCATCTCCTGTAATATGTCCGCATTCTCTGACTATCTCTTGTAACATGTCTGCAGTCTCTGACCATCTCTTGTAACATGTGCAGTCTCTGACCATCTCCTGTAGTATGTCTGCAGTCTCTGACCATCTCCTGTATTATATCTCCAGTCTCTGACCATCTCCTGTAATATGTCCGCATTCTCTGACTATCTCTTGTAACATGTCTGCAGTCTCTGACCATCTCTTGTAACATGTGCAGTCTCTGACCATCTCCTGTAGTATGTCTGCAGTCTCTGACCATCTCCTGTACCATATCTGCAGTCTCTGACCATCTCCTGTAACATGTCTGCAGTCTCTGACCATCCTCTGTACTATGATTGCAGTCTCTGATCATCTCCTGTACTATGTCTGGGGGCTCTTTCTAACAGATTCTCTAACAGAAGCCCTCTCTGTGTGCATCAGAGAGACTCCCCTCCAGGTCTCATTAGTGTATGCTCTTCCTGTATTTTCTTTATTGTTAAAAGATCATGGGAGGATCCCAGGGTAACGAAGAGTTCTTAGGGGAACATCTTTGTGTTTGAGTCGTTGCCACAGAAACATTTGTAAAGGGGAGGAGTTGGTAAGATGACCACGCCCATGTGGGGGCGCCAGAAATATTTCTGCACCCAGGCATCTGTGATCCTAGGATCGGCCCTGGATGTTTCCATTAGCTGTCGGGTGCTGCCGCCGCCATTGCGGGTAAGGGAACCCGGCAGTGTAGCCTTACAGCTACATGGTGATACCATGTTTTATCGAACCGGGTGACACTAACCCTAGTGACGCCACTGCAGCCGCGGGCTCTTTTTTTCCCCTCTCCCTCTTCTTCTCGTGTGCGCTGCTGTACTAGTGAGCGGCGCACTATGTTTCTTCCGCCGCCTTCATATCGGCCAGGGAAGAAAAAAAAAAGGAGCAAAGAAGAGGATTGTGGGACATGTAGTTCCGAGGACTGGCAACCCCACTGTAACACAGAAACTGCAGCCCACACAGCATGCTCAGCTGAATGGGAGAGAGAGAGCCAGGAGCCCAGGAAAGCTTTCAGGGAAGTGCACCCAGGACTTCAGAGGGAGAGGACAGTGCTGAGGGAACACCATCAGAGAGAGAACCCCGCTGCCCTGTGCCACCAGAGGGAAAGCCACAAATCCTGGCGAAATCCCTGGTGGAGAAAGGAATGGAGTCATTGCCAGAATACAGATCTGGGCTCTACCCAGCGGAGTCGCCACGGGCAATTCAGAGTGAGCAGAGTCTTGATCAGAGGAACTGTTGTTGCTGTATCGCTGAGTCAGGTGAGAGGGCCGATCGGCCATTATTTACTAACGTCCATAGGAACTGCAGTCTCTGACCGTCTTCTGCACTATGTCTGCAGTCTCTGATCATCTCTTGTTTCTTGTCTGTAGTCTCTGACCATCTCTTGTATCATATCTGCAGTCTCTGACTATCTCCTGTAGTATGTCTGCAGTTTCTGACCATCTTCTGTACTATGTCTGCAGGAGATGGTCAGAGACTGCAGACATGTTACAGGAGATGGTCAGAGACTGCAGACATGTTACAGGAGATGGTCAGAGACTGCAGACATGGTACAGGAGATGGTCAGAGACTGAAGACATACTACAGGAGATGGTCAGAGAAGGCAGACATAATACAGGAGATGGTCAGAGACTGCAGACATACTACAGGAGATGGTCTTTAGTCTCTGACCATCTCCTGTACCATGTCTGCAGTCTCTGACCATCTCCTTTAACATGTCTACAGTCCCTGACCATCTCCTGTACCATGTTTGCAGTCTCTGACCATCTCTTGTATTATGTCTGCAGTCTCTGACCATCTCCTGTAGTATGTCTGCAGTCTCTGACCATCTCCTGTAACATGTCTGCAGTCTCTGACCATCTTCTTTATTATGTCTGCAGTCTGACCATCTCCTGTACTATGATTGCAGTCTCTGCCTATCTCCTGCACTATGTCTGGGGGCTCTTTCTAACAGATTCTCTAACAGAAGCCCTCTCTGTGTGCATCAGAGAGACTCCCCTCCACGTCTCATTAGTGTACGCTCTTCCTGTATTTTCTTTATTGTTAAAAGATCATGGGAGGATCCCAGGGTAACGACAGTGGCGTCTCCAGCTTTCATATTTAGGGGGGCACATGGGGGGACAGGGACAAAAGTAGGGGGGCCAACTATAAAATGCAATTCTATATCCATACCCATACCCAGGGTGTGCTACGTTCAGAGTACTGAGTTCAGGGTGTGCTACGTGCAGAGTACTGAGTTAAGGGTGTGCTATGTGCAGAGTACAGAATTCAGGGTGTGCTACGTGCAGAGTACAGGGTCCATGGTGTGCTACGTGCAGAGTACTGAGTTCAGGGCGTGCTACGTGCAGAGTACTGAGTTAAGGGTGTGCTATGTGCAGAGTACAGAATTCAGGGTGTGCTATGTGCAGAGTACAGGGTCCAGGGTGTGCTATGTGCAGAGTACTGAGTTCAGGGCGTGCTACCTGCAGAGTACTGAGTTAAGGGTGTGCTATGTGCAGAGTACAGAATTCAGGGTGTGCTACGTGCAGAGTACAGGGTCCATGGTGTGCTACGTGCAGAGTACAGGGTCCATGGTGTGCTACGTGCAGAGTACAGGGTCCATGGTGTGCTACGTGCAGAGTACAGGGTCCATGGTGTGCTACGTGCAGAGTACAGGGTCCATGGTGTGCTACGTGCAGAGTACAGGGTCCATGGTGTGCTACGTGCAGAGTACAGGGCCCATGGTGTGCTACGTGCAGAGTACAGGGTCCATGGTGTGCTATGTGCAGAGTACAGGGTCCATGGTGTGCTATGTGCAGAGTACAGGGTCCATGGTGTGCTACGTGCAGAGTACAGGGTCCATGGTGTGCTACGTGCAGAGTACAGGGTCCATGGTGTGCTACGTGCAGAGTACAGGGTCCATGGTGTGCTACGTGCAGAGTACAGGGTCCATGGTGTGCTACGTGCAGAGTACAGGGTTCATGGTGTGCTACGTGCAGAGTACAGGGTCCATGGTGTGCTACGTGCAGAGTACAGGGTCCATGGTGTGCTATGTGCAGAGTACAGGGTCCATGGTGTGCTACGTGCAGAGTACAGGGTCCGTGGTGTGCTACGTGCAGAGTACAAAGTCCGTGGTGTGCTACATGAGTACAGGGTGTGCTACATACAGAGTCCTGGGTGTGCTACATACAGAGTCCAGATTTCAGGAGTGCCACATTTCAGCTGAAAAAAAGCCTGTAGTAAAAGTATACAGTGCAAACACTGTCTGCAGCCATGAAAGATACAGCCACAGCACCTGTGATCATCATTATCATGCTGATGATTACACTGTACTTCATGTGACTGTACTGTATATAGGCTGTACAGTGTGATCATCAGCATCATAATGATGATCACAGGTGCTGTGGCTGTATCTTTCATGGCTGCAGACAGTGTTTGCACTGTATACTTTTACTATTCTTGTCAAAAGTAGTAAGAGCAGTATATTGTAGCAACATTTGCAGTCTGAGTCTCACTCTAGTACTATACTAGCCTGCTGGCTGAAAGAAAAAAATATATTTAAAGCGGAGTTCCACCCTAAAGTGGAACTTCCGCTCATCGGATTCCTCCCCCCCTCCGGTGTCACAATTGGCACCTTTCAGGGGGGAGGGGGGTGCAGATACCTGTATAATACAGGTATCTGCACCCACTTCCGGGTATAGCTAGCTACAGCTAGCCGCAGACTCCCCGCCCACCCCCGTTGTGTTGTGGGAAATACACAGTTCCCACAACACAACAGGGACCAGTATAGACGCGCAGCGCGACTCGCGCATGCGCAGTAGGGAACCGGGCAGTGAAGCCGCAACGCTTCACTTCCTGATTCCCTCAGTGAGAATGGCGGCGGCAGCACCCGAGGACCGAGGGACGGTTCGGCCTCGGGTGCCGACATCGCTGGACCCTGAGACAGGTAAGTGTCCTTATTTTAAAAGTCAGCTGCAGTATTTGCAGCTGCTGACATCTAAATTTTTTTTTTTCGCGAAACTCCGCTTTAAGGATTGTAAAGAATGTATGAGGCTGCAGAACAGTTGGAAGTAAACTGGGAATGAAAGGGTGTCAGGCACACAGTCAGTGTGTGGACTCCTAGTTTGGAATGCCCAAATCTGAGACTGGAGGCTGCAGGATGTGTTCAGTACAGAATTATGGGAGTGGAGAGCAGAAAGTAATAGCAGATAGTGAGGTGGAAAGGGGAAGGGGTAAGGATCGGTGTGTCTGATCACTGCATACTGCATAGTCTTATCAGGAGAATGTGGAGCCATGTAGTACACAGAGGGAAGGAAAGTAAAGCTGGGGGCGAAAGATGCCGATGTGTAAGGGGAAAGCGAAAGTGACTTTTCTCCTCTCTCACCTCCATCATTGCAGGAACTTCTGCAGCTTCTGGAAGCCCGCGGGATGAATTTACAGGGAAGGACAATGCACTGTGTGCACCCATTGGCTGAGGAGGCAGAAGCACTGCCCCCTGCTGCCTTCCCAGCCAATAGGTAGCTTAAGCTCACATAAGTGCCTTCCTCCCTCCCGACATCATACGGGACCTCTCAAGAACCGACCTGCTTTACAATGCAGGCAGATCAGGGACAAATGTATTTTCAGCCGGTGTTCTGCCGAGAAAGTTCCGCTCGGCGGATAAGTTCCCCCCTCTACTGCGCAGGCGCTGAAATAGCCGAAGCGGAATAGCTGAAAATCAGCTGTACACGGCGCCTGTAAGAGGGCCCCTCGCGGGCTCGCTTCGCTCGCCACACTTCGGGCACAGCCTCGCTTCGCTCGGCTCTTTTAGATTCCCCCTCTAGGTCCACTTGGATGGTGGGGAAGGAACCTGGACCTAGGGCGCAGGCGCCGTGTACAGCTGATTGAAGAGTTTGAGCTTCGGCTATCCACGGCGGCTGACAGTAGTTCGCACTGCGCAGGCGCTGCGCTTGCGCAGTACAGGGGGGGGGGACTTATCCGCCGAGGGAACTTTCTCGGCAAGACACCGGTATCCAGCGTCTGCAGTTCGGCTCCTGCAGCTGATAGGCTACACTAGCCTGGCTGCTGTGAAACTGACTGATGCTCTCTGGAGGGGGGGTTGTCCCTGCATGGAGCAGCTCAGAGCCTGAGAGCCAACATTGATGTCTCTCTCTCTCCCCTCCTTCCTCTCTCGCACTGAATGATACACAGCCGATCCGCTCCTTCTCCCCCTCCCCTCTCCTGTGTGTGCTCCAGGGAAGTCAAGTGTGAAGCTAAGGAGCTCAAACTTCCTGCGGTACACACACAGGAGAGGGGAGGGGGAGAAGGAGCGGATCGGCTGTGTATCATTCAGTGCGGGAGAGGAAGGAGGGGAGAGAGAGACAACAGTGCCGGCTGTGACGTCACTGGTTGCTAGACGCGAGGCGGTCATAGCAACCAGTGGCCGGGAGTAAATTCAGGAGGTGGAGGCGGAGCCGGAGCCAGCAACACAGTGGCTCAGTCCATACCAGTCCCCTGCATTCCCAGTGTCCATTTTTTTAGTTGGGGGGGCACATAGGGGGGCACAGTATAATGTTGGGGGGGCCATGGCCCCCTCTAGCCCCCCCTAGTGACGCGACTGGGTAACGAAGAGTTCTTAGTGGAACATCTCTGTGTTTGAGTCGTTGCCATAGAAACATTTGTAAAGGGGAGGAGTTGGTAAGATGACCACGCCCACGTGGGGGCACCAGAAATATTTCTGCACCCAGGCGTCTGTGATCCTAGGATCGGCCGTGGATGTTTCCATTAGCTGTCGGGTGCTGCCACCGCCATTGCGGGTAAGGGAACCCGGCAGTGTAGCCTTACAGCTTCATGCCAGGAACCCTACTGCCCATGCACGAGGCTTCGCTCCTACTGGCCCAGCAACAGGGGAGAGGGGAGGGAGCCAAGCGGTCAGCCGAGTGGTGACGTCAATATCTGCGGCTGTGGCTCCTGGAAGTGGGAACAGAGACAGGTATCCTGTCCCCCCTCCCCCCTCCTGTGCTAATTATGGCTCCAGAGGGGGAAAGGAAACAAATGAGCAGAAGTTCCACTTTTGAGTGGAACTCCACTTTAACATTTCTTCATATCCATATATTTCCTCTAACCTAAGTGGTGGCGCACAGGAACTACACTATATATTTTTTAAATAGTGATAGCAAGTTCAGGGAAAAAATCCTCCACTTACTGTCACTAGATCAAGTGGATAGGGGAGACGCTGCAAGAGTGGGAACATGTTACATGTTCCCAAAGGTGAACTTCTCCTTTAACCACTTGCCTACCCGGCACTTTCACCCCCTTCCTGCCCAGGCCAATTTTCAGCGCTGTCATACTTTGAATGACAATAGTACGGTCATGCTATGCTGTAGCCAAATGACATTTTTATCATTTTTTTTTCACACAAGGAGAGCTTTCTTTTGGTGTTATTTAATCACCATTGGGTTTTTTTCTTTTTTGCTAAACATCGAAAAAGACTTACATTTTTGAAAAAAAAATTCTTTTTCTTAGTTTGTTATATCATTTTGCACATAAGTGATTTTTCTTCTTCACTGATGGGCACTGATGATGCTACACTGATAGGTGGCACTGATGAGGCAGCACTGATAGGCACTGATAAGGTGGCACTGATGAGGCTGCACTAATAAGCAGAGCACTTATGGGCACTGATGAGGCAGCACTAATATGCGGCTCTGATGAGCTGCACTGATGGGCACTTGTAGGCAACACTGATGTGCAGCACTAATAGGTGGTACTGACAGGGGGCACTGATGAGCTGCACTGATGGGCACTGATGAGCTGCACTGATGGACACTAATAGGTGGCATTGATGAGCTGCACTGATGGACATCGATAGGCAGCACTTATGGGCACCGACAAGGTGGCACTGATGGGCTGCACTGATATGTGGCACTGATGGGCTGCACGGATAGGTACTGATAAGGTGGCACTGATGAGGCAGCACTAATATGTGACACTGATGGGCTGCACTGATAAGCATTATTAGGTGGCACCGATGGGCACTGATAGGCGGCACTGACAGGTGGCACTGATAGGGGACACTGATGAGCAGCACTGATAGGCAGCACTGATAGACACCGATAGGTGGCATGAATGAGATGCACTAATGGGCACTGATAGGTGGCACTGATGAGCTGTACTGGTAGCCCCCCCGCCCTCCCCAAGGGTTAACCCACTTGAGCCAGTACAGTACACAAAAGGATAGCAACTTATCATCTGCCTGACTTTCCCAGCCCCATGCAGAGCTTACTTGCAGTTGTTGTACAGTCAGTGCTGCTTCCTCCTCCTTGCTCCCAGCGCTGCCCGCACTCCTTTTCCCATCAAGCCTCCCGGGCCGGCCTCTGGATGATGTCATGCCGGCTGGGACATCAAGTTCCACTCAACAGGGAAGTGTGTGTGTTGGACTCCAAGGGGAGGAGTGCGCTCGGCGCATTGGTACTGCACTGATATAGGCTATGCAGCGCAACGTTCTGCAACCAAGGCAATGTATGTAGCGCCCAGCTCACTGTCTGTATTGGGCCTATAATGCAGCTGTCTGGTAATGTAGCAGCCGGCGGTTGGTGGCTGGAAATTATGTCTAGACTCAGCCCATTGGGCCGATATTATGGTAGGGGCCTGGAGCTGAAGCTCCAATAGCCCCTAGGTTAATCCGGCCCTGAAGATCTATGTTTAGTTTGGCAGGCTTGTTGATTTATGTTTTATGTTTACCCGTTCTGGTAATGGAAATATCTTGGTACATCCAATTTTCTCAGGAAATGTACGCAGATCCTTTCTATAAGAAATGTTGTACCTTTTACTACACAAAAAAATTTCTATACTGCCTAAATAGATAACCTGGGTCTGTGTATTATGTCTAATTTGATTCCAAAACAGGCAACTAAACAGTTTAAAAATATATATGTGTTGTGAAGGAGATGAACAAAATCATCTAGGGTGTACTGTGGAGATTCTACCAGCTGAAGATCGAGCGCTGCAACCACCTTCAAGACTGCCCTTCTTATCCATGGGTGCCTTCCTTTGATTTTTTGACTGCATTGGTGTTAGAAACAGAGGCATAATGGCAGAAAAAAGGGAATTCTCCATACAGTCTACCAATATTTGCATGAGAGTAGATCTATGTGTCAGTGTACCAAAACACAAATAAAACTGCAATTTAAAAAAAGATGTGCTGTCCCTTTAAATCACACCAAAATAACGTAAAGTGGATGTAAACCCTCACACATACCCAGTGAAATAAACAGACTCAGATGATACACAGAGATAAAACAAATCTCCCTATATAAGTTTTACATGTATATCTGCTGTCCACAGCTTTATATACTGTTTAGAAAGTGCATGTCCTGTTAGAATGTTCTCTTCCTGTTCCAGCAGGGGGAGGGGAGTCTTGCAATACACTGTGAGACAGCTGATTGGACTAAAGGCACACATCCCGCTCCTCATAGGCAGAGACTTGCAGAGCTGTGCTTTGAATAGACCAGCTCTCTGGTAATCTAGGTTGGGGTAGTATGTGGCAGGTTAGGGTGTTATAGGGCAGGTTAGTGAGGTATAAGGCAGGTTGGGGTGGTATAGGGCAGTTTAGGGTGATACGGGGCTGTTAGGGGTAATATAGGGCAGGTTAGGGTGGTATAGGGCAGTTCAGGGTGGGATATTGGCAGGTTGAGGTGGTATAGGGCAGTTTGGGGTGGTATAGGGCATGTTTGTGAGATACAGGGAAGGATGGGGTACAATAGGGCAGTTAGGGGTGGTATATTGGCATAATGAGTTGGTATAGGACAGGTTAGTGGGGTATAGGGCAGGTCAGGGTGGTATAGGGCAGGTTAGGGTGGTATAGGGCAGTTTGGGGAGGTATATTGGCAGGTTGAGGTGGTATAGGGCAGGTTAGTGAGGTATAGGGCAGTTTGGGCTAGTATGTTGGCAGGTTGAGTTGAAATAGGGCAGTTTGGGGTGGTATAGGAAGGTTGGTGAGTTAGAGGGCATTTTGGGGTGGTATATTGGCAGGTTGAGGTGGTATAGGGCAGTTTGGGGTGGTATATTGGCAGGTTGAGGTGGTATAGGGCAGGTTAGTGAGGTACAGGGCAGCTTAGGGCAGTTTGAGCTGGTAAATAGGGATGGGCGAACGGTTCGACCTGAGCATAAGTTCGGGCCGAACTTTGGTTGTTTGGATGTTGTGCGAACACCGAACAATATGCAATATGCAATATGCAAATTCGAAAGCTGCCGGAACACCGTTAAAGTCTATGGGACATTAACATGAAAAATCAAAAGTGTTCATTTTAAAGGCTTACATGCAAGTTATTGTCATAAAAAGTGTTTGGGGACCCGGGTCCTGCCCCAGGGGACATGTATCAATGAAATTTTTTAAGACCGTCGTTTTTTCGGGAGCAGTGATTTTTTTAATGCTTAAAGTGAAACAATAAAAATGAAATATTCCTTTAAATATTGTGCCTGGGGGGTGTCTATAGTATGCCTGTAAAGTGGCACATTTTTCCCGTGTTTAGAACAGTACCACAGCAAAATGACATTTCTAAAGGAAAAATTGTCATTTAAAACTGCTCGTGGCTGTAATGAATTGTTGGGTCTCGGCAATATAGATAAAACCCATTGAAAAAAAGAGCATGGGGTCCCCCCCTAGTCCATTATCAGGTACTTTGGGTCTGGTATGAATATATAGGGGAACCCTGCACAACGATTTTTAAAAAATAATTGCGTGGGGGTCCCCCTAAAATCCATAGCAGGCCTTTCAGGTCTGATATGGAAATTAAGGGGAACCCTGCGCCAAATTTTAAAAAAATGGTGTATGGGCCCCCCTCAAAATCGATACCAGACCCTTATCCGAGCATGCAACCCGGCAGGCCGCAGGAAAAGAGGGAGGGTGAGAGAGCACCCCCCCTCCTGAATCGTACCAGGCCGCATGCCCTCAAAATTGGGAGAGTGCTTTGGGGTAGCCCCCCAAAGCACCTTGTCCCCATGTTGATGGGGACAAGGGCCTCATCCCCACAACCCGTGGGCGGGGGGGCTTATCGGAATCTGGAATCTTTAACAAGGGGACCCCCAGATTCCGGCTCCCCCCCTGTGTGAAATGGTAACTGGGTACAAATGTACCCTTACCATTTCACAAAAAAGTGTCAAAAATGTTAAAAACGACAAGACACAGCTTGGGGACAAGTCCTTTATTAAAAAAATAAAAATGTCCCTCGAAGTCCATTCATCTTCCTTATGGCTTCCCCGTGGCATCAGAGGGGTCACCCGTTTACGTAATGGGTGGCTCCGCCCCCTCTGAAGCCATGGGGAAGTTCCCGTGGCATCAGAGGAGGCGGGGTCACCTGGGTACATCACCGAGTGGCCCCGCCCTCAGTTGTATAAGAACTGTCACAATGTCAGGTCACCTTGAGGCTAGGTGACAGATGCACACCGTTGGGATCAGGAGTGCACCGCAAGGCAGTGGACCCTACGGCTGACTGCTGTGGATGGGAGTCTGGGTATAAGGAAGGCAGGGCCACTGGAACACCAACATGGATCCCACCGGAGTTAGAGCATAGGAATCCCTGGGGCGCGGAGTCTAAGAGCCAGCAGGTGTTCACCAGGGCCTCTAGTGGTGAGGATGGACCGGGCTGCAACTGGCTCCAGGTTGCGACCCCCAGGGTCCCCCAGCTCACACCCACAGTAGTCAACAGAAGAATAGGGATAGTAAAGGAATAAGCCAAGGTCAGGGCCACAAGCAGACAAGGACAACAGAGTACACGCCAAGGTTCAGGGTCACAAGCAAACAGGGATAGTCGGGGACACGCTAAAGGTCAGTGTCACGAGCAGACAAGAATAGTATAGAACACGCCAAGGTTGATAACAGAAATAAACGCAGAGCACACGGTAGGCAGGAACAGGAAGCCAAACACACAAAGGTTGATCAGCAGGGCTGACCTGCAGTGCAGAGGTTAATATAGAGTTCTCTGATAGGAGCTGGGGTGGAGCCATGCTAGAGGAGAGTTAATAAAAGCAGTCAGGTGAGAGACAGCTGGTCTTTGGAGATGAACACATGGAGACAGGTAAGCTGACAAACAAACTTTATTGCATAACCATGACAGTACCCCCCCTCTTACGAGGCCTCCCCCTTCCCCACCTGAGACCAGGCTTAGAGGGGAACTTCAAATGAAACTTCCTCAACAGACGAGGTGCACAAGACCTCAGAAGCCTTGATCCACGACCTCTCCTCAGGACCAAACCCCTTCCAATGCATGTGGTACTGGAGAATGCCTCTACAGAGTCGGGAATCCAAAATTTGGCTAAACTCATACTCCTGATTATCCTCAGAGACCGGCGCTACGGTAAAGAGAGAACGAGAGAACTTTTTGAGGACTAAAGGCTTCAGAAGGGCAACATGGAAGGAGTTAGAGATTTTGAGTTTTTTTGGGAATCTGGAGCTTGAAACAAACTGGATTTAGTTTAGAAGTTATGGTGTACAGACCAATGAATCTTGGGGCAAATTTGAGAGAAGGAACCCGGAGTTTGATGTTCCTGGTGGAGAACCAGACTTTGTCTCCTGGCTGAAGAGAAGGCGGCTTACGCCTGCGACGGTCAGCAAAACTCTTGAATTTGTTGGCAGCTTTCTGGAGGGAATCATGAATGTCAGCCCACATGGAATTGAATGATTCCTGAACAGTAGCCAAGGCTAAAATGTCAGAAGAACAGGTCATAGGAAGAGGGAGTTGAGGGTGTCTTCCATAAACAGTGATAAAGGGTGTTTTCTGAGAACTGACATTGACATGATTATTGTGGGAGAACTCTGCCCACGGAAGTAGTGATGCCCAATCATCATGATGAGCCGAGACCAAGGTACGGAGAAAGACCTCCAACTCCTGATTAACCCTCTCAGTCTGGCCATTGGATTGGGGATGGTAAGAAGAGGTAAAATCCAAGGTAATGTTGAGGGATTTGCAAAAGGCTTTCCAAAAATGGGACATAAACTGAACACCCCTGTCCGAAACTACATGGGAAGGAACACCATGAAGGCGGAAAATCTCTCGTACGAAAATGGGAACCAAGGCAGAGGCAGAAGGGAGACCAGGTAGAGGAAGAAAATGAGCCATCTTGGAGATCCGATCAATTACCACCCAAATGGCTGTATTATTCTGCGACAGACTTAGCACAGACATGACTGAGCACAGACATGACAAGCCTTAACGTACTCTTTAACATCCGAGCGGAGGTTAGGCCACCAGTAGAGACGACTGATGAGCAGGAAGGATCGGAGGAACCCAGCATGACCTGCCACCTTGGAATCATGTCCCCAACGAAGGATCTTAGCTCTTAGCTCCATGGGAACGAAGGTCTTGCCAGGAGGAATTTTTGATTCCAGGGTGGTAGAATGGGCAACAATGCATGAGGTCGGAATGATCGGCTCAGGATCAGGGGTGGACTCCTCATCCAAAGTGTCAAATGACCTAGAGAGCGCATCAGCCTGACCGTTGCAGGAACCAGGTTTGTACGTAATTGTGAATTTAAAACGAGAAAAGAAGAGACTCCACCTGGCCTGTCTGGGGTTCAGACGTTTAGCATTCTGTAGGTATTGTAGATTCTTGTGATCAGTAAAGATCGTAATGGAGTGAGGGGAACCCTCTAAGAGATGACGCCACTCTTCCAACGCCAATTTAATTGCGAGAAGTTCCCGATAACCAATGGCATAATTTCTCTCTGCCTGAGAAAATGTTTTGGAGAAGAACGCACATGGTTGACGTCTCTTCTCAAAGAACTGAAGAAGCACAGCTCCCACCCCCATCGAAGAAGCGTCTACTTCAATAAAAAATGGGTGACCAGGATTTGGTCTCCTCAAGAGAGGTCCAGAAACAAAGGCCTGTTTCAGATCGTGAAACGCAGAGACAGCCTCGGGAGGCCAGTCTTTGGCATTCGCACCCTTCTTGGTTAAAGTGATAATAGGCACGACAATGGAAGAGTAATTCCTTATGAACTGCCTATAATAATTTGTGAAGCCAAAAAAGCGCTGTGTGGCCTTGAAGCTAGCAGGAAGGGGCCAGTTGGTAATGGCCGAGACCTTTCTCGGGATCCATGCGAAGACCCAAACTAGAAGCAAAACATCCCAGAAACAGGACCTCAGGACATTCAAAGGAACATTTCTCCAGCTTGGCATAGAGATTATTCTCTCTAAGGCGCTGAAGTACGGTGCGGACATGGTTTCTGTGAGCAAGCAGATTTTTGGAAAAGATGAGAATGTCATCCAGATAGATGACAACAAACTGGTACAGTAGATCCCTGAAGATTTCATTGACCAAGTTCTGGAACACAGCTGGAGCGTTACACAAACCAAAAGGCATAACCAGGTATTCGTAATGCCCGTCCCTAGTGTTAAACGCAGTTTTCCATTCGTCACCTTCCCGTATTCTAATGAGATTGTATGCACCTCTGAGATCCAACTTGGTGAAAATGGAAGCCCCCTTCAACCTGTTGAAAAGCTCAGATATTAGAGGTAAGGGGTATCGGTTTTTGATGGTCACTGCATTTAACCCTCGATAGTCGATGCAGGGTACCATCCTTTTTAGCAACGAAAAAGAACCCTGCTCCTGCAGGCGACGAGGATTTCCAGATGAAACCTCTCTCCAGATTCTCAGCGACATACTCAGACATGGCCTGGGTCTCTGAAATAGACAGAGGGTAGGTACGACCCCTGGGCAGAGTTGCTCCAGGGACAAGGTAAATGGCACAGTCAAAAGATCTGTGGGGAGGAAGCACCTCAGCAGACTTCTTACAGAACACATCCCGGTAATCGCTGTATGCCGCGGGAAGATCAGAAGATACAGATGTGGTAGCAATGGGAAGTTCTTCCTTGGGGACCACCTTGAGAAGACAGGACGAGAAACACGAAGGACCCCAAGCCAGGATCTGCCCAGAGACCCAGTTCACATGTGGAGAGTGGAGCTGTAGCCAAGGAAGGCCCAATACAATGGAGGTAGGGGCCTTGGGTAGAATGAGAAAGGAAATCCACTCCTGGTGGAGTATCCCTACCGACATCCTAATAGGTAGTGTTTGGAAACGTATAGGACCCCCTGGGAGCACAGTGCCATCAATTGCCAAGACTATCAGTGGTGTAGTCAGGGGAGTAAGGGTAAGCTTCATAGAAGAAGCAGTTCTCCAGTCCATAAAAATGCCGGCAGCCCCGGAGTCCAGATATGCTAGGACCGATTGGGGAGAAGGGCCTACACGGAGAAACACCGGAAGAAGAAGACGAGAAGGTGATGTTTCTGGGTCCAATACTCCACCTTCCAAATGTATTAGACCCAAGCGTTTCCCGGACGAAGCGAGCAGGAGTCAGGAAAATGACCCTTGCCCCCACAATCAAGGCACAAACCTAGAGTTCTGCGTCTAGCACGTTCTTCGGGGGTTAGTCTAGTCCGGCCCAGCTGCATAGGTTCCTCAGCAAGCAGAGGATGCTCCACAGAGCGACGGGGGAAGAGTTCTGGCTGACAAGGACCTAGAGGGTGCTGGCGTCTTTTTTTTCTAGGGACCTCTCCTGGAAACGAATGTCAATCTGATTGCACAAGAAAATTACATTGTCCAGACCAGCGGGGATGGCTCTTCCTGCTAATTCGTCGGTCAGAGAGGCCATGTAAAAAGGTTGCAACCAGGGCCTCATTGTTCCAGCTCTATGCAGCTGAGAGGATACGGAACTGAAGCGCATATTGTCCCACTGAACAAGATTCTTGGTGAAGGCGTAAAAGGGCACTAGCCGCTGAAGAAACCTGAGCTGGCTCCTCGAAGATATTACGAAAAAGCTTCAAGAAGTCAGACAGGCTGGAAACCACGGGGTCATTCTTCTCCCACAGGGGGGCAGCCCAAGCTAAAGCTTCACCAGAGAGGAGGGAAATGATATAGGCTACCTTAGCCCGATCAGACAGAAAGTTTTGAGGCTGGAGCTCAAAATGAATGGTGCATTGGCTGAGGAAGCCCCTGCAGGCCTTGGAGTCCCCAGAGAAACGGGACGGAGCTGGCAGTGAATATGAATGTGTGGCTGCGACTGGTGCGATAGGTGCAGCTGATAATTGTACTTCAGGCTGCAGGTTCAGGTTTCCCAAGGAGGCCTGGAGCTGCTCGAAGCGGGAAGCCAGATCCTTAAGGAATAGCATCACCTGAGTCTGATTAGATTCCTGGGTCTCGAGTCTGTGAACTATGCCCTGCAATGGATCGGCTGCAGGAAGCGGCACGTCAGCCGGGTCCATGGCTGGTCAAACTGTCAGGTCACCTTGAGGCTAGGTGACAGATGCACACCGTTGGGATCAGGAGTGCACCGCAAGGCAGTGGACCCTACGGCTGACTGCTGCAGATGGGAGTCCGGGTATAAGGAAGGCAGGGCCGCTGGAACACCAACACGGATCCCACTGGGGTTAGAGCGTAGGATTCCCTGGGGCGCGGAGTCTAAGAGCCAGCAGGTGTTCACCAGAGCCTCTAGTGGTGAGGATGGACTGGGCTGCAAATGGCTCCAGGTCGTGACCCCCAGGGTCCCCCAGCTCACACCCACAGTAGGCAACAGAAGGATAGGGATAGTAAAGGAATAAGCCAAGGTCAGGGCCACAAGCAGACAAGGACAACAGAGTACACGCCAAGGTTCAGGGTCACAGGCAAACGGATAGTCGGGGACACGCCAAAGGTCAGGGTCACGAGCAGACAGGAATAGTATAGAACACGCCAAGGTCGGTAACAGAAATAAACGCAGAGCACACGGTAGGAAGAAACAGGAAGCCAAACACACAAAGGTTGATCAGCAGGGATAACCTGCAGTGCAGAGGTTAATATAGAGTTCTCTGATAGGAGCTGGGGTGGAGCCATGCTAGAGGAGAGTTAATAAAAGCAATCAGGTGAGAGACAGCTGGTCTTTGGAGATGAACACATGGAGACAGGTAAGCTGACAAACAAACTATATTGCATAACCATGACACACAAGCAAAGAAGCGTCACATGGCGGGAGCCTCCCATTGAGGCGTATTGGTCTCAGCTTTTTTTTTTTTTTTTTTTTCCGTCCGGGCGCGTGATAGAAGAAGATGAATGGACTTTGTAGGACATTTTTATTTTTTAATAAAGGACTTGTTAAAGGGGGCTTCCAGATTCCGATAAGCCCCCTGCCCGCATAATTCCACAACCACCAGGCAAGGGTTGTGGGGATAAGGGCCTTGTCCCTATCAACATGGGGACAAGGTGCTTTGGGGGGCTACCCCAAAGCACCCTCCCCATGTTGAGGGCATGTGGCCTGGTATGGTTCAGGAGGGGGGGTGCTCTCTTGTCCCCCCTCTTTTCCTGCGGCCTGCCAGGTTGCGTGCTCAGATAAGGGCTTGGATTTTGAGGGGGTCCCCTACGCCATTTTTTTTAAATTTTGGCGCAGGGTTCCCCTTAATTTCCATATCAGACCCGAAGGGCCTGGTATGGATTTTAGGGGGACCCCCACGCAATTTTTTAAAAAATTTTGGTTCGGGGTTCCCCTTATGCCGCGTACACACGAGCGGACTTTACGGCGGACTTTGCCCGGCGGACTTTTCGACGTACTTTCCGACGGACTTTGTGAACGAACGGACTTGCCTACACACAATCCACCAAAGTCCGTCGAATTCGTACGTGATGACGTACGACCGGACTAAAACAAGGAAGTTGATAGCCAGTAGCCAATAGCTGCCCTAGCGTGGCTTTTTGTCCGTCGAACTAGCATACAGACGGCGGACTTTTCGACCGGACTCGATTTCAACGGATAAATTTTAAACAAGTTTCAAATCTAATTCCGTCCAACTTTTGAGAAAACAAAGTCCGCTGGAGCCCACACACATCGAATTGTCCGACGAAATCCAGTCCGCCGGGCAAAGTCCGCCGTAAAGTCCGCTCGTGTGTACGCGGCATTAATATTCATACCAGACCCAAAGGGCCTGGTAATGGACTGGGGGGGGATTCCATGCTCTTTTTTTCAATGAGTTTTATCTATATTGCTGAGACCCGACAATTGATTACAGCCGCGACCAGTTTTAAATGACAATTTTTCCTTTAAAAATGTCATTTTGCTGTGGTACTGTTCTAAACACGGAAAAAATATCCCACTTTACAGGCATACTATAAACACCCCCCAGGCACAATATTTAAAGGAATATTTCATTGTTTCACTTTAAGCATTAAAAAAATCACTTCTCCCAAAAAAACTGGAGTTTTAAAAAAAAAATTTGCATTGATACATGTCCTCTGGGGCAGGACCTAGGTCCCCAAATACTTTTTAGGACAATAACTTGCATATAAGCCTTTAAAATTAGCACTTTTGATTATTCATGTTCGTGTCCCACAGACTTTAACGGTGTTCATGTGTTCTTGCAGAATTTCTTGACTGTTCGCATGTTCTGCTGCAAACTGAACAGGAGGGTGTTCGGCTCATCCCTAGTGGTAAATTGTCAGGCTAGGGTGGTGTAATGGCAGGTTAGAGTAGTATAGTGTGGTATAGGGCAGGTTGGGGTGATATAGGGCAGGTTAGGGTGGTATAAGGCAGGTTGGGGTGGTATATTGGCAGATTGGGGTGGTATAGGGAAGGTTGGGGTGGTATGGGACAGGTTAGGTTGGTATAGGGCAGGTTAGGGTGGTATAGGGCAGTTTAGGGTGGGATATAGGCAGGTTGTGGTGGTATAGGGCAGTTTAGGGTGGTATATTGGCAGTTTGGGGTGGTATAGGGCAGTTTGGGGTGGTATAGGGCAGGTTAGTGAGGTACAGGGAAGGATGGGGTAGTATAGGGCAGTTTGGGGTGTTATAATGGTAGGTTGAGGTGGTATAGGGCAGGTTAGTGAGGTATAGGACCGGTTGGGGTGGTATAGGGCAGGTTAGGGTGGTATAGGGCAGTTTGGGGAGGTATATTGGCAGGTTGAGGTGGTATAGGGTAGGTTAGTGAGGTATAAGGCAGTTTGGGCTGGTATATTGGCAGGTTGAGGTGGAATAGGGCAGTTTGGGGTGGTGTAGGGAAGGCTAGTGAGGTAAAGGGCAGTTTGGGGAGGTATATTGGCAGGTTGAGGTGGTATAGGTCAGTTTGGGGTAGTATATTGGTAGTTGGAGGTGGTATAGGGCAGGTTAGTGAGGTATAGGGCAGGTTAGGGTGGTATAGGGCAGTTTGCGGTGGTATATTGGCAGGCTAGGGTGGTGTAATGGCAGGTTAGGGTAGTATAGGGTGTTATAGAGCAGGTTGGGGTGATATAGGGCAGGTTAGGGTGGTATAAGGCAGGTTGGGGTGGTATAGTGTCAGGTCAGAATAGTATAGGGCAGGTTGGGGTGATATAGAGCAGGTTAGGGTGGTATAGGGCAGGTTGGGATGATATAGGGCAGGTTAAGGTAGTGTAGGGCAGGTTGGGGTAATATAGGGCAGGTTGGGGTGGTATATTGGCAGGTTGAGGTGGTATAGGGCAGTTTGGGGTGGTATAGGACAGGTTGGGTTGGTAAAGGGTAGGTTGGGGTGATATAGGAAAGGTTGGGTGATATAGTAAAGCTTGGGGTGGTATAGGGCAGGTTGGGGTGGTATAGGACAGGTTAGGGTGGTATAGGGCAATTTGGGGTGATATAAGAGAGGTTGGGGTGGTATAGGGCAGGTTAGGGTGGTATAGGGCAGGTTAAGGTGGTATAGGGCAGGTTAAGGTGGTATAGGGCAGGGTAGGGTGGTATAGGGCAGATTACTGAGGTATAGAGCAGTTTGGGGTGGTATATTGGCAGGTTGAGGTGGTATAGGGCAGGTTAGTGAGGAATAGGGCAGGTTGAGGTGGAATAGGGCAGGTTAGTGAAGTATAGGGCAGGTTGGGGTGGTATAGGGTAGGTTAGGGTGGTATAGGGCAGTTTGGAGTGGTATATTGACAGGTTGAGTTAGTATGGGGTAAGTTAGTGAGGTATAGGGCAGGTTAGGGTGGTATAGGGCAGGTTGGGGTGGGATAGGGCAGGTTGGGGTGATATAGGGCAGGTTAGGGTGGTATAGGGCAGGTTAGGGTGGTATAGGGCAGTTTGCGGTGGTATATTGGCAGGTTAGGGTGGTGTAATGGCAGGTTAGGGTAGTATAGGGTGGTATACAGCAGGTTGGCATGATAAAGGGCAGTTTGGGGTGGTATAGGGCAGGTTGGGGTGATATAGGAAAGGTTGGGAGATATAGTAAAGCTTGGGGTGGTATAAGGCAGGTAAGTGAGGTATAGGGCAGGTCGGGGTGGTATAGGGCAGGTTGGGGTGGTATAGGGCAGTTTAGGTGGCATAGGGCAGGTTAGGATGGTATAGGGCAATTTGGGGTGATATAAGACAGGTTAGGGTGGTATAGGGCAGGTTGGGGTGATATAGGGCAGCTTTGAGTGGTATAGGGCAGGTTAGTGAGGTATAGGGCACGTTGGGGTAGTATATTGGCAGGTTGAGGTGGTATAGGGCAGTTTGGGGTGATATATTGGCAAGTTGAGGTGGTATAGGGCAGTTTGGGGTGGTATAGGGCAGCTTAGTGAGGTATAGGGCTGGTTGGGGTAGTATATTGGCAGGTTGAGGTGGTGTAGGGCAGTTTGGGGTGATATATTGGCAAGTTGAGGTGGTATAGAGCAGTTTGGGGTGGTAAAGGCAGGTTAGTGAGGTACAGGGCAGGATGGGGTAGAATAGGGCAGTTTGGGGTGGTATATTTGCAGGTTGAGGTGGTATAGGGCAGGTCGTGGTATAGGGCAGGTTAGGGTGGTATAGGGCAGTTTGGGGTGTTATATTGGTAGGTTAAGGTGGTATAGGGCAGATTAGTGAGGTATAGGACTGGTTGGGGTGGTACAGGGCAGGTTAGGGTAGTATAGGGCAGTTAGGGGAGGTATATTGGCAGGTTGAGGTGGAGTAGGGCAGTTTGGGGTGGTATAGGGAAGGTTAGTGAGGTAAGGGGCAGTTTGGGGTGGTATATTGGCAGGTTGAGGTGATATAGGGCAGTTTGGGGTAGTATATTGGTAGGTTGAGGTGGTATAGGGCAGGTTAGGGTGGTATAGGGCAGTTTGAGTGGTATATTGGCAGGCTAGGGTGGTGTAATGGCAGGATAGGGTAGTATAGGGTGGTATATGGCAGGTTGGGGTGATATAGGGCAGGTTAGGGTGGTATAAGGCAGATTGGGGTGGTATAGTGGCAGGTTAGGGTAGTATAGGATGGTATAGGGCAGGTTAGGGTGATATAGGGCAGATTAGGGTGGTATAGGGCAGGTTGAGGTGATATAGGGCAGGTTAGGGTGGTATAGGGCAGGTTGGGGTGGTATATTGTCAGGTTGAGGTGGAGTAGGGCAGTTTGGGGTGGTATAGGGAAGGTTAGTGAGGTAAGGGGCAGTTTGGGGTGGTATATTGGCAGGTTGAGGTGATATAGGGCAGTTTGGGGTAGTATATTGGTAGGTTGAGGTGGTATAGGGCAGGTTAGGGTGGTATAGGGCAGTTTGAGGTGGTATATTGGCAGGCTAGGGTAGTGTAATGGCAGGATAGGGTAGTATAGGGTGGTATATGGCAGGTTGGGGTGATATAGGGCAGGTTAGGGTGGTATAAGGCAGATTGGGGTGGTATAGTGGCAGGTTAGGGTAGTATAGGGTGGTATAGGGCAGGTTAGGGTGATATAGGGCAGATTAGGTTGGTATAGGGCAGGTTGGGGTGATATAGGGCAGGTTAGGGTGGTATAGGGCAGGTTGGGGTGGTATATTGTCAGGTTGAGGTGGTATAGGGCAGGTTAGGGTGGCATAGGGCAGGTTGGGGTGATAAAGGAAAGGTTGGGTGATATAGTAAAGCTTGGGGTGGTATAGGGCAGGTAATTGAGTTATAGGGCAGGTTGCGGTGGTATAGGGCAGTTTAGGGTGGTATAGGGCAATTTTTGGTGATTTAAGACAGGTTGGGTGGTATAGGGCTGGTTAGGGTGGTAGAGGGGCAGATTATTGAGGTATAGAGCAGGTTGGGATGGTATATTGGCAGTTTAGGGTGGTATAGGGCATGTTAGGGTGATATAGGGCAGTTTGCGTTGGTATATTGGCAGGTTAGGGTGGTGTTATGGCAGGTTAGGGTAGTATAGGGTGGTATACAGCAGGTTGGCATGATATAGGGCAGTTTGGGGTGGTATAGGGCAGGTTAGGGTGGTATAGGGCAGGTTGGGGTGATATAGGAAAGTTTGGGTGATATAGTAAAGCTTGGGGTGGTATAGGGCAGATAAGTAAGGTATAGGGCAGGTTGGGGTGGTATAGGGCAGGTTGGGGTGGTATAGGGAGTTTAGGTGGTATAGGGCAATTTGGGGTGATATAAGACTGGTTAGGGTGGTATATGGCAGGTTTGGGTGATATAGGCACTCTCGCCTAGCAGTAAGAAGGGTCGCTGGTTCGAATCCCAACCACGACACTACCTGCCTGGAGTTTGCATGTTCTCACTGTGCCTGCGTGGGTTTCCTCCGGGTACTCCGGTTTCCTCCCACACTCCAAAGACATGCTGGTAGGTTAATTGGATCCTGTCTAAATTGTCCTTAGTATGTATGAATGTGAGTTAGGGACCTTAGATTGTAAGCTCCTTGAGGGTAGGGACTGATGTGAATGTACAATGTATATGTAAAGCGCTGCGTAAATTGACGGCACTATATAAGTACCTGAAATAAATAAAGAAATAAATAAATATAGGGCAGCTTTGGGTGGTATAGGGCAGTATAGTGAGGTATAGGGCAGGTTGGGGTGGTATATGGCAGTTTGGGGTAGTTTATTGGCAGGTTGAGGTGGTATAGGGCACTTTGGGGTGGTATATTGGCAAGTTGAGGTGGTATAGGGCAGTTTGGGGTGGTATAGGGCAGGTTAGTGAGGTACAGGGAAGGATGGGGTAGAATAGGGCAGTTTGGGGTGGTATATTGGCAGGTTGAGGTGGTATAGGGCAGGTCGATGGTATAGGGCAGGTTAGGTTGGTATAGGGCAGTTTGGGGTGTTATATTGGTAGGTTAAGGTGGTATAGGGCAGGTTAGTGAGGTATAGGACTGGTTGGGGTGGTACAGGGCAGGTTAGGGTAGTATAGGGCAGTTTGGGGAGTTATATTGGCAGGTTGAGGTGGTATAGGGCAGGTTAGTGAGGTAAAGGGCAGATTGGGCTGGTATATTGGCAGGTTGAGGTGGTATAGGGCAGTTTGGGGTAGTATATTGGTAGGTAGAGGTGGTATAGGGCAGGTTAGTGAGGTATAGGGCAGGTTGTGGTGGTATAGGGCAGTTTGGGGTGGTATATTGGCAGGCTAGGGTGGTGTAATGGCAGGTTAGGGTAGTATAGGGTGGTATATGGCAGGTTGGGGTGATATAGGGCAGGTTAGGGTGGTATAAGGCAGGTTGTGGTGGTATAGTGGCATGTTAGGGTAGTATAGTGGCAGGGTAGGGTAGTATAGGGTGGTATAAGGCAGGTTGGGGTGATATAGGGCAGGTTAGGGTGGTATAGGGCAGGTTGGGGTGATAAAGGGCAGGTTATGGTGGTATAGGGCAGGTTGGGCTGATATAGGGCAGGTTGAGGTGGTATAGGGCAGGTTGGGGTGGTATAGGGCAGGTTGGGGTGGCATAGGGCAGATTGGGGTGATATAGGGAAGGTTGGGTGATATAGTAAAGCTTGGGGTGGTATAGGGCAGGTAAGTGAGTTATGGGGCAGGTTGGGGTGGTATAGGGTAGTTTGGGGTGGTATAGGGCAGTTCAGGGTGGTATAGGGCAGGTTAGGGTGGTATAGGGCAATTTGGGGTGATTTAAGACAGGTTGGGGTGGTATAGGGCAGGTTGGAGTGGTACTGTATATTGGCAGGTTGAGGTGGTATAGGGCAGGTTCGTGAGGTATAGGGCGGGTTAGGGTGGTATAGGGCAGGTTGGGGTGGGATAGGGCAGGTTGGGGTGATATAGGGCAGGTTGGGGTGGTATAGGGCAGGTTAGGGATGTATAGGGAAGGTTGGGGTGATATAGGGCAGCTTTGGGTGGTATAGGGCAGGTTAGTGAGGTATAGGGCAGATTGGGGTGGTATATGGCAGTTTGCGGTAGTATATTGGCAGGTTGAGATGGTATAGGACAGTTTGGCGTGGTATATTGGCATGTTGAGGTGGTATAGGGCAGGTTAGTGAGGTATAGGCCAGGTTGGGGTGGTATAGGATAGGTTAGTGAGGTATAAGGCAGGATGAGGTGGTATAGGGCAGGTTGGGGTGGTAAAGGGTAGGTTAGGGTAGTATAGGGCAGTTTGGGGTGGTATGTTGACAGGTTGAGGTGGTATAGGGCAGGTTGTGGTGGTATAGGCCAGGTTAGGGTGGTATAGGGCAGTTTGGGGTGGCATATTGGTAGGTTAAGGTGGTGTAGGGCAGTTTGTGGTGGTATAGGGCAGGATATTGAGGTATAGGGCAGGGTGGGGTGGTATAGGACAGGTTAGGGTGGTATAGGGCAGATTATTGAGGTATAGGGCAGTTTGCGGTGGTATATTGGCATGTTAGGGTGGTGTAATGGCAGGTTAGGGTAGTATAGGGTGGTATACAGCAGGTTGGCATGACATAGGGCAGTTTGGGGTGGTATAGGGCAGGTTAGGGTGGTATAGGAAAGGTTGGGTGATATAGTAAAGCTTGGGGTGGTATAGGGCAGGTAAGTGAGGTATAGGGCAGGTTGGGGTGGTATAGGGCAGGTTGGGGTGGTATAGGGGAGTTTAGGTGGTATAGTGCAGGTTAGGGTCGTATAGGGCAATTTGGGGTGATATAAGACAGGTTAGGGTGGTATAGGGCAGGTTGGGGTGATATAGGGCAGCTTTGGGTGGTATAGGGCAGGTTAGTGAGGTATAGGGCAGGTTGGGGTGGTATATGGCAGTTTGGGATAGTATATTGGCAGGTTGAGGTGGTATAGGGCAGTTTGGGGTGGTATATTGGCAAGTTGAGGTGGTATAGGGCAGTTTGGGGTGGTATAGGGCAGGTTAGTGAGGTACAGGGAAAGATGGGGTAGAATAGGGCAGTTTGGGGTGGTATATTGGCAGGTTGAGGTGGTATAGGGCAGGTCGGTGGTATAGGGCAGGTTAGGTTGGTATAGGGCAGTTTGGGGTGTTATATTGGTAGGTTAAGGTGGTATAGGGCAGGTTAGTGAGGTATAGGACTAGTTGGGGTGGTACAGGGCAGGTTAGGGTTGTATAGGGCAGTTTGGGGAGGTATATTGGCAGGTTGAGGTGGTATAGGGCAGGTTAGTGAGGTATAGGGCAGTTTGGGCTGGTATTTTGGCAGATTGAGGTGGAATAGGGCAGTTTGGGGTGGTATAGGGAAGGTTAGTGAGGTAAAGGGCAGTTTGGGGTGGTATATTGTCAGGTTGAGGTGGTATAGGGAAGTTTGGGGTAGTATATTGGTAGGTGGAGGTGGTATAGGGCAGGTTAGTGAGGTATAGGGCAGGTTATTGAGGTATAGGGCAGGTTAGGGTGGTATGGGGCAGTTTGGGGTGGTATATTGGCAGGCTAGGGTGGTGTAATGGCAGGTTAGGGTAGTATAGGGTGGTATATGGCAGGTTGGGGTGAAATAGGGCAGGTTAGGGTGGTATAAGGCAGGTTGGGGTGGTATAGTGGCAGGTTAGGGTAGTATAGGGTGGTATAGGGCAGGTTGGGGTGATATAGGGCAGGTTAGGGTGGTGTAGGGCAGGTTGGGCTGATATAGGGCAGGTTGGGGTGGTATATTGGCAGGTTGAGGTGGTATAGGGCAGTTTGGGGTGGCATTGGGCAGATTGGAGTGATATAGGGAAGGTTGGGTGATATAGTAAAGCTTGGGGTGGTATAGGGCAGGTAAGTGAGTTATAGGGCAGGTTGGGGTGGTATAGCGTAGTTTGGGGTGGTATAGGGCAGTTTAGGGTGGTATAGGGCAGGTTAGGGTGGTATAGGGCAATTTGGGGTGATTTAAGACAGGTTGGGGTGGTATAGGGCAGGTTAGGGTGGTATAGGGCAGATTACTGAGGTATAGGGCAGGTTGGGGTGGTATATTGGCAGGTTGAGGTGGTATAGGGCAGGTTTGTGAGGTATAGGGCAGGTTGAGTTAGTATAGGGTAGGTTAGTGAGGTATAGGGCAGGTTGGGGTGATATAGGGCAGGTTAGGGAGGTATAGTGCAGGTTAGGGTGGTATAGGGCAGGTTGGGGTGATATAGGGCAGCTTTGGGTGGGATAGGACAGGTTAGTGAGGTATAGGGCAGATTGGGGTGGTATATGGCAGTTTGTGGTAGTATATTGGCAGGTTGAGGTGGTATAGGGCAGTTTGGCGTGGTATATTGGCATGTTGAGGTGGTATAGGGCATGTTAGTGAGGTATAGGCCAGGTTGGGGTGGTATAGGGTAGGTTAGTTAGGTATAAGGCAGGATGAGGTGGTATAGGGCAGGTTGGGGTGATATAGTAAAGCTTAGGGTGGTATAGGGCAGGTAAGTGAGGTATATGGCAGGTTGGGGTGGTATAGGGCAGGTTGGGGTGGTATAGGGGAGTTTAGGTGGTATAGGGCAGGTAAGGTGGTATAGGGCAATTTGGGGTGATATAAGACAGGTTAGGGTGGTATAGGGCAGGTTGGGGTGATATAGGGCAGTTTTGGGTGGTATAGGGCAGCTTTGGGTGGTATAGGGCAGGTTAGTGAGGTATAGGGCACGTTGGGGTGGTATATGGCAGTTTGGGGTGGTATATTGTCAAGTTGAGGTGGTATAGGGCAGTTTGGGGTGGTATAGGGCAGGTTAGTGAGGTACAGGGAAGGATGGGGTAGAATAGGGCAGTTTGGGGTGGTATATTGGCAGGTTGAGGTGGTATAGGGCAGGTCGGTGGTATAGGGCAGGTTAGGTTGGTATAGGGCAGTTTGGGGTGTTATATTGATAGGTTAAGGTCGTATAGGGCAGGTTAGTGAGGTATAGGACTGGTTGGGGTGGTACAGGGCAGGTTAGGGTGGTATAGGGCAGTTTGGGGAGGTATATTGGCAGGTTGAGGTGGTATAGGGCAGGTTAGTGAGGTATAGGGCAGTTTGGGCCGGTATATCGGCAGGTTGAGGTGGAATAGTGCAGTTTGGGGTGGTATAGGGAAGGTTAGTGAGGTAAAGGGCAGTTTGGGGTGGTATATTGGCAGGTTGAGGTAGTATAGGGCAGTTTGGGGTAGTATATTGGTAGGTGGAGGTGGTATAGGGCAGGTTAGTGAGGTATAGGGCAGGTTAGAGTGGTATAGGGCAGTTTGGGGTGGTATATTGGCAGGCTAGGGTGGTGTAATGGCAGGTTAGGGTAGTATATGGTGGTATATGGCAGGTTGGGGTGATATAGGGCAGGTTAGGGTGGTATAAGGCAGGTTGGGGTGGTATAGTGGCAGGTTAGGGTAGTATAGGGTGGTATAGGGCAGGTTGGGGTGATATAGGGCAGGTTAGGGTGGTATAGGGCAGATTGGGGTGATAAAGGGCAGGTTAGGGTGATGTAGGGCAGGTTGGGCTGATATAGGGCAGGTTGGGGTGGTATATTGGCAGGTTGAGGTGGTACAGGGCAGTTTGGGGTGGTATAGGGCAGGTTGGGGTGGCATTGGGCAGATTGGGGTGATATAGGGAAGGTTGGGTGATATAGTAAAGCTTGGGGTGGTATAGGGCAGGTAAGTGAGTTATAAGGCAGGTTGGGGTGGTATAGGGTAGTTTGGGGTGGTATAGGGCAGTTTAGGGTGGTATAGGTCAGGTTAGGGTGGTATAGGGCAATTTGGGGTGATTTAAGACAGGTTGGGGTGGTATAGGCCAGGTTGGGGTGGTATAGGGTAGGTTAGTGAGGTATAAGGTAGGATGAGGTGGTATAGGGCAGGTTGGGGTGGTAAAGGGTAGGTTAGGGTAGTATAGGGCAGTTTGGGGTGGTATGTTGACAGGTTGAGGTGGTATAGGGCAGGTTGTGGTGGTATAGGGCAGGTTAGGGTGGTATGGGGCAGTCTGGGGTGGTATATTGGTAGGTTAAGGTGGTGTAGGGCAGTTTGTGGTGGTATAGGGCAGGATATTGAGGTATAGGGCAGGGTGGGGTGGTATAGGGCAGTTTGGGGTGGTATATCGACAGATTTAAGTGGTGTAGGGCAGTTAGGGGGTGTATAGGGCAGGTTGGGGTGGCATAGGGCAGATTGGGGTGATATAGGGAAGGTTGGGTGATATAGTAAAGCTTGGGGTGGTATAGGGCAGGTAAGTGAGTTATAGGGCAGGTTGGGGTGGTATAGGGCAGTTTAGGGTGGTATAGGTCAGGTTAGGGTGGTATAGGGCAATTTGGGGTGATTTAAGACAGGTTGGGGTGGTATAGGCCAGGTTGGGGTGGTATAGGGTAGGTTAGTGAGGTATAAGGTAGGATGAGATGGTATAGGGCAGGTTGGGGTGGTAAAGGGTAGGTTAGGGTAGTAGGGCAGTTTGGGGTGGTATGTTGACAGGTTGAGGTGGCATAGGGCAGGTTGTGGTGGTATAGGGCAGGTTAGGGTGGTATAGGGCAGTCTGGGGTGGTATATTGGTAGGTTAAGGTGGTGTAGGGCAGTTTGTGGTGGTATAGGGCAGGATATTGAGGTATAGGGCAGGGTGGGGTGGTAAAGGGCAGTTTGGGGTGGTATATCGACAGGTTTAAGTGGTGTAGGGCAGTTTGGGGGTGTATAGGGCAGGTTGGGGTGGCATAGGGCAGGTGAGAGTGGTTTAGGGCAGTTTGGGGTGGTATATTGGCAGGTTGAGGTGGTATAGGGCAGGTTATAGAGGTATAGGTCAGGTTGGGGTGGTATAGAGCAGGTTAGGGTGGTATAGGGCATATTGTGGTGATATAGGGCAGGTTAGGGTGGTATAGGGCAGGTTGGGGTCATATAGGGCAGTTTAGGTTCTTATAGGGCAGGTTGGGGTGATATTGGGCAGGTTGGGGTGGTATATTGGCAGGTTAAGGTGGTATAGGGCAGTTTGGGGTGAAATAGGGCAGGCTGGGTGGTACAGGGCAGGTTGGGGTGATATAGGACAGTTTTGGGTTGGTATAGGGCAGGTTAGTGAGGTATAGGGCAGGTTGGGGTGGTATAGGGCAGGTTGGGGTGGTATATTGGCAGGTTGAGGTGGTATATTGGCAGGTTTAGGTGGTATAGGGCAGGTTAGTGAGGAATAGACCAGGATAAGGTCGTATAGGGCAGGTTAGTATGGTATAGGGCAGGTTGGGGTGGTAAATTGTAGGTTATGGTGGTATAGGGCAGTTTGGGGTGATATATTAACAGGTTGAGGTGGTATAGGGCATGTTGGGGTGTTATAGGGCAGGTTAGGGTGGTATAGGGCAGTTTGGTTATATATTGGCAGGTTGAGGTGTTATAGGGCAGGTTAGAGAGGTATAGGGCAGAATGAGGTTCTATAGGGCAGGTTAGTGTGGTATAGGGCAGGTTGGGGTGGTATATTGGCAGGTTGAGGTGGTATAGGATAGGTTAGTGAGGTTTAGGGCAGGTTGGGGTGGTATAGGGCAGGTTAGAGTGGTTTAGGGTAGTTTGGGGTGGTATATTGGCAGGTTGAGGTGGTATAGGGCAGGTTAGTGAGGTATAGGTCAGGTTGGGGTGGTATAGAGCAGGTTAGGGTGGTATAGGGCATATTGTGGTGATATAGGGCAGGTTAGGGTGGTATAGGGCAGGTTGGGGTCATATAGGGCAGTTTAGGTTCTTATAGGGCAGGTCGGGGTGATATTGGGCAGGTTGGGGTGGTATATTGGCAGGTTAAGGTGGTATAGGGCAGTTTGGGGTGAAATAGGGCAGGCTGGGTGGTACAGGGCAGGTTAAGGGTGATATAGGACAGTTTGGGTTGGTATAGGGCAGGTTAGTGAGGTATAGGGCAGGTTGGGGTGATATAGGGCAGGTTGGGGTGGTATATTGGCAGGTTGAGGTGGTATATTGGCAGGTTTAGGTGGTATAGGGCAGGTTAGTGAGGAATAGACCAGGATAAGGTCGTATAGGGCAGGTTAGTATGGTATAGGGCAGGTTGGGGTGGTAAATTGTAGGTTATGGTGGTATAGGGCAGTTAGGGGTGATATATTAACAGGTTGAGGTGGTATAGGGCAGGTTGGGGTGTTATAGGGCAGGTTAGGGTGGTATAGGGCAGTTTGGTTATATATTGGCAGGTTGAGGTGTTATAGGGGCAGGTTAGAGAGGTATAGGGCAGAATGAGGTTCTATAGGGCAGGTTAGTGTGGTATAGGGCAGGTTGGAGTGGTATATTGGCAGGTTGGGGTGGTATAGAGCAGGTCAGGGTGGTATAGGGCAGGTTGGGGTCATATAGGGCAGTTTAGGGTAGTATAGGGCAGGTTAGGGTTGTATAGGGCAGGTTGGAGTGGTATAGGGCAGGTTAGAGTGGTTTAGGGTAGTTTGGGGTGGTATATTGGCAGGTTGAGGTGGTATAGGGCAGGTTAGTGAGGTATAGGTCAGGTTGGGGTGGTATAGAGCAGGTTAGGGTGGTATAGGGCATATTGTGGTGATATAGGGCAGGTTAGGGTGGTATAGGGCAGGTTGGGGTCATATAGGGCAGTTTAGGTTCTTATAGGGCAGGTTGGGGTAATATTGGGCAGGTTGGGGTGGTATATTGGCAGGTTAAGGTGGTATAGGGCAGTTTGGGGTGAAATAGGGCAGGCTGGGTGGTACAGGGCAGGTTGGGGTGATATAGGACAGTTTGGGTTGGTATAGGGCAGGTTAGTGAGGTATAGGGCAGGTTGGGGTGGTATAGGGCAGGTTGGGGTGGTATATTGGCAGGTTGAGGTGGTATATTGGCAGGTTTAGGTGGTATAGGGCAGGTTAGTGAGGAATAGACCAGGATAAGGTCGTATAGGGCAGGTTAGTATGGTATAGGGCAGGTTGGGGTGGTAAATTGTAGGTTATGGTGGTATAGGGCAGTTTGGGGTGATATATTAACAGGTTGAGGTGGTATAGGGCATGTTGGGGTGTTATAGGGCAGGTTAGGGTGGTATAGGGCAGTTTGGTTATATATTGGCAGGTTGAGGTGTTATAGGGCAGGTTAGAGAGGTATAGGGCAGAATGAGGTTCTATAGGGCAGGTTAGTGTGGTATAGGGCAGGTTGGGGTGGTATATTGGCAGGTTGAGGTGGTATAGGATAGGTTAGTGAGGTTTAGGGCAGGTTGGGGTGGTATAGGGCAGGTTAGAGTGGTTTAGGGTAGTTTGGGGTGGTATATTGGCAGGTTGAGGTGGTATAGGGCAGGTTAGTGAGGTATAGGTCAGGTTGGGGTGGTATAGAGCAGGTTAGGGTGGTATAGGGCATATTGTGGTGATATAGGGCAGGTTAGGGTGGTATAGGGCAGGTTGGGGTCATATAGGGCAGTTTAGGTTCTTATAGGGCAGGTCGGGGTGATATTGGGCAGGTTGGAGTGGTATATTGGCAGGTTAAGGTGGTATAGGGCAGTTTGGGGTGAAATAGGGCAGGCTGGGTGGTACAGGGCAGGTAAAGGGTGATATAGGACAGTTTGGGTTGGTATAGGGCAGGTTAGTGAGGTATAGGGCAGGTTGGGGTGATATAGGGCAGGTTGGGGTGGTATATTGGCAGGTTGAGGTGGTATATTGGCAGGTTTAGGTGGTATAGGGCAGGTTAGTGAGGAATAGACCAGGATAAGGTCGTATAGGGCAGGTTAGTATGGTATAGGGCAGGTTGGGGTGGTAAATTGTAGGTTATGGTGGTATAGGGCAGTTTGGGGTGATATATTAACAGGTTGAGGTGGTATAGGGCAGGTTGGGGTGTTATAGGGCAGGTTAGGGTGGTATAGGGCAGTTTGGTTATATATTGGCAGGTTGAGGTGTTATAGGGGCAGGTTAGAGAGGTATAGGGCAGAATGAGGTTCTATAGGGCAGGTTAGTGTGGTATAGGGCAGGTTGGGGTGGTATATTGGCAGGTTGAGGTGGTATAGGGCAGGTTAGTGAGGTTTAGGGCAGGTTGGGGTGGTATAGGGCAGGTTAGGTGGCATAGGGCAGTTTGGGGGGGCATATTGGCAGGTTGAGGTGGTATAGGGTAGGGATGGGCCAAACGGACCCCTGTTCGGTTCGCACCCGAACTTTCAAACACCGCAAAAGTTCGGGCCCGAATAATGAACCCCATTAAAGTCAATGGGACCCGAACATCAAAAATCCAAAGTGCCCATTTTGAAGGCTTATATGCAAGTAATTGGACATACAATGGTTATAGGGGTCCAGGTCCTGCCCTGGGGGACATATATCAATAAAAAAAAAAGTTTGTGAAAAACGTCATTTTTTAATGAGCAGTGTTTTTTTTATTTTTAAAGTGAAAGCATAAAAATGAAAAATTACTTCCAATATAGTGCCTGGGGGGTCCCCTTAGTCTACCTCTAAAGTGGAAGATCTGTACCATGTCTAGAATATGCTGCAGCAATAATTGAATTTACTGTAAAAAGCCAAAAAATGAAATTTTCCCTGTAAGCTACCTTTATTTTGATCAGCAACAGCTGAGGAGCCACTGTGCATGATGAGGCCACAATGTAGTGCACTGGGAACAAGATTAGAGATTTTTTGGATACATTCTGGTGTCACTTTGACTTTGGATTGAAGTAACGGGTGCGTAAAAATTGGTCTTTGGGTGTCGGTGGCACCTTCCCACCGTAACTCTATAGAGGTAATCTTGATGAAAGCAAGAATTGGCCTTGCTGTAAAAAATTGAAATGATATGCACCTGTCAAACAGGTGCAGAAAAATTACTCTTTGGGTGTCCGGGGTGCCTTCCCACCATAACCCTATAGAGGTACTCTTGATGAAAGCAAGAATTGGCCTTGCTGTAAAAAAATAGCAATGATATGTACCTGTCAAACAGGTGCTGAAAAATTTGTCTTTGGGTGTCGGTGGTGCCTTCCAACTGTAACCCTATAGAGATACTCTTGATGAAAGCAAGAATTTGCCTTGCTGTAAAAAAATTGCAATAAATAGGCACCTGTCAAACTCTTTGGGTGTCGGGGGTGCCTTCCCACCGTAACCCTATAGAGGTGCTCTTGATGTCAAACAGGTGCTGAAAAATTGGTCTTTGGGTGTTAATTGTGCCCATGAAACCTATACCAAAAACATTCTTCCAGGTGAAACAATTGAACACCCTCAAAGCTAGGCAGCCTTAAAGTCTTGCAGAGATTCCATATCCCAAAAAGACTTAATCAGTGACATCGGCATCAGGGGCTTCATAGCTGGTAATCCAGGACTAATTCGTTTTTAATTTCCGGTCCACGGAGTCTGTGGACAGATGCTTTCTATGATCAGTAACGAAACCTCCTGCAGCACTGAATGCCCATTCTGAAAGCATGCTGGATGCAGGGCAGTCCAACAACTCAATAGTATACTGGACAAGTTCTGGCCAGTGGTCTATTCTCATGACCCAGTAAGTTAGTGGATCGTCAGCTGGAAAGCTCTCCATCTCTGTTTTGGCCCCGAGGTAATCATCCACCATGTGATGCAGATGCTGCCGATGGAATGTGGAAGCTGACAGCCTTGGGCGGCGAGGACTAAAAGAATTCCGAAATACCTCACTTAGGCGGACGCCTTCTCCAACGCTCCTCTCTTGACCAACAGAAGACTCAAAACGACGTTTTCCACCACACTGTAACCTACTGGAGTCAGGAAAAATGTTCAATAAAATCCTCTTTAACATGTCCTCAAGAGATTTTATCTTCTGCACTCTCTGTGGGGACGGGATGAGTATTGAGACCTTCCGCTTATAATGGTGGTCAAGGAGGGTTTCCAACCAGTACTCATCCTTCTCCTTTATGCCACATATTCTTGGGTCCTTTCGCAGGCTTTGAAGCATGAGGTTACCCATGCGCCTCAAATTTGCAGAGGCTTGAGAAGCAGACTCCTCGGGGTCACTCAGGATGACAGCATCTGGAACTTCCTCCTCCCAGCCACGTACTACTCCCAAGGGTCCTGGGGTTGGAAAGCCATCGCTTACAGATTGACGCATGTCTTCCTCTTCTACGAAGCCTATGAAAGTGCCAGAATCCTCCTCCTCATCCTCTTCCCCTTTCTCCTCCTGTGTGTTCTGTGACATAGGAATGATGGTGTCTGGATAAAGTGGACCTTGAGATAAAAGGAAGTCCTCCTCTTCCTCCTGCTGCTCTCCCTCCAGTGGCCTGTCCATAATGCCACACAGAGTCTGCTCCAGCAGGAACACAACAGGGATTGTGTCACTGTTGCATGCACTGTCACTGCTCACCATCCTTGTGGCCTCCTCAAATAGTGACAATACAGTGCATGCATCCTTAATGATCAGCCATTGGCATGGTAAAAAAAGCCAAGGCACCCTGAGCCTGTCGTCATGCCGTACTGACACAGGTACTCGTTGACGGCCCTCTGCTGCATGTATAGCCACTGCAGCATTCCAAAAGTTGAGTTCCACCTGGTGGGCATGTCACAAATCAGGCAGTTTACGGGCAGGTGGAATTCCCGCTGAATTTCAGCCAACCGAGCTCTGGCTGTTTATGACCGCCTGAAATGGCTACAGACTCCTCTGGCCTGCTTTAGTACATCTTGCAACCCTGGGCACGTACTTAGGAAACACTGCACCACCAAATTGAGGACATGTGCCAGGCATGGCACATGTTTAAACTTTCCCAGTCTAAGGGTGGACAGGAGGTTTGAGCCATTATCGGACACCACCATTCCTGGCTCCAGCTGGCGTGGTGTGAAGCACCTCTGGGCCTGTCCCTGCAGAGCTGCAAGAATCTCTGCTTCAGTGTGGTTCCTTTCCCCTAAACACACCAGCTGAAGCACTGCATGGCACCTTTTAGCCTGACTCTGGGAATAGCCCTTTGAACACTTAGGGGGTACCTGATGTTCATAGGACAATTCTGCACAGGAGGGCATGGAGGTGGCGGAGGAGGAGGAGGAGGGGGTAGAGCTCACAGGTCTGGCATCATCACCACCAGATGTATGGAGACGTGGGGACACAACAAGCTGCAGCACCGAGCCCTGTCCTGCATTCTTTAGAGTTGCAAGCAGCATTACCCAGTGTGCTGTGAACAAAATATATCGTCCCTGCTCATGCTTGCTGGACCACGTGTCAGTTGGATTTTATGGCTGACTGCCTTGCCCAACGATGCCAGAACATTCCCTTATACGTGATGGTAGGGAGATGGAACGGACTTACGTGAAACGTAGTAGCGACTGGGAACCTGCCATTGTGGTACACATTGTGCAAATTCACAGAAGGGGCAGAATCAACCAGGCTGAAAGGCAGAAGTTGGAGAGCCAACAGCTTTGACAAGCTTGCATTCAGACGCTGGGCATGTGGGTGGCAGGGACTTTTTTTTTCCGCTGCAGCAGATGGGGCAGAGAAATTTGCCAGCTACAGTCTACAGTTGGTGGTGTGCTGCTGGTAGATGTGCTGCTAGGACCTGGGACACCCTGTGCTATACCATCATCCCTGTCAGTGGAGGCTGATGAAAGGTAATGACTCGGTATCGCAGGGGAAGACTGAAGTGGGTAAGGAGGAGGAGGAGGGACAGATTTGTGCTCTTTTTGCGTGGCTTTTAGGTGCTCTTGCCAACGGGCTGAATGGTTGGATGTTAAATGCCTTGTTAGGCATGTGGAACCCAAATGGTTGTTGTTTTTGCCACGTTTCATGTGCCTGAGACACAGTTTGCAGATAGCAACAGTGCGATTTGCTGCAGATGTGCTGAAAAAGACCCAGACAGCTGAGCTTTGGGGAGTGGGCCGGGAGATAACAACTATAAAAATTAAGTACAGCGCTACGTTTAGAAAGAAAGTGAAAAGCAGCCAACACACCTATAGACTCAAGGCAGAAAAAAACAAAAATAACAAAAGTGTGGCGCTATATATCACATCCACAACGGCTGTGGATGTGATATATAGCGCCACACTTTTGTTATTTTCGGGAGATAACAACTGCAGAATGTGATGGAATAGGGTGGCTGCTCTTTACTCTTTCTTGATGTTGGCCTCCTTGGGGTTGTGCCACCTCACCTTCAGTTTCCTTCTCTGCTATCTGGCACCCAAGTTACATCAGTGACCTCATCATCATCATCATCTCCTTCTCCTCCATCTTCATAATTACCACTGGAGACAACTTGGCAATATGCTGCGGCTTGGGGAACATGAATTCCAATTTGTCTACCAGTGTTCCTCCCTCTCTCTAGTCTCATGTTCCTGTCATCCTCAACCTCAGAACCAACATCTGAATCCAGTATTGGCTGGGCATCATCAAGGTGTAAGTGGCTGACGCTTTGGTCAAAAAACTCAGCTGACTTCTCAATGGCTGATGTTGGGGCTAAGGCAAGAATAGATATGGACAAGGAGGCAGGTTTATCCACTCTGGCAACTGCAGGGGCCTGCACACTTGTCTCTGCTTGCGTGACAGAGGATGAGGAGGATGAGGAAGGTTTAGTAAGCCAGTCCACCACCTCCTCTGCATAGCATGGGCAAACTCACTAAAGAAAGGAAGTGATGCCCTGCCTGAAGACTGACCAAATCGTTCACCTTTGCCTGTGGACACATTTGTTGCTGGCTCCCTTACAGTGCCAAGGGAACGTCTGCCTTTCCTTGTTGTGCTCCCAGACATTATTGGACGGGAGGGGGCGGTGCTTATAAGAAAATGTAAAGAAGAAGTTGAAATTACATAGTAGGTGAGGTTGAAAAAAGACACAAGTCCATCAAGTCCAAACTGTGTGTGTGATTATATGTCAGTATTACATTGTATATCCCTGTATGTTGCGGTCGTTCATGTACTTATCTAATACTTTCTTAAAACTATCAATGCCCCCCCGCTGAGCCCACTGCCTGTGGAAAGGAATTCCATATCCTTGCCGCTCTTACAGTAAAGAACCCTCTACGTAGTTTAAGGTTAAACATCTTTTCTATTAATTTTAATGAGTGGCCACGAGTCTTGTTAAACTCCCTTCTGCAAAAAAGTTTTATCCCTATTGTGGGGTCACCAGTATGGTATGTGTATATTGAAATCATATCCCCTCTCAAGCGTCTCTTCTCCAGAGAGAATAAGTTCAGTGATCGCAACCTTTCCTCATAACTAATATCCTCCAGACCCTTAATTAGCTTTGTTGCCCTTCTTTGTACTCGCTCCATTTCCAGTCCATCCCTCCTGAGGACTGGTGTCCAGAACTGGTGCGGCTGGACCAGAGTCTTGTAGAGCAGGAGCATTATTGTTGTATCTCTGGAGTTGATCACCTTATTAATGCATGCCAATATTCTGTTTGCTTTGTAACAGCAGCTTGGCATTGCATGCCATTGCTGAGCCTATCATCTACTAGGACCCCCAGGTCCTTTTAAATCCTAGATTCCCCCAGAGGTTCTCCACCAGTGTATAGATTGCATTCATATTGTTGCCACCTAAATGCATTATTTTAAATTTTTCTACATTGAACCTCATTTGCCTTGTAGTTGCCCACCCCGTTAATTTGTTCAGATCTTTTTGCAAGGTTTCCACATCCTGCAGAGAAGTTATTGCCCTGCTTAACTTGGTATCATCCGCAAATACAGAGATTGAACTGTTTATCCCATCCTCCAGGTCATTTATGAACAAATTAAATAGGATTGGTCCCAGCACAGAACCCTGGGGGACCCCACTGCCCACCACTGACCATTCCGAGTACTCCCCCATTATCACCACCCTCTGAACCCACCCTTGTAGCCAGTATTCAATCCATGTTCTCACCCTATGGTCCATGCCAACGGACCTTATTTTGTACAGTAAACATTTATGGGGAACTGTGTCAAATGCTTTTGCAAAATCCAGATACACCACATCTACATGCCTTCCTTTATCTAGCTGGCAACTCACCTCCTCATAGAAGGTTAGTAGATTGGTTTGGCAAGAACGATTCTTCATGAATCCATGCTGATTACTGCTTATGATTAGGGATGAGCCGAACACCCCCCGGTTCGGTTCGCACCAGAACCTGCGAACGGACCGAAAATTTGCACGAACGTTAGAACCCCATTGATGTCTATGGGACTCGAACGTTCAAAATCAAAAGTGCTCATTTTAAAGGCTAATTTGCATGGTATTGTACTAAAAAGGGTTTGGGGACCCGTGTCCTGCCCCAGGGGACATGTATCAATGCAAAAAAAAGTTTAAAAACGTCCATTTTTTCAGGAGCAGTGATTTTAATGATGCTTAAAGTAAAAAAAAATAGTGAAATATTCCTTTAAATATCGTACCTGGGGGGTGTCTATAGTATGCCTGTAAAGTGGCGCGTGTTTCCCGTGCTTAGAACAGTCCCTGCACAAAATGTCATTTTTAAAGGAAAAAAAGTCATTTAAAACTGCTTGCGGGTTTAATGTAATGTCGGGTCCTGGCAATATGGATGAAAATCAGTGAGACAAACGGCATGGGTACCCCCCAGTCCATTACCAGGCCCTTTGGGTCTTGTATGGATATTAAGGGGAACCCCGCACTCAAATTAAAAAAAGGAAAGGTGTGGGGCCACCAGGCCCTATATACTCTGAACAGCAGTATACAGGCGGTGCAAACAAGACAGGGACTGTAGGTTTGTTGTTAAGTAGAATCTGTTTGTAATTTTGAACTGGTACATTTTTAACATGTTTAGCTCCAGCCAAAAAATATTTTTTAAGCTTTTTGGAAAACATAGGGAAGGGTTATCACCCCTGTGACATTTGTTTTTCTGTCTGTGCTCCTCTTCAGAAGATTTCACCTCACTTTTTGTCCCAATGACAAATGTTTTTTGAAAATTTGGTTTTTTTTGTGAAACAAGGATTGGTGATAAAGCATCAGTGGAAAGGAGAAATGTTTTTCCCGTATTAACTCTTACAGGAGAGAATTTCCCTTCCTAGGCGTAGATTTCATCTCACGTCCTGTTGTCTCCTTCCATTTGCAAGTAGGAGTTGTTTGTAAGTTGGATGTTTGAAAGTAGGGGCCTGCCCTATATACTCAGCAGAAATTTGGGCCTTAGGTGTTGTTGTGGCCACAACACTGTAAGCCCTCACAGGGCCCTGCTGTGAAATATTAGATCAAGAATTGTAATTACATGCCCCTGTTGAACAGGGGCAGAAAAACTGGGCCTTTGGTGGTGGTGGTGGTGGTGCTGGTGCCACAACACTGAAAGTCCTCACTCGCTCTTGGTGGGTGCAGAAATGGGCCCTGCTGTGAAATATTAGATCAAGAATTGTAATTACATGCCCCTGTTGAACAAGGGCAGAAAAATTGGGCCTTTGGTGGTGGTGGTAGTGCTGGTGCCACAACACTGTAAGTCCTCACTCGCTCTTGTTGGGCACAGAAACGGGCCCTGCTGTGAAATATTAGATCAAGAATTGTAATTACATGCCCCCGTTGAACAGGGGCTGAAAATTGGGCCTTAGGCACTGGTGCTGGTGCCACAACACTGCAACCCCTCACAGATACTCTAGTTGGAAGGCAGGAACGAGCCGGTGGACAGACGCACCCTGTGATCGGTTACAAAGCCTCCAGTAGCACTGAATGTGCGTTCCGAAAGAAAGCTGGATGCAGGACAGGCCAGTAGCTCAATTGCATACTGTGCAAGCTCTGGCCAGTGATCCATCCTCAAGACCCAGTAACCCAGAGGATTTTCGGTGGGAAAGGTGTCCAAGTCAGATCTTGCCCCTAGGTATTCCTGCACCATGTAAAACAGACGCTGCAGATGGTTGCTGGAACCGATCATACCTTGGGGCTGCGGACTAAAAAATTGTCTGAACGCATCGGTCAGACGGCCACCTTCTCCACCGCTCCCTCTTTGACTGACCAAAGCCTCAGCAACACGTTGTCCAGAAACAGGAGTTTGTAACCTCCCAGTCTCTGGGAACGCGTTGCACAAACCTTTCTGCAAGGCCTCTCGAAGATGTTTCATCCTCTGCTCCCTCTGCGACGGCAAGATAAGGTCCGCAACCTTACCCTTGTAACGTGGATCAAGGAGGGTTGCCAGCCAGTATTGGTCCTTCTCCTTGATACCACGAATACGAGGATCCTTACGCAGGCTTTGCAGGATCAGGGAGGCTATGCAGCGTAGGTTTGCTGAGGCATTCGGTCCGGAGTCCTCTGGGTCACTAAGGATGACATGGTTCGCAGCCACCTCCTCCCAGCCAGGTACAAGTCCATGTGTTTCGTGGGACTGATCCCATAAAGACTGCTGCTGATGCTGAGTGCCAGGCTCCACCTCCATACTGACACAATCCTCCCCCTCCTCCTCCTTCTCGTCCTCTTCCTGTGTTATCGGCGAGCACGCAGGAATACTGTCTGGATAAAGGGGGCCTTAAGAGCTAAGGAAGTCCTCCTCTTCCTGCCTCTGTTCTGCCTCAAGTGCCCTGTCCATTATTCCATGCAGCGTGTGCTCCAACAGGTGGACAAGGGGGACAGTGTCATTGATGCATGCACTGTCACTGCTCACCATTCTCGTGGCCTCCTCAAATGGTGACAGGACAGTGCATGCATCCCTGATCATGGCCCACTGACGTGGGGAGAAAAAACAAGCTCCCCTGACCCTGTCCTGGTGCCATAGTCGCACAGGTACTCATTGATGGCCCTCTACGGCGTGTGCAGCCACTGCAGCATGGCCAACGTTGAGTTCCACCTGGTGGGCATGTCACAGATTAGGCGGTTCTTGGACAGGTTAAACTCCTTTTGGAGGTCCGCCAGCCGAGCACTGCCATTATATGACCGGCGGAAATGCACACAGACTTTCCTGGCCTGCCTCAGGACAACCTGTAAGCCCCTGTACCTGCCAAAGAACCGCTGCACCACCAAGTTAAGGACGTGAGCCAAACAGGGCACATGGGTCATTTGTCCCTGTCGGAGGGCACAGAGGAGGTTGGTGCCATTGTCGCAAACCACCATTCCTGCCTTAAGTTGGCGTGGCATCAACCACCTCTCAACCTGCCCCTGCAGAGCTGACAGAACCTCTGCCCCAGTGTGGCTCCTGTCCCCCAAGCACACCAGCTCAAGCACCGCATGGCATCTTTTGGCCTGCGTACATGTGTAGCCCCTTGAACGCCTACGGAGCACCACTGGTTCCGAGGACAAAGCACAGGAAGAGGCCATGGAGGAAGAAGAAGAGGAGCTGGTGGAGGAGAGAGGTGTGTCACAATCATTAGTAGTGGCATTTTGAAGGCGTGGTGGTGGAACAACCTCCAACACTACTGCACCTTGTCCTGCATTCTTCCCAGCTGCCAGCAGAGTCACCCAATGCGCCGTGAAACTTAAGTAACGTCCCTGTCCATGCCTGCTGGACCATGAGTCAGTGGTAATATGCACCTTACCGCTGACCGCCCTGTACAGCGAGGCATGGACATTGCCTTCCACATGCCGGTAGAGAGCCGAAATCGCCTTCCGTGAGAAAAAGTGGCGTTTGGGTACCTGCCACTGAGGAACCGCATATTCCACAAACTCACGGAAGGGGGCCGAGTCTACCAACTGAAAAGGCAGCAGTTGAAGTGCTAGCAATTTTGCCAAGCTAGCATTCAACCGCTGGGCATGTGGATAACTGGGAGCAAACTTCTTTCGGTGCAGCAGCTGGGCCAGGGAAATTTGCCTGGTACAATCTGACGTTGGTGTACCGAAACAGATTGCCCACAAGTACTTGGCTGTGACACACCTAATTCTACACCTTCATTCCTCTCAGTGCAGGTCTCAGAGAGGACTGAAGGTATAGTGGGGTTGGAGATCTCAGCTGATGAGGAGCAAGGAGAGGTCCTCTTTGTTCTTTGGTGTGGGTCTTTTAGATACGCTTGCAACCGAACTGCATGGCAGGTCAACATATGTCTGGTCAAGCATGTGGTACCCAAGCGGGAGATGTTTTGGCCACGCGAGATACGCTTGAGACATATGTTGCAAATAGCATCGGTGCAATCTGATGCACTCGTCTCAAAAAAGGCCCACACCAAAGAACTTTTTGAATAACACGCAGAGACTGCAGCGCCCTGCACATGTGGAGCTTTGGGGTGTGATGCAGTCAGTGTGCTGCCCTTAGGCTGGCCCCTGGAGGGCATCCTGCCTCGTTGGTGATGTGCCGCCTCCTCCTCCTCCTCCTCCCCTCTCCTATCAGGCACCCATGTTGAGTCAGTGACCTCATCATCACCTCCCTCCTCATCCGAGTAGTAACAGGAAGCAGGTATCACAACAGGAACACAGGAAGCTGATGATAATCCAGCAACCAGCATGCACCAGCAGCAGGCTTAAATAGGCAGAAGGGCGCCACCATGAGGAATGCTGGCAGAATTACCCGTCCTACGGTTATCACCCTGACAGTGCCCCCCCCTAGGGGCAGCCTCTGGATGCCCAATCTGGCCCATTTTTCAGGGTATCGGGCTTGAAACCTCTGCAACAGTCTAGGGGCATGAATGTTATCTGCTGGTTCCCAAGAATTATCTTCTACAGAGTAACCTTTTCATTTAACAAGAAATTGAACAGTCCTACCTCCGACGGCAGTCCAGAATGGCTTCTACTTCGTTTTCTGTTTCATTGTCCACCAAGATTGAGGCGGCGGAGCTTCTTCTCTCCCTGGAAAAGGACTGGAGACAACAGATTTTAATAAAGAAACATGGAATACTGGGTGGATTTTATAGGAACTTGGTAAAGACAATTCAAATGCCACTGGGTTAATTTCCTTCTTAATTGTGAATGGACCGACAAACCTTGGTCCTAACTTCCGGGAAGGGCAAGGAAGCTTAAGATTTGTTGAGGAAAGCCACACTCTATCTCCAACTTTAAAGACAGGATCTCTCCTCCCCTTGTCATAATGTTTTTTAAAATTCTCTTGGGCCTTCTGCATAGTTGCCTGGAGAGTTAGGTAATTAGCCTGAATGGCATTTATCCTGTCCTGGACTGCGGGGACTGAGGTCTCTGGTATAACATTAGGCAAGAATGAGGGATGGAAACCGTAGTTGGCCCAGAAAGGTGAGTGATTGGTGGAAGCATGGATTGAGTTGTTGCAAACTCCGCACACGGGAGTAGCAAGGACCAGTCGTCCTGGGAGAAGGAGCAGAAGCAACGTAAGTACTGTTTTAAAGTTTGATTAGTTCTTTCGGTTTGACCGTTGTTTTGAGGATGGTAAGCTGAAGATAGGCACACTTTAATGGAAAGCATTTTGCAGAGCTCCTTCCAGAACTTAGAGGTGAATTGCACCCCTCTGTCGGACACAATGTTGCTCAGTAGGCCGTGAAGTCTGACTATCTCCTTTATGAAAATCTTCGCCGTGTCAGCAGCAGATGGTGTACCCATCATGGGCAATAAATGCGCCATCTTGGACAGGCGGTCAACGACTACCAAGATGGTTGTAAATTTCTCCGAGAGTGGTAACTCTACTAGGAAATCCATAGACATTTCTTTCCATGGTTGCTCCGGTACAGGCAATGGGCATAGTAGACCCCAAGATCTGATGTTAGACCCCTTGTTACGTTGACAAATGGTGCAGGAACTGACATATTCCCTGCAGTCAGGCTTCAGAGTGGGCCACCAAAAAGATCGCTGAACAAGCTCCAAAGTCTTTCGTACCCCGAAGTGACCAGCAAGTTGGTGGTCATGTAAAGTCTTTAGGACCTGGGCTCTGGTTTGCTGCGGAACAAGAATTTTGTTCTGATACCAAAGAAAACCTTCCTGGTTTCTTAAAGACAGTGCTTCTGGTTCAGAGCATTGGGAAGAAGCTTGTTTCAATGAGAAACTCAGGTAGGTTTGAATCATGAGAAAATCCTGTGGAGACAATATAGTGCTAGGAGTGATTTCTTCGGGAGTGTCAGGAAACATCCGGGACAAGGCATCGGCCTTCCCGTTCTTAGACCCTGGGCAGAAGGAGATATGAAAATTGAATCTGGCAAAAAACAAGGCCCATCGAGCTTGTCGGGGTCTCAAGCGTTTAGCAGTGCGAAGATACTCCATGTTTCTGTGATCCGTGAATATCATGATGGGATGCTGAGCACCTTCAAGGAGGTACCGCCATTCCTCCAGGGCAGTTTTAATAGCCAAGAGCTCTCGATCTCCCACGTCATAATTCCTTTCAGACGAACTCATCTTCTGCGAGGAGAAGGCCACAGGATGGAGTAATGACTTATAATATTGTATTGGAGTGCCATGCTGACCAGAAATTCAGTTGCATTGTCCAACTGAATTTTAACATAGCAAGGGAACAGCTGAAGACTCTTTGATGTGTTAATCATATGCAAGTCTATTTGAACATTTCAAAGGGTATTCAGGTGGTATGTTAATCTAATCTAATTACATATATCTAAAGGGGACTTGTTGATGTTGATATGCGGGAGTGCAAATTGGGGTAGTTCACGGCTGTTCACGGCTGGGGGTTGTTGTCTGTTTGATAGACTAAAGCTTATCAAAGTCCTAAATTGAAATGGCCAATCAAATTGCTCAGCTATTCAATGCCTGGTGAATATAACACGGCATTCAGTCTATAGGTTTTGGGGGAGTGAGGCTTGTCTGTGTATGCACACTCGGACCTAAGACATGGGGTTCTGAATTATATCTCCTCTGTCGGATTTCTTTGTCATCTGTGGACTTTGGACTTTGTTCTGTGTTGGAAGTCAATAAAGTGCATCTCTCTGGAAGAATTGGGTTGCTGCGGAAGAGTACTTACATCATCATCATTATAATAATACCTAAATATTAATTATCATACCCACTCTACATCTATACACCCAATATATATTAATATATTCGATCACTACAACATTGGGATAAGACTGCCCCTGTGGCAACTTCAGAGGCGTCAACCTATAAGATGTAAGGGAGGACCGGATCAGGATGTTGCAGGATAGGTGCGGAGGTAAAGAGGGATTTGAGCTTATCAAAAGCTGATTGTGCTTCTGAAGACTACAGGAACCGAGTATGTAAACGGGTAACTTGGGTGATTGGTGAGATGATGGAGGAAAAGTTCTTTATAAACCTCCTATAAAAGTTTGCAAACCCCACAAATCTTTGTACTCCCTTTTTATCCGATGGAGTTGGCCAGTCCAAGATTGCCTGTACCTTTTGCGGGTCCATAGCAACACCACCAGTGGAGATAATTAGCCCCAGGAATTGTATTCACTCCTTTTCGAAATCACACTTCTCTGCTTTTACATAGAGTTTGTGCTTACGTAGAGTGTGCAGAACTGTCCTTACATGTGTATGATGGAGCTCCAGGGTGGTTGAAAATATCAGGATATCATCCAGGTAGATGATGACGAAGTAATCCAGAAATTCTCGAAAGATATCGTTTACGAAATGTTGGAATGTGGCCGGGGCGTTGCACAATCCAAATGGCATCACTAAGTACTCGAAATGTCCAAAGTGAGTTCTAAATGCTGTATTCCATTCGTCACCCTCTCGGATGCGAACGAGCTTGTAGGCTCCTCGAAGGTCAAGCTCAGTAAATATTCAAGCAGTACGGAGTCTCTGGAAAAGTTCCGGAACTAGAGGAAGAGGGTAACAGTTTTTTATAGTGATTTTATTGAGCTCCCTGTAATCCACACATGGTCTTAGGGATTTGTCCCTTTTTTCGACAAAAAAGATTCCGGCTCCAGCAGGAGAAGAGGATGAAGCCTTGCTCCAGGTTTTCATCAATGTATTGTCGCAATGTTCCTAGTTCCATCTCCGAGAGGGCGAATATGCGACCGAATGGGATTTCGGCTCCTGGGAGTAATTCAATTGGACAATCGTATGATCGGTGTGGTGGCAGGACATCAGCCTTTTTCTTGTCAAAGACGTCTGAAAACTCCTGGTAGGCCAGTGGAATACTCTGGTTGTTGACAGGTACAGGTTGAACTGACAGGCAACTGGCTACATTACTGGTTTCAAGGGCAAGACAGTGCTGTAGGCAATAAGGGGAAGTGAATGAAATTTCTTTCCTGATCCAGTTGATCTGGGGGTTGTGGGCTTGGAGCCATGGAGTACCCAAGATGACGGGGAACATAGGTGAGCTTAGAATGTCGAAACGTATGAATTCCTGATGACCATCAGGAGTAGTAACCAAAAGAGGAACGGTCTCTTGTGTCACAGGACCGGAACTAGGCAGGGTGCCATCAGCCAGGAGAACTTTCAATCTACATTTCTTGGGAAGTCCAAGTCCAAGAAACAACTGCATGCCCCGGAGTCGACTATGGCCTGAAGCTGAACCCCCTTGTCGGCCAACTGTAGCGTGATGGACAGGATGATTGACAGGATAAGGTGAGAAGTGGAAGTTCCGGACATCTGGAAGTACACTGGAGAGTTCTTGGGTACCTTGCTGGGCCTTATGGGGCAGTTGCTCAGGAAATGTCTCTTTCGGCCACAATAGAGACAGAAATTGGCTTGACACCAGCTGTTTTTCCTCAGGAGTCAGTGCGAATCGCACCAAACCAACGGGCATAGCGCCGATCTCTGGTACCAGCACTTTGGGAGTCTGAGAACGTTCAGTCTGGCGCTCCCGAAGGTGTCTATCCAACTGGATGGATAGTTGAATGAGCCCCTCGAGGGTAGCAGGGATGCCGACCCTGGCCAACTCGTCCTTAAGGGATTCAGAAAGCCCCAAGTGAAACTGGTATTTCAACGCAGCCTCATTCCAGTCTGTATCGGCAGACCACCGGCGGAAGTCCACAGTATAGTCTTCCACCGGGCGCCGTTTCTGTTGAAGAGAATGCAGAGCGGCCTCAGCGGTGACTGTATGCTGGGGGTCTTCATACAATTGCGACAAGGCCGTAAAGAAAGTTTCCACTGAACTAGTAGCTGAGTCCTTCCGTTCCCATAACCTGTGGGCCCATGCCTGGGGTTCATTGGTCAGCAGGGAGATAAGAAAGCCAACTTTGACAGTCGCAGTGGAAAAGGTACGGGGTTGCAGAGCCAGATATAACAGGCAGGCATTCTTGAAGGAACTGAATTTCTGCCGGTCTCCAGCGAAACGTTCAGGGGTAGGTACCCGCGGTTCTGGGGGCAAAGTCAGTACTGAAGAGGCCATAGCAGGGAGATTGGTGGAGGAAGAACCAGGATCCAAAAAGGTAGATGGTAGCATCTGAAGAACTTGGACCGCTCGTGTAAGGGTAGCAGCCTGTTGGCATAAAGTCTCTATTGGGGACCCACCTCCGCCGGCCTCAGTCATGGCTGGATTATACTGTCAGAGTCCTGGATGTGAGGCCGGAATGCAGAGGGGGGCACCCCTTGCGGCTAAGTGCAGCGTAACCCTGGGAGTGAGACAGGGAGTACGGTGCCCAAAGGTGCACGGGTTGCCAGAGCGCTGTTGCTGAGTAGCAGATAGCAGGGAGCTGCCGGGGTGCACTGGTAAGGTTGAAGGGCAACCGTGCAAGGAGGGATTCCAGGTATGGAGCCATGGAGCAACCAGGAGCGGAGTCAGAGCCAGGCCAATGGTCATTCAGCACAGGAATCAGTCCAAGGTGAGGTACAGCAGGATAATCAGGAACAGAGAAGGTAGCCAAGCAAGGGGTCAAACACAGGAGGATGATCAAGGTACAGATGCGGAGCCGAAGAATAGTCAGGTCCAAGCCGGGGTCAATGCAGGCAGAATACTGGAGCAGTCAGGCAAGCCGAGTAGTAACAGGAAGCAGGTATCACAACAGGAACAAGGAACACAGGAAGCTGATGATAATCCAGCAACCAACATGCACCAGCAGCAAGCTTAAATAGGCAGAAGGGCGCCACCATGAGGAATACTGGCAGAATTACCTGTCCTACGATTATCAACCTGACAGCTGAACACTGTGAGGAGGATGCACTACACTAACTTGTAGCTTTAGCTGAACACTTTGCAGAGGTCTCACTACACTAACTTGTAGCTTTAGCTGAACACTGTGCAGAGGTCTTACTACACTAACTTGTAGTTTTAGCTGAACACTGTGAGCAGGACGCACTACACTTACTTGTAGGTTTAGCTGAACACTGTGAGCAGGACGCACTACACTAACTTGTAGGTTTAGCTGAACACTGTGAGGAGGACGCACTACACTAACTTGTAGCTTTAGCTGAACACTGTGCAGAGGTCTCACTACACTAACTTGTAGTTTTAGCTGAACACTGTGAGCAGGACGCACTACACTAACTTGTAGCTTTAGCTGAACACTGTGCAGAGGTCTCACTACACTAATTTGTAGTTTTAGCTGAACACTGTGAGCAGGACGCACTACACTAACTTGTAGCTTTAGCTGAACACTGTGCAGAGGTCTCACTACACTAACTTGTAGTTTTAGCTGAACACTGTGAGCAGGACGCACTACACTAACTTGTAGCTTTAGCTGAACCCTGTGCAGAGGTCTCACTACACTAACTTGTAGTTTTAGCTGAACACTGTGAGCAGGACGTACTACACTATCTTGTAGGTTTAGCTGAACACTGTGAGGAGGACGCACTACACTAACTTGTAGCTTTAGCTGAACACTGTGCAGAGGTCTCACTACACTAACTTGTAGTTTTAGCTGAACACTGTGAGCAGGACGCACTACACTAACTTGTAGCTTTAGCTGAACACTGTGCAGAGGTCTCACTACACTAACTTGTAGTTTTAGCTGAACACTGTGAGCAGGACGCACTACACTAACTTGTAGCTTTAGCTGAACACTGTGCAGAGGTCTCACTACACTAATTTGTAGTTTTAGCTGAACACTGTGAGCAGGACGCACTACACTAACTTGTAGCTTTAGCTGAACACTGTGCAGAGGTCTCACTACACTAACTTGTAGTTTTAGCTGAACACTGTGAGCAGGACGCACTACACTAACTTGTAGCTTTAGCTGAACCCTGTGCAGAGGTCTCACTACACTAACTTGTAGTTTTAGCTGAACACTGTGAGCAGGACGTACTACACTATCTTGTAGGTTTAGCTGAACACTGTGAGGAGGACGCACTACACTAACTTGTAGCTTTAGCTGAACACTGTGCAGAGGTCTCACTACACTAACTTGTAGTTTTAGCTGAACACTGTGAGCAGGACGCACTACACTAACTTGTAGCTTTAGCTGAACACTGTGCAGAGGTCTCACTACACTAACTTGTAGTTTTAGCTGAACACTGTGAGCAGGACGCACTACACTAACTTGTAGCTTTAGCTGAACACTGTGCAGAGGTCTCACTACACTAACTTGTAGTTTTAGCTGAACACTGTGAGCAGGACGCACTACACTAACTGTAAATAGTCTAGCTGCCTGACTGTGGTACTAGTAGGATCAAAAGAACACCAGCAATTTTCTTCAGGTAGCTGTAAATACTGTAACAAGACAAGCCTGCCTGTCAGTAGGAAGATAACAGGAACGGATCTAGCTAAACTGAATACAGTGTGTATATATATATATATATATATATATATATATATATGTATGCAACACCTGGAATGCATATATATACACAATACACTGTAAGTGCAGCTAACTAACTGACTGTCCTGCCTAATCTAGCTAACTCAAATGAAATGACACTGTCCCTCTCTCTATTTCTCAGCACGCCTGAACACACTACACAGGGCCGCCGTGCAGGCGGCCTTAAATAGTGTGGGGCGTGTTCTAAACCCCCTGAGCCATAATTGGCCAAAGCCACCCTGGCTTTGGCCAATTACAGCTCTCTCTACGTACGGCGCTGTGATTGGCCAAGCATGCGGGTCATAGTGCATGCTTGGCCAATCATCAGCCAGCAATGCACTGCGATGCCGCAGTGAATTATGGGCTGTGACGCGCCACACGAATTTGGCGCGAACGGCCCATATCGTTCGCAATTCGGCGAACGATCGAACAGCCGATGTTCGAGTCGAACATAGGTTCGACTCGAACATGGGTTCGACTCGAACACGAAGCTCTTCCCTACTTACGATACCGTTCTCATTACTAAAATCTTGTATATACAGTACCGCAAAAAGAAGACACACTAAGGAGAGATGCTGGTGCTGCTCATCCCAATATACACAAAAAAATGGGAAAAGTCCCCCAAGGGGGGTTTTTAGGCAGCTAGATGTAGATAATGAGAGAGATAGATGTTGAATGAAGAATAAAAAATTATTTATTGGAAGGTAATTACATAAATTACATAAGTGTTAAAATATGAGCTTGAGTTGGGATATACCCATGCCAAGTACAGGAAATAGCAAACATAGGGGTTATACACAGCATATAATAATGACTATTGCACAACAATCACTGATGTGTTTCGACCCATAGTGTTTGGGGTCTCTTCAGAGGATGAGTTTGCTAAAGAAAAAAAGATTTATAATAACAAATCAAGTTTGTTTAAAAACAAGGTATAGTGTATGCAAAAATATGGATGCCGCGGAGGAAGATGCCAGAAGAGAACACTGGAGGAAGAACCAGAAGAACCAGAAGCACCAGAAGAAGAAGAAGATGGAGGAAAAAACCGAAGGAAGATAGAAGATAGAAGAAAACAGAAAGAAGAAAGAACAAAGAAGATAGAAGAAAGAAGAAGCATTTAAATAAAGGAATTGTCAAAAACTGTCTCTTGTCATTTTTAACATTTTGACAGTTTTTTTGTGAAATTGTAGGGGTACTTTTGTGCCCCCTTACCAGGATCTGTGGGTCCCCTTGTTAAAGGGGGCTTCCAGATTCCGATAAGCCCCCCACCCGCAGACCACAACCACCGGCCAAGGGTTGTGGGGATGAGGCCCTTGTCCTCAACATGGGGACAAAGTGTTTTGGGGGGCTACCCCAAAGCACCCTGCCAATGTTGAGGGCATGTGGCCTGGTACGGTTCAGGAGGGGGGTAGGCCGCTCCCTCGTCCCCCCCTCTTTTCCTGTGGCCTGCCAGGTTGCGTGCTCGGATAAGGGTCTGGTATGGATTTTTAGGGGGACCCCACGCCATTTTTTTTTTAAATTTTGGCACGGGGTTCCCCTTTAAATCCATACCAGGCCTGAAGGGTCTGGTATAGATTTTGAGGGGGACCCCATACCATTTTTTTTTACATTTTGGCCGGGGTTCCTCTTAATATTCCCTTAATATCCAGACCTGAAGGGCCTGGTATGGAATTTAGGGGGACCCCCACATCATTATTTTTTTAAATTTTGGTTCGGGGTTCCCCTGTGGGGAATTCCCATACCGTTTTTATCAATGAACTTTTATGTGTATTGTCGGACCAGCAATTCATTAATAGCCACGAGTAGTTTAAATGACTTTTTTTCCTTTGAAATGTCATTTTGTTGTCAGACTGTTCTAAAAACGGGAAACTTGCGCCCCTTTACAGGCATACTATAGACACCCCCCAGGTACGAAATTTAAAGGGATATTACACTTTTATTGTTTCACTTTGTCTCCCCCTGCGCGCCAGGGGTGGGGGTTGGAGCAAACGGCACCTGTTATCAATTTCCTTAGTACCCTCTTAATTAAGGATACATTTAATCTCTGTGATGAGGGTTGATCAAAATGTAATCCCCTCACACTCCTCTCGGACGGCCAGACTTTTTCCTCAGTCACAGGTGTAAGTTACAACCATCCATCTACTAATTCTTTAAGTGTTTAGTTAGATTCCATTTGATTATAATATTTATATTCACCTAATGTTTACTATTAGGCTTTTTAGCTCTGGAATCTCCATGCAATTTTCTTCTTGGCCCACACACTCTTCAATATCATGTTTTACTTCATCTGCACACAACACACATGCCCATTGACCTCTCACTAAATTTTTGTTTTTCACACAACCACCTCCACACCAGTTTTTATATCTTTTTATTTATACATTTATTCATTTATTTTTCATTTCTTTTATTTTGTTTCTTACACTTCATCACTTTTCACACTCCCTGTGTCATCATCCATCACCTCACAGCTAGAGTTTAATGACAAGGCCACCTTTGGCTCATTCACACCAGTCACCTTAATCTTTGATGGTATTATTTAATTCAATATTATCATGAATTCAATATTATTGTTATTCCCCCTTTATATATTCATTTCCCATAGTATACGATAGATCATTGTAACAGTGTCTGACCGTCCAATAGATAATTTGAATAAACTATAAATTGATATGCATCTGTTCATGAGCTAACGCTCTGACAATTGCCGTAGGTTCTGGCCCCGCCCTTGGGCGCTTCAGTGGGAGGCACCTGTAACGTGTGACTCCTTGTAAGCCGCATTGAGTGGATCCTCGTCCTCTTCTTGGTGTCTCGTTGTAGCGTAGAGGCGCGCAGAATGGTCTGGCCGCTGTGTGGGGAGGTTCTGACTGAGGGGTATTTCTGAGGGGTATTTCCAAATGCAGTGATAATTATGTGCAATGTGTTACCAAATATTTTTGCATACACTATATCTTGTTTTTAAACAAACTTGATATGTTATTATAAATCTTCTTTTCTTTAGCAAACTCATCCTCTGAAGAGACCCCAAACACTATGGGTCGAAACGCGTCAGTAATTGTTGTGCAATAGTCATTATTATATGCTGTGTATAACCCCTATGTTTGCTATTTCCTGTACATGCATGGGTATATCCCCACTCAAGCTCATATTTTAACACTCATGTAATTTATGTAATTACCTTCCAATAAATAATTTTTTATTCTTCATTCAACATCTATCTCTCTCATTATCTACATCTAGCTGCCTAAAAACCCCCCTGGGGGACTTTTCCCATTTTTTTGTATATACAGTACCTGCCCGCGAGATTGTGTTTCCAGCGCAATCCCATCGCGCTGGTTCTCGGCAACACATTTTCCTATTGCAGTGAGCGGGAGAAAGAATTCTCCTCCAAGAGCATACCAGGCCCTTAGGTCTGGTATGGATTCTAAGGGGAACCCCCTATGCCGAAAAAATGGCGTGGGGGTCCCCCAAAATCCATACCAGAACCTTATCTGAGCACGCAGCTCGGCCGGTCAAGAAAGGGGGTGGGGATGAGCAAGCACCCCCCTCCTGAACCGTACCAGGCCGCATGCCCTCAACATGGGCGTGGGTGCTTTGGGGAAGAGGGGCACCCTGCGGCCCCCCACCGCAAAGCACCTTGTCCCCATGTTGTTGAGGACAAGGGCCTCTTCCCGACAACCCTGGCCGTTGGTTGTCGGGGTCTGCGGGTGGAGGGCTTATCGGAATCCGGGAGCCCCCTTTAATAAGTGGGCCCCCAGATCCCGGCCCCCCACCCTATGTGAATGAGTATGGGATACATCGTACCCCTACCCATTCACCTGAGGAAAAAGTGTCAATTAAAAAAACACACTAGACAGGTTTTGAAAGAAATAATTAGGCAGCTCCAGGGGTCTTCTTCCGACTTTGCAGGTCTCTTCCGACTTCTCCGCTCTCTCCGGCCTCTTCTCCCGGTGTCAAGTTCTTCTCCCGCTCTCCGGCCTCTTCTTCCGGTCTCTGGCCTCTTCTCCAGGTCTCCGGTTCTTCTCCCGCTCTCCGGTTCTTCTGCCGAGCTCCTCCGCTATCTTCTGCTCTTTTGCTGCTCTCTTGCTAGCGGTGGCCCGGTCTTCTCCATCGTCTTGTTCCCTCTTCTTTTCTTCCGATGTTGACACAACACTCTCTCCCGCTGTAATGCTGTGTGTGAGGTGCGCGATGACTTATATAGGCATGGGGCGTGGTCACCGGGTGATGTCATCCGGTGACCCCGCCCCTTATGATGTCACAGTCCCATCATGCCCCGGGACGGTGGCATCATAAGGGGCGGGATCACCGGAGGACATCACCCGGTGACCTCGCCCCATGCCTATTTAAGTTGTCGCACACCTTGCACACGGCATTACAGCGGAAGAGAGCCCCATGTCAACATCGGAAGAAGAGAAGAGGGAACAACACGACGGAGAAGACAGGGCCATCACTAGCAAGAGAGCGGCAAAAGAGCAGAAGATAGCGGAGGAGCCCGGCAGAAGAACTGGAGACCTGGAGAAGAGACTGGAGACCGGGAGAAAAGGTCGGACACCGGGAGAAGAGGCCGGAGAGAGCAGAGAAGTCGGAAGAAGACCCCCAGAGCTGCCTAATAAATTACTTTCAAAACTTGTCTAGTGTGTTTTTTTAATTGACACTTTTTCCCCAGGTGAATGGGTAGGGGTACAATGTACCCCATACTCATTCACATAGGTTGGGGGGGCCGGGATCTGGGGGCCCCCTTATTAAAGGGGGCTCCCGGATTCCGATAAGCCCTCCGCCCGCAGACCTTGACAACCAACGGCCAGGGTGCTGGCTCGGTGCTGGTTCGGTGCTGGCTCCCGTGACGGGGCTCGCAGGTGTCAAATTTTGCTGAAAACAGCGGCGAGATTGACACAATATCACGGTCACCTACTGTAGTCCCTTATCATCCCCTCCAAGAGTTAACATACTATTGATGTTAGGCTAACTGGTCTGTAATTCCCAGGGATGTATTTTGGGCCCTTTTTAAATATTGGTGCTACTGGTACCATTCCAGTCAGTATACTGTCAGTAAAAATTAGGAACAATGGTCAGGCAATTACTTGACTGAGTTCTCTAAGTACCCTCAGGTGCAAGCCATCTGGTCCCGGTGATTTATTAATGTTAAGTTTCTCAAGTCTAATTTTAATTCTGTCCTCTGTTAACCATGGAGGTGCTTCCTGTGATGTGTCATGAGGATAAACACTGCAGTTTTGGTTACTGAAGCTCCCCGATTCCCTCGTGAAGACTGAGGAGAAGAATAAATTCAATACCTTCACCATCTCCCCATCCTTTGTAACCAGATGTCCTTCCTCATTCTTTATGGGGCCAATATGGTCTGTTCTCCCTTTTTTACTGTTTACATACCTAAAGAATTTCTTGGGATTTTTTTTACTCTCCTCCGCTATGTATCTTTCATGTTCTGTCTTAGCCATCCTTATTGCACCCTTACATTTCTTGTTGCATTCTTTATAAAGTTTGAATGCTAATGATGATCCCTCAACCTTGTATTTTTTGAAGGCCTTCTTCTTTGCTTTTATATGCATTCTTACATTGGAGTTAAGCCATCCAGGACTTTTGGCTCTTTTAAATTTATTACCCAATGGGATGCATTGGCTAATGCCCTTATTTAATATGCTCTTAAAGCAAACCCATCTTTCCTCTGTGTTCTTTGTTCCTAAGATTTTATCCCAATTTATGCCTTCTAGCAAGGTTCACAGTTTAGGGAAGTTGAATCTTTTTAAATTCATTGTCTTTGTATTCCCCTTATGTTGCCTATTTGTGTGATTTATACTGAAGTCAATTGACCTGTGATTGCTGTTACCTAAATTTCCCCGTAATTCCACATCCGTGATCAGGTCTGTATTGTTGGTAATCAGTAGATCCAGTAACGCTTTATTTCTAGTTGATGCTTCTACTATCTGACCCATAAAATTGTCCTGTAAGACATTTAGGAACTGGCGAGCCTTAGATGAATGCGCGGTTCCCTACGCCCAGTCTATGTCTGGATAATTAAAGTCCCCCATTATGATAACACTTCCCATCCTTGCTGCTAATCCAAATTGTGATAGGAAATCTGTCTCCCCTTCCTCCCTCAGGTTAGGGGGCCTATAGCATACTCCCAGTATTATTACTCCCAGAGTAAGAGAACGTAATTAACATCACACAGAAAGCAGATGACAGTCCCCCCACACCCAGTGAAGGTATGTGTGAAAGTCATACTCACTTCCAAAGTACAAATGCTATAAGAGTATCCAAGGCATAAAATCAACTTCACAAAGGTCTCCCAGGCCATGTGCATGTAAAGGTAGCCTAATGGCTGGCCATACAGGATGGTATTGTAGAAGACTGATGTAACAGAGGAAATCCCACATTTCTCAGTGATGAGAACTCGTCGATGTATACGAACCACTTCCTTATGTGGTTCAGATACATCAACGACATTTTCGCCATCTGTGCCTAGAGTGCATGAACAAGAACCGCTTTAACCTTAATTTTACCATGTCATCGAGTCGCAGTGAGATTGCCTTTCTGGACGTTATGGTTTACAGAGGTCAGGATGGTGGACTCAGCAGTGGCCTCTATCGGAAGGCCACTGCTGGGAACACCATCCTACATGCCTCTAGTTTTCATCCACCAAGCCTTATAAGGTCTATACCATACAGTCAGTACCTGAGGGTGCACAGGAATTGCACCGACAAAGCGACCTTTAAAATCGAAGCAAATAATCTGCGCGCAAGACTCCTTGAAAGAGGATATTCACATACCTCTCTCAAAAAGGCTTATAGGCGGGCCATTACGCATACTAGACAGGCTCTGATTTATTCACAAAAACATAAGAACCAGGATAACCCTCTTCGTATTATCACCAAATACTCCAATCAACACGCAGAAGTCAAAAGAATTGTGTCTAAGTTTTGGCCCATTCTTACTATGGACCCAAACTTGAATAGACTCCTTCCCGAGAGTCCGCTCTTTACTTTCAGGAGGGCTACTTCTTTGTCCTCCAGGCTGGTAAGGAGCGAATTCAGGGATGAGAATTTTGCCTAGCACTGCAAATACAGAGGCACATTTATGTGTGGGGCCTGTGGGTACTGTAAGTATATGTATACTGCCAAAAATCCAACTTTACCTGATGGCAGTACCTTCAGGCCCAAACACTTTGCCAACTGTAAGACCAAGGGGGTTGTGTACATGCTCCGGTGTGATTGCGGATGCTTCTATGTCGGGAAGACCAAATTCGAATTCTGGCATAGGGCATACCGCCACATCAGGAGCATGCAGACATCCGACCCCGATCTACCACTAGGGAGACATACTGCCCTGGTTCATCAGGGACTGTTTCCAAACATCACATTTTTAATTTTGGATCGAGTGCACCCCAGCTCGAGGGGGGAAGATTGGAATAAGGATCTCCTCCAGCTCGAACTGAGATGGATTTACAATCTGCGGGCGACCAGGCCCCTGGGACTCAATGATACAACATGCTTCAAGCCATGCTTGGAGGGCTTCGACTCCGGGGGTATGGAGAAGTAGACATACTTCTCAGCATTTGCCATGTTAGCACCCCATGTTGCTTTACTGTTGGATGCAGGGGTCTATATTTGACCCCGGCCCACATATCTCCCCCTTATCTGTTCTCACTTTTATGATGGCTTTTGTTGCCCGCATATACACATTTTTTACGTGGGATACCAAATATATGTTTCCTTTGATATTTTAGGGGCTTGCTTACATCTAATGCCTCTATATTTGTTGGGGATGGGGGCACTACCTTTACCAGATCAGACTCCAAGATTGATACATGAGTAGGTCCGAACCCTGGATGCCTGATCTGTGGCTGTTGTATGGTTTTTTTCTTTCCGTGTAACGACTTCACAATTGTCTTCCATGCTGAGGTTGCATTTGTATTATATCCATATACTATCTTGGTTGTGCATCTCTGCATGCATGAATCTCATGCATGCATGCCATGTTATTATCATTGATTCTTTTTTGCAGATTATTTTTTCCTTTTTTTGTTATGGATGGTATAGGTGCTTAAGCCCACTCTTACTTAGCTGTTGCTATCTTTGTGCACAGACCCGGCACGGCAAGGATGTCCCTCTCTGGGACAGGCTGGGGGGAGTTGGTTTTTGACGCTCCTCCATCCCTGACCTGGATCAGCTTGGCTGTCTCCAGTGCAGGCTTGCCGTGCCGGTGGGAGTGAACGGCGGCGCGCAACTCCGATGCGCGGCGCCATGACGTTTACCGCTGCCTTGCGTTCTAGCTCGGCTGGCGTGCATGCGCAGTGCGTCTTCTGGGCCGGCGCTTGCGGGGAGGGGAGGCGTGGCGTGGTCCACACTCAGGGGGCCCATTGATTGGACCAGGCTGAGTGCACATCCCTTTCAGGCTGATAACTATTCAGCTGTTATAACAAACTATAGGTCTCACCTCTGGATCCAGTTCACAGGTATGTTCCCTGTTGCTGGTCCCTACATATGTGTACATACCCCTTACACATTTTGGGATCTGATACACTATCGATCCTAGCAACTATCACTGCACACTTTGACTGTTTAAATTATTGTTATTTATGGGGTTGTGTCCTTGGTTTCGGGTCCTGAGACGTTTGGACCCCAGCCTGTGCACAAACGCCTCGCCAAACCCTCAGGCGCGGCGTTCTTTAGCATAAATTGGGATTTCCTCTGTTAGGCTGAGTGCACATCACTTTCAGGCTGATAACTATTCAGCTGTTCGGGGGTGGGATGAGAGAGCTCCGGGTAATACACATCCTTTCAGCTGATTTTCATTATAATCAGCTGACAGCATAACCTGGTGGATATAAACACTTAGCCCATTCACTCTGATCCTGTGATCGGAGGAGGACGTTTCACTGCTGCTGTGTCCCTGGGCTGACTAAGAAGGTGATTTATAGCAATCTGGGTTATTTTCCTTTCTTTTTTATTTTTATGTTTATTCAAGATGCTGTTTGGCCTTTTTTCCTTATTATTGGAATATACCCACCTACATTAGAATCACCTTCTTTTCTCCAAACCTGTAGCTGTATGGTGGCCAGCCCGGACTCTCAGCCTCTCCCCTACATGACAAACTGTAGGTCTCACCTCTGGATCCAGTTCACAGGTATGTTCCCTATTGCTGGTCCCTACATATGTGTACATACCCCTTACACATTTTGGGATCTGATATACTATCGATCCTAGCAGCTATCACTGCACACTTCGACTGTTTAAATTATCGTTATTTATGGGGTTATGTCCTTGGTTTCAGGTCCTGAGACATTTGGACCCCAGCCTGCGCACAAACGCAGCGCCAAACCCTCAGGCGCGGCGTTCTTTAGCACAAATTGGGATTTCCTCTGTTACATCAGTCTTCTACAATACCATCCTGTATGGCCAGCCATTAGGCTACCTTTACATGCACACGGCCTGGGAGACCTTTGTAAAGTTGATTTTATGCCTTGGATACTCTTATAGCATTTGTACTTTGGAAGTGAGTATGACTTTCACACATACCTTCACTGGGTGTGGGGGGACTGTCATCTGCTTTCTGTGTGATGTTAATTACTTTCTCTTACTCTGTAATCCCATAGATGGTAACTCTCACTTGGTGAACCCTGATGAAGGATTCTCTGAAACGTGTCGGTTCAGTGAGACTTATTATATCCCGACCTTTGGTTTTTTCTCCATTGTTAGGCTATTTGTATTCTTAACGATACTGCTTTTGAAGTATCCCATTGTACATAGTTTCTGTATTTGATTTGTATATTTTGTTAAATTATCTACTTTGTTTGATTTTTGTAATAAAAACTATTTTTGTATCTATACTGTATTATTTATGGTAGTGCCTGGAAAATCCAACCATAGGGGAATTTTTTGGTCTTTTTCAGACTCATGGGATGTGGCACACACTGTTTACTGCTTTGTCAGAGCCTTTCTCTTTTAAACTGGCAGTAACGCTCGCAAAACTATATGGCGTTAAACTGGCAGTAACGCACGCAAAACTATATGGCGTTAAACTGGCAGTAACGCACACAGAACTATATGGTGTTAAACTGGCAGTAAAGCATGCAAAACTATATGGTGTTAAACTGGCAGTAACGCACACAGAAGTAAATGGTGTTAAACTGGCAGTAACGCACGCAAAACTATATGGTGTTAAACTGACGGTAACACACGCAAAACTATATGGCGTTAAACTGGCAGTAACGCACACAGAAGTAAATGGCGTTAAACTGGCAGTAACGCACACAGAAGTAAATGGCATTAAACTGTCAGAACTATATGGCGTTAAACTGGCAGTAACGCACACAAAATGATATGGCGTTAAACTGACAATAACGCACGCAAAACTATATGGCGGTAAACTGGCAGTAACGCACACAGGGGGAATCTAGGATGGGAAAGGACCTGAGGGTCCTAGTAGATGATAGGCTCAGCAATGGCATGCAATGCTAAGCTGCTGCTAACAAAGCAAACAGAATATTGGCATGCATTAAAAAGGGGATCAACTCCAGAGATAAAACGATAATTCTGCTCTACAAGACTCTGGTCCGGCCGCACCTAGAGTATGCTGTCCCGTTCTGGGCACCAGTCCTCAGGAAGGATGTACTGGAAATGGAGCGAGTACAAAGAAGGGCAACAAAGCTGATAAAGGGTCTGGAGGATATTAGTTAAGAGGAAAGGTTGCGAGCACTGAGCTTATTCTCTCTGGAGAAGAGACGCTTGAAAGGGGTTATGATCTCAATATACAAATACCATACTGGTGACCCCACAATAGGGATAAAACTTTTTTGCAGAAGGGAGTTTAACAAGACTCGTGGCCACTCATTAAAATTAGAAGAAAAGAGGTTTAACCTTAAACTTCGTAGAGGGTTCCTTACTGTAAGAGCAGCAAGGATATGGAATTCCCTTCCACAGACGGTGGTCTCAGCGGGGAGCATCACAAGTTTCAATAAACTATTAGATAAGCACCTGAACGACCGCAACATACAGGGATATACAATGTAATACTGACATATAATCACACCATGGGTTGGACTTGATGGACATGTGTCTTTTTTCAACTTCACCTACTATGTAACTATAAGAAGTAAATGACATTAAACTGGCAGTAACGCACACAGAAGTAAATGGCGTTAATCTAGCAGTAACGCAATCAAATAGACGGTGTTCAAACATCACTACACTGACGCTATCTGAACTGTCCCTACTCTAGCTATACACAAATGTAAAGATTACTGACACGGTCTCACTACACTACACTGAAACTATATGAGCAGTCCCTACTCTACACTATTTTTTATAAGAATGACACGGTCTCGCTACACTACAGTGAAACTATCTGAGCTGTCCCTACTCTAGCTGCACACTATGCAAAGCTACACTACACTCACACTATCCCTAAACTGACACTAAACTAATATTGTACACTGGCAATTGAAGCAAAATAGCACAGTATAGCACACCAACTAACTAATAGCACTGAACAGAGCCCTGTTCTATCTCTCTCCACGCCAAAATCACACTGAAAATGGCTACCATTGAAAGAATACTTTTATACTGTGGGGCAGGAATGAGCCATGATTTGATAAAATCATGATGACAGTGTCCAATCATGACTCTGACAGTGCTTTGTGCCCTGATTGGCTGAAGCTTTCACTGCTTTAGCCAATCAGGGCTTGCAATGCACTGTTCAGCGCCGCAAAGCATTGTGGTCAGTTTGGGAGGCTGAATAAACGGTCGAACGACCGAACAACGAAAGTTTGGCCCGAACCTATGCTCGGGCCAAACCGTTTGCCCATCCCTAAAGGGCAGGTTAGTTAGTTAAAGGACAGGTTGGGGTGGTATAGGGCAGTTTGGGGTGGTATATTGGCAGGTTGAGGTGTTATAGGGCAGGTTAGTGAGGTATAAGGCAGGTTGGGGTGGTATAGAGCAGGTTAGGATGGTATAGGGCAGTTTGGAGTGGTATATTGGCAGGTTGAGGTGGAATAGGGCAGGTTAGTGAGGTATAGGGCAGGTTGGGGTGGTATATTGGCAGGTTGAGGTGGTAAAGGGCAGGTTAGTGAAGTATAGGGCAGTTTGGGGGGGGTAAAAGGCAATTTGGGGTGGTATAGGGCATGTTATTGAGGAATACGTCAGGTTGGGGTGGTATAGGGCAGATTGGGGTGGCATATTGGCAGCTTAAGGTGGTATAGGGCAGGTTAGTGAGGTATAGGGCACATTGGGGTGATATAAGGCAGGTTAGGGTGGTATAGGGCAGTTTGGGATGGTATATTGGTAGGTTAAGGTGGTATAAGTGGGTTTGTGGTGGTATAGGGCAGGATATTGAGGTATAGGACAGGTTGGGTGGTATAGGGCAGTTTGGGGTGATACATTGGCAGGATTAGGTGGTATAGGGCAGGTTAGTGAGGTATAGGGCAGGTTGGGGTGATATAGAGCAGGTTAGGGTGGTATAGGGCAGGTTGGGGTGATATAGGGAAGGTTAGGGTGGTAAAGGGCAGGTTGGGGTCATATAGGGCAGGTTAGGGTGGTATAGGGCAGGTTGGGGTGATATAGGGCAGGTTGGGGTGGTATAGTGGCAAGTGGAGGTGGTATAGGGCAGTTTGGGTTGAAATAGGGCAGGCAGGGGTGGTATAGGGCAGGTTGGGGTGGTATAGGGCAGGTTAGTGAGGTATAGGCCAGGTTGGGGTAATATAGGGCAGGTTAGTGAGGTATAGGGCAGGATGAGGTTGTATAAGGCAGGTTAGTAAGGTATAGTGCAGTTTGGGGTGGTAAAGGGTAGGTTAGGGTGGTATAAGCCAGTTTGGGGTGGTATATTGACAGGTTGAGGTGGTAATGGGCAGGTTGGGGTGGCATAGGGCAGGTTGGGGTGGTATAGGGCAGTTTGGGGTGGTATATTGGCAGATTGAGGTGCTATAGGGCAGGCTAGAGAGGTATAGGGCAGAATGAGGTTGTATAGGGCAGGTTAGTGTGGTATAGGGCAGGTTGGGGTGGTATATTGGCAGTTTGAGGTGGTATAGGGCAGGTTAGTGAGGTACAGGGCAGGTTGGGGTGATATAGGCCAGGTTAGGGTGGTATAGAGCAGTTCGGGGTGGTATATTGGCAGGTTGAGGTAGTATAGGGCAGTTTGTGGTGGTATAGGGCAGGTTAGTTAGGTATAGGGCAGGTTGGGGTGGTATAGGGCAGTTTGTGGTAGTATATTGGCAGACTGAGGTGGTATAGGGCAGGTTAGTGAGGTATAGAGCAGGTTAGGGTGGTGTAGGGCAGTTTGGAGTGGTAGATTGGCAGGTTGAGGTGATATAGGGCAGGTTAGTGAGGTATAGGGCAGGTTGGGGTGGTATATTTGCAGGTTAGTGAAGTATAGGGCCGTTTGGGGGGGGGGGTTAAGGCTGTTTGGGGTGGTATAGGGATTGTTAGTGAGGTATAGGGCAGGTTGGGTGGTATAGGGCAGTTTGGGGTGGTATAGAGCAGGTTAGAGTGGTATAGGGCAGTTTGGGGTGGTATATTGGCGGGTTGAGGTGGTATAGGGCTGGTTAGTGAGGTATAGGGCAGGATGGGGTGGCATAGATCAGCTTAGGGTGGTATAGGGTATGTTGGGGTGATATAGAGCAGGTTAGGGTGGTATAGGGCACATTGGGGTGATATAGGGCAGGTTAGGGTGGTATAGGGCAGGTTGGGGTGGTATAGGGCAGGTTAGTGAGGTATAGGGCATGTTGGGGTAGTAAAAGTTAGTTTGAGGTGGTATATTGGCAGGTTGAGGTGGTATATGGCAGGTTAGTGAGGTATAGAGCAGATTGGGGTGGTGTAGGACAGGTTAGGGTGGTATAGGGCAGGTTGGGGTGGTATAGGGCAGGTTAGTGAGGTATAGGGCATGTTGGGGTAGTAAAAGTTAGTTTGAGGTGGTATATTGGCAGGTTGAGGTGGTATAGGGCAGGTTAGTGAGGTATAGGGCAGTTTGGGGTGGTATATTGGCAGGTTGAGGTGTTATAGGGCAGGTTAGTGAGGTATAGGGCAGACTGTGGTTGTATAGGGCAGGCTAGTGTGGTATAGGGCAGGTTGGGGTTGTATAGGGCAGGTTGGGTTGGTATATTGGCAGGTTGAGGTGGTATAGGGCAGGTTAGTGAGGTACAGGGCAGGTTGGGGTTGTATTGGGCAGGTTAGGGTAGTATAGGGCAGTTTGGGTGGTATAGGGCAGTTCGGGTGGTATATTGGCAGGTTGAGGTAGTATAGGGCAGTTTGTGGTGGTATAGGGCAGGTTAGTTAGGTATAGGGCAGGTTGGGGTGGTATAGGGCAGTTTGTGGTAGTATATTGGCAGACTGAGGTGGTATAGGGCAGGTTAGTGAGGTATAGAGCAGGTTAGGGTGGTGTAGGGCAGTTTGGAGTGGTAGATTGGCAGGTTGAGGTGATATAGGGCAGGTTAGTGAGGTATAGGGCAGGTTGGGGTGGTATATTTGCAGGTTAGTGAAGTATAGGGCCGTTTGGGGGGGGGGTTAAGGCTGTTTGGGGTGGTATAGGGATTGTTAGTGAGGTATAGGGCAGGTTGGGTGGTATAGGGCAGTTTGGGGTGGTATAGAGCAGGTTAGAGTGGTATAGGGCAGTTTGGGGTGGTATATTGGCGGGTTGAGGTGGTATAGGGCTGGTTAGTGAGGTATAGGGCAGGATGGGGTGGCATAGATCAGCTTAGGGTGGTATAGGGTATGTTGGGGTGATATAGAGCAGGTTAGGGTGGTATAGGGCACATTGGGGTGATATAGGGCAGGTTAGGGTGGTATAGGGCAGGTTGGGGTGGTATAGGGCAGGTTAGTGAGGTATAGGGCATGTTGGGGTAGTAAAAGTTAGTTTGAGGTGGTATATTGGCAGGTTGAGGTGGTATATGGCAGGTTAGTGAGGTATAGAGCAGATTGGGGTGGTGTAGGACAGGTTAGGGTGGTATAGGGCAGGTTGGGGTGGTATAGGGCAGGTTAGTGAGGTATAGGGCATGTTGGGGTAGTAAAAGTTAGTTTGAGGTGGTATATTGGCAGGTTGAGGTGGTATAGGGCAGGTTAGTGAGGTATAGGGCAGTTTGGGGTGGTATATTGGCAGGTTGAGGTGTTATAGGGCAGGTTAGTGAGGTATAGGGCAGACTGTGGTTGTATAGGGCAGGCTAGTGTGGTATAGGGCAGGTTGGGGTTGTATAGGGCAGGTTGGGTTGGTATATTGGCAGGTTGAGGTGGTATAGGGCAGGTTAGTGAGGTACAGGGCAGGTTGGGGTTGTATTGGGCAGGTTAGGGTAGTATAGGGCAGTTTGGGTGGTATAGGGCAGTTCGGGTGGTATATTGGCAGGTTGAGGTAGTATAGGGCAGTTTGTGGTGGTATAGGGCAGGTTAGTTAGGTATAGGGCAGGTTGGGGTGGTATAGGGCAGTTTGTGGTAGTATATTGGCAGACTGAGGTGGTATAGGGCAGGTTAGTGAGGTATAGAGCAGGTTAGGGTGGTGTAGGGCAGTTTGGAGTGGTAGATTGGCAGGTTGAGGTGATATAGGGCAGGTTAGTGAGGTATAGGTCAGGTTGGGGTGGTATATTTGCAGGTTAGTGAAGTAAAGGGCCGTTTGGGGGGGGGGGTAAAAGGCTGTTTGGGGTGGTATAGGGATTGTTAGTGAGGTATAGGGCAGGTTGGGTGGTATAGGGCAGTTTGGGGTGGTATAGAGCAGGTTAGAGTGGTATAGGGCAGTTTGGGGTGGTATATTGGCGGGTTGAGGTGGCATAGGGCTGCTTAGTGAGGTATAGGGCAGGTAAGGGTGGTATAGATCAGCTTAGGGTGGTATAGGGTATGTTGGGGTGATATAGGGAAGGTTAGGGTGGTATAGGGCACATCGGGGTGATATAGGGCAGGTTAGGGTGGTATAGGGCAGGTTGGGGTCATATAGGGCAGGTTAGGGTGGTATAGGGCAGTTTGGGGTGGTATAGGGCAGGTTAGTGAGGTATAGGGCATGTTGGGGTAGTAAAAGTTAGTTTGGGGTGGTATATTGGCAGGTTGAGGTGGTATATGGCAGGTTAGTGAGGTATAGAGCAGATTGGGGTGGTGTAGGACAGGTTAGGGTGGTATAGGGCAGTTTGGGATGGTATATTGGCAGGTTGAGGTGGTCTAGGGCAGGTTAGTGAGATATAGGGCAGTTTGGGGTGGTATATTGGCAGGTTGAGGTGTTATAGGGCAGGTTAGTGAGGTATAGGGCAGACTGAGGTTGTATAGGGCAGGCTAGTGTGGTATAGGGCAGGTTGGGGTTGTATAGGGCAGGTTGGGGTGGTATGTTGGCAGGTTGAGGTGGTATAGGGCAGGTTAGTGAGGTACAGGGCAGGTTGGGGTTGTATTGGGCAGGTTAGGGTAGTATAGGGCAGTTTGGGTGGTATAGGGCAGTTCGGGTGGTATATTGGCAGGTTGAGGTAGTATAGGGCAGTTTGTGGTGGTATAGGGCAGGTTAGTTAGGTATAGGGCAGGTTGGGGTGGTATAGGGCAGTTTGGAGTGGTAGATTGGCAGGTTGAGGTGATATAGGGCAGGTTAGTGAGGTATAGGTCAGGTTGGGGTGGTATATTTGTAGGTTAGTGAAGTATAGGGCTGTTTGGAGGGGGGGTAAAAGGCTGTTTGGGGTGGTATAGGGATTGTTAGTGAGGTATAGGGCAGGTTGGGTGGTATAGGGCAGTTTGGGGTGGTATAGAGCAGGTTAGAGTGGTATAGGGCAGTTTGGGGTGGTATATTGGCGGGTTGAGGTGGCATAGGGCTGCTTAGTGAGGTATAGGGCAGGTTAGGGTGGTATAGATCAGCTTAGGGTGGTATAGGGTATGTTGGGGTGATATAGGGCAGGTTAGGGTGGTATAGGGCACATTGGGGTGATATAGGGCAGGTTAGGGTGGTATAGGGCAGGTTGGGGTCATATAGGGCAGGTTAGGGTGGTATAGGGCAGTTTGGGGTGGAATAGGGCAGGTTAGTGAGGTATAGGGCATGTTGGGGTAGTAAAAGTTAGTTTGGGGTGGTATATTGGCAGGTTGAGGTGGTATATGGCAGGTTAGTGAGGTATAGAGCAGATTGGGGTGGTGTAGGACAGGTTAGGGTGGTATAGGGCAGTTTGGGATGGTATATTGGCAGGTTGAGGTGGTCTAGGGCAGGTTAGTGAGGTATAGGGCAGTTTGGGGTGGTATATTGGCAGGTTGAGGTGTTATAGGGCAGGTTAGTAAGGTATAGGGCAGACTGAGGTTGTATAGGGCAGGCTAGTGTGGTATAGGGCAGGTTGGGGTTGTATAGGGCAGGTTGGGGTGGTATATTGGCAGGTTGAGGTGGTATAGGGCAGGTTAGTGAGGTACAGGGCAGGTTGGGGTTGTATTGGGCAGGTTAGGGTAGTATAGGGCAGTTTGGGTGGTATAGGGCAGTTCGGGTGGTATATTGGCAGGTTGAGGTGGTATAGGGCAGTTTGTGGTGGTATAGGGCTGGTTAGTTAGGTATAGGGAAGGTTGGGGTGGTATAGGGCAGTTTGCGGTGGTATATTGGCAGTAGGGATGAGCCCGATGTTCGTGTCGAACATAAGTTCGACACGAACATCGGGTGGTCGCCGAATAGCGAACAATTTGAGGTGTTTGCGGCAAATTCGAAAGCCGCGGAACAACCTTTATAAGTCTATGGGAGAAATCAAAAGTGCTAATTTTAAAGGCTTATATGCAAGTTATTGTCATAAAAAGTGTTTAGGGACCTGGTTCCTGCCCCAGGGGACATGTATCAATGCAGAAAAAAAGTTTTAAAAGCGGACGTTTTTTCGGAAGCAGTGATTTTAACCGCTTCAATACCCGCCCATTGTCATTTGACGGCCGCAGATGGGATCTCCCATCCTGGGCGGGCATCATATGACGTCCTGGGCTTTCCAGCCGTATAGGGGGCGTGCGCACGCCTCTGGGGGTGTGCGCGTGCGCCCGCCGCTTTGCTCGGGACTCGGTGCATGTGCCCGGCACCCGTGATTGCCCGTCAACCAAGCAGGACCATGGATCTGTGTGTATAAACACACAGATCCACGTCCTGTCAGGTGAGAGAAGACCGATCTGTGTTCCCAGTACAGAGGAACGCCGATCAGTCTCCTCCCCTTGTGAGTCCCCTCCCCCTACAGTTAGAATCACTCCCCTAGGAAACACATTGAACCCCTCATCTCCCCCTAGTGGTTAACCCCTTCCCTGCCTGTCACATTTATACAGTAATCAATGCAATTTTATAGCACTGATCGCTGTATGAATGTGAATGGTCCCAAAAGTGTGTCAAAAGTGTCCGATGTGTCCACCATAATGTTGCAGTCACGAAAAAAATCGCAGATCGCCGCCATTACTAGTAAAAAAAAATTAAAAAATAAAAATTTTTTAAAAATGCCATAAATCTATTACGTATTTTGTAGACGCTATAACTTTTGCGCAAACCAATCAATATACGCTTATTGCGATTTTTTTTACCAAAAATATGTAGAAGAATACATATCGGCTTAAACTGAGGAAAAAATTTGTTTTTTTAAAAAAATTGGGATATTTATTATAGCAAAAAGTAAAAAAATATTGTGTTTTTTTCAAAATTGTCGCTCTTCTTTTGTTTATAGCGCAAAAAAAAAAAAAAAGGACATCAATTTTGTTTGGGTACAACGTCGCACAACTGCGCAATTGTCGTTTAAAATGCTACAGCTCTGAAAACTAAAAATTGGTCTGGGAAGGAAGGGGGTGAAAATGCCGTATTGAAGTGGTTAATAATGCTTAAAGTGAAACAACAAAAGTGAAATATTCCTTTAAATTTTGTACCTGGGGGGTGTCTATAGTATGCCTGTAAAGTGGCGCATGTTTCCCGTGTTTAGAACAGTCCGAGAGCAAAATTACATTTCTGAAGGAAAAAAAATAATTTAAAAGTACTCACGGCTATAATGAATTGTCGGTCCTGGCAATACACATATATGTTCATTGATAAAAATGGCATGGGATTCCCCCACAGTCCATTACCAGGCTCTTTGGGTCTGGTATGAATATTAAGGGGAACCCGAACCAAAACTAAAAAAAAAATTGTGTGGGGTCCCCCCAAATTCTATACCAGGCCCTTCAGGTCTAGTATGGATTTTAAGGGGAACCCCGTGCCAAAATAAAAAAAAAATGGTGTGGGGGGTCCCCTCAAAAATCCATACCAGACCCTTATCTGAGCACGCAATCTGGCAGGCTGTAGGAAAAGAGGGGGATGAGAGAGCGCCCCCCTCCTGTACCGTACCAGGCAACATGCCCTCAACATGGGAGGGTGCTTTGGGGTAGCCCCCCAAAGCACCATGTCCCCATGTTGATGGGGACAAGGGCCCCATCCCCACAACCCTTGCCCGGTGGTTATGGGGGTCTGTGGGCAGGGGGCTTATCGGAATCTGGAAGCCCCTTTTAACAAGGGGACTCCCAGATCCCGGCCTCCCCCGCTGTATGAAATAGTAACGGGGTACAAATGTACTCCTACCATTTCACAAAAAAGTGTGAAAATGGTAAAAATGACAAGACACGGCTTGGGGACAAGTCCTTTATTGAAAAATAAAAAAATAAAAATGTCCCACGTAGTCTTCCTTCTCTTCTCTTCATGGTTACGTCACCTGGTGGCCCCACCCCCTCTCACGCTACGGGGAAGCCATAGGGATGTCCCCGTGCATCAGAGGGGGACAGGGTCACCCGGCAACGTCACTGTGTGGCCCCGCCCTCAGTTATTAAAGAACTGTCACCTGAGAGGATGTTCATTACGGCGGGTGTCTCCCATGGATGTGGATCTCTGGCGGGGTGCGGGTTTTTTTTTTTCTTTTTCGGTCCATCGGCGAAGCAAGAGAAAAAGAAGACTACGTGGGACTTTTAAATTTTTAATTTTTTTAATAAAGGACTTGTCCCCAAGCCGTGTCTTGTCATTTTTACCATTTTCACATTTTTTGTGAAATGGTAGGGGTACATTTGTACCCCTGCTACCATTTCACACAGGGGGGGAGGACAGGATCTGGGGGTCCCCTTCTTAAAGGGGGCTTTCAGATTCCGATAAGCCCCCCGCCCGCAGACCCCCACAACCACTGGGCAAGGGTTGTGGGGATGAGGCCCATCAACATGGGGACACAGTGCTTTGGGGGGCTACCCCAAAGCACCCTCCCCATGTTGAGGGCATGTGGCCTGGTACGGTTCAGGAGGGGGGGCGCTCTCTCATCCCCCCTCTTTTCCTGCGGCCTGCCAGGTTGCGTGCTTGGATAAGGGTCTGGTATGGATTTTTTGGGGGACCCCCACGCCATTTTTTTTTACATTTTGGCGCAGGTTCCCCTTAAAATCCATACCAGACCTGAAGGGTTTGGTATGGATTTTGAGGGGGACCCCTACACCACTTTTTTAAAAATTTTGGCACGGGGTTCCCCTTAATATCCATACCAGACCCAAACTGTGGGGGAATCCCATGGCGTTTTTATCAATGAAGCGGGAGCGACAATTCATTATCCGCGAGTACTTTTAAATGATTTTTTTTCCTTTAGAAATGTCATTTTTCGCTTGGACTGTTCTAATCACGGGAAACATGCGCCACTTTAAAGTATACTATAGACTAAAAAGTCTGTTTTTAAAAACCTTTTTTGCATTGATACATGTCCCCTGGGGCAGGACCCAGGTCCCCAAACACTTTTTATGACAATAACTTGCATATAAGCCTTTAAAATTAGCACTTTTGATTATTTATGTTCATGTCCCATAGACTTTAACGGTATTCGCACAAATTTTTTTCCTGTTCGCATGTTCTGCTGCCAACCGAACCGGGGGGGGGGGTTCGGCTCATCCCTAATTGGCAGTTTGAGGTGGTATAGGGCAGGTTAGTGAGGTATAGGGCAGGTTGGGGTGGCATAGAGCAGGTTAGGGTGGTATGTGGCAGTTTGGAGTGGTATATTGGCAGGTTGAGGTGGTATAGGGCAGGTTAGTGAGGTATAGGGCAGGTTGGGGTGGTATATTGGCAGGTTAGTGAAGAATAGGACAATTTGGGGGGTAAAAGGCAGTTTGGGTTGGTATAGGGCATGTTAGTGAGGTATAGGGCAGGTTGGGTGGTATAGGGCAGTTTGGGGTGGTATATTGGCAGCTTAAGGTGGTATAGGGCAGGTTAGTGAGGTATAGGGCACATTGGAGTGGTATAGGGCAGGTTAGGGTGGTATAGGACAGTTTAGGGTGGTATATTGGTAGGTTAAGGTGGTATAGGGCAGTTTGGGGTGGTATAGGGCAGGTTAGAGTGGTATAGGGTGGTTTGGGGTGGTATATTGGCAGGTTGAGGTGGTATAGTGCAGTTTGGGGTGGTATAGAGCAGCTTAGGGTGGTATAGGACAGGTTGGGTCATATAGGGCAGGTTAGGGTGGTATGTGGCAGTTTGGAGTGGTATATTGGCAGGTTGAGGTGGTATAGGGCAGGTTAGTGAGGTATAGGGCAGGTTGGGGTGGCATATTGGCAGGTTAGTGAAGTATAGGACAGTTTGGGGGGTAAAAGGCAGTTTGGGGTGGTATAGGGCATGTTAGTGAGGTATAGGGCAGGTTGGGTGGTATAGGGCAGTTTGGGGTGGTATATTGGCAGCTTAAGGTGGTATAGGGCAGGTTAGCGAGGTATAGGGCACATGGGGGTGGTATAGGACAGTTTGTGGTGGTATATTGGTAGGTTAAGGTGGTATAGGGCAGTTTGGGGTGGTATAGGGCAGGTTAGAGTGGTATAGGGCGGTTTGAGGTGGTATATTGGCAGGTCGAGGTGGTATAGGGCAGGTTGGGGTGGTATAGAGCAGCTTAGGGTGGTATAGGGCAGGTTGGGGTCATATAGGGCAGGTTAGGGTGGTATATGGCAGGTTGGGGTCATATAGGGCAGGTTAGGGTGGTATAGGGCAGGTTGGGGTGGTGTAGGGCAGGTTAGTGAGGTATAGGGCAGGTTGGGTGGTAAAGGTGAGTTTGGTTGGTATATTGGCAGGTTGAGGTGGTATAGGGCAGGTTAGTGAGGTATAGGTCAGGTTGGGGTGGTATATTTGTAGGTTAGTGAAGTATAGGGCTGTTTGGAGGGGGGGTAAAAGGCTGTTTGGGGTGGTATAGGGATTGTTAGTGAGGTATAGGGCAGGTTGGGTGGTATAGGGCAGTTTGGGGTGGTATAGAGCAGGTAGAGTGGTATAGGGCAGTTTGGGGTGGTATATTGGCGGGTTGAGGTGGCATAGGGCTGCTTAGTGAGGTATAGGGCAGGTTAGGGTGGTATCCAATATACCACCCCATACTGCCCTATATCCCCCTAACCTGTCCCACAAAACCCCAACCTGCCCTATACCTCACTAACCTGCCCTATATCACCCAAACTGCCCTATACCTCACTAACCTGCCCTATACCTACTCAACCTGCCAATATACCATCCCAAACTGCCCTATACCACCCTATCATGCCCTATACCACCCCAACCTGCCCTATACCACCCTAACCTGCCCTATACCACCCCAACCTGCCATTACACCACCCAAACTGCCGTATACCACCCTAACCTGCCCTATACTACTCCAACCTGCCCTATACCTCATTAACCTGTCCTATACCACCCCAAACTGCCCTATACCACCCCAACCTGCCCTATACCTCACTAACCTGCCCTGTACCACCCCAAATGGCCCTATATCACCTCAACCTGCCAATATACCACTCCAAACTGCCATATACCACCATCACCTGCCTTTTACCACCCCAACCTGCCCTATACCAACTCAACCTGCCAATATACCACCCCAAACTGCCCTATACCACCCTAACCTGCCCTATACCACCCCAATCTCCCCTATACCACCTCAACATACCAATATACCACCCAAACTGCCCTATACCTCACTAACCTGCCCTATACCCACTCAACCTGCCAATATACCACCCCAAACTTTCCTATACCACCCTAACTTGCCCTACACCACCCAAACCTGCCCTATACTTCACTAACCTGCCCTATACCACCTCAACCTGCCAATATACCACCCCAACCTGCCCTATACCACCCCAACCTGCCCTATACCTCACTTGCCTGCCCTATACTACTGTACCTCAACCTGCCCTATACCACCCCAATCTACCCTCTACCACCTCAACCTACCAATATATCACCCAAACTGCCCTGTAAGTCACTAACCTGCCCTATACCCACTCAACCTGCCAATATACCACCCCAATCTGCCCTATACCACCCCAACCTGCCCTTTACCTCACTTGCCTGCCCTATACCACCCCAAACTGCCCTATACCACCCAACCTGCCCTATACCTCACTAACCTGCCCTGTACCACCCCAAATGGCCCTATATCACCTCAATCTGCCAATATACCACTCCAAACTGCCATATACCACCATCACCTGCCTTTTACCACCCCACCCTGCCCTATACCACCCCAACCTGCCCTATACCTCACTTGTCTGCCCTATACCACTGTGCCTCAACCTGCCCTATCCCTCACTAACCTGCCCTATACCTCACTAACCTGCCCTATACCACCCCAAACTGCCCTACACCACATTATGAAATTTGAACAGGGTACATGGTATTTTTTCAGGGGGCCAAATTAGAACAAAATAATTTTATAAAAATAGAAATGTATTTAAACAATAAAAACCAACATACAAAGAGTAAATATTAATGTAACAGTACTAATACATGTGCTGACTGATTTGATCTATACATGTTTCGCCATGATAATTTGCTTCTTCAGGAGATTTAATGGGTATGAGGCACAATAAGCACTGTATATTCAAAAACTAATTGCATAAGAATAATGGCTCCAGAATCATGGGGATATGAACAAATGGATCATCAGGTAAAGCCATAGAGGGGGGTGTATCTAGAGTACAGCCACTGGTAAACGGTCCAGAAACCTATGCCAGCGATACTTGATTGTTCACCACCAACTCCACAACAGAAATGGATATAGATGACGAGAAAGGTAAGATGAATTCATTTCTGAATTTTCATGAAATCAGACCATGACCCCTTCAGTTCAGACATTCACCAACAACTCTTTCCCCTTCCCATACTGTAACATTAACATTTACTCTTTGTATGTTTGTTTTTATTGTTTAAATACATTTCTATTTTTATAAAATTATATTGTTCTAATTTGGCACCTTAAAAATCCCATGTACCCTTTTCAAATTTTATAATATTTTCTGTGGGATGTGGTGCTATATTTTATAGTTGATAAGCAAAATACCCTTTGCCCTACACCACCTCAACCTGCCAAAATAATACCCCAAACTGCCCGTTACCACCCCAACCTGCCCTATACCTCACCAACCTACCCTATATCACCCCAAACTACCATCTACCACCTCAACCTGCCAATATACCACCCAAACTGCCCTTTACCACCCTTACCTGCCCTATACCACCCCAACCTTCCCAATACCTCACTAACCTGTCCTATACCACCTCAACCTGCCCTATAACTTACTAACCTGGCCTCTACCACCCCAAACTGCCTTATATCCCCCTAACCTGCCCTATACCACCCCAACCTGCCCTTTACCATCCTGACCTGCCCTATACAAGATCAACCTGCCCTATACCTCACTAACCTCCCCTTTACCACCTCAACCTGCCAATATATCACCCAAAACTGCCCTATATCAACCTAACCTGCCCTATACCACCCCAACCTCCCTTATACCTCACTAACTTGCCTTATACCACCTCAAACTGCCAATATACCACCCCAAACTGCCATATACCACCCCAACCTGCCTTATACCTCAATAACCTGCCGTATACCACCCCAAACTTCTCTATACCACGTCAACCTGCAAATATACCACCCCAAACTGCCCTATACCACTATAACCTACCCTATACCACCCCAACCTGCCCTATACTTCACTAACATGCCATATACCACCCCAAAAAGCCCTATACCACCTCAACCTGCCAATATACCACCCCAAACTGCCCTATACCACTATAACCTACCCTATACCACCCCAACCTGCCCTATACTTCACTAACCTGCCATATACCACCCCCAAAATCCCTATACCACCTCAACCTGCCAATATACCACCCCAAACTGCCCTATACCACTCTAACCTGCCCTATACCACCCAAACCTGCCCTATACCACCCTGACCTGCCCTATACCACACCAACCTGCTCCAACCTCACTAACCTGCCCTATACCACCTCAACCTGCCAGTATATCACCCCAAACTGCCCTATACCAACCTAACCTGCCCCATACCACCCAAACCTGCCCTATACCTCAGTAACCTGCCCTATACCATCTTAACCTGCCAATATACCACCCCAAACTGTCCTATACCACCCCAACCTGCCCTATACCTCAATAGCCTGCCCTGTACCACCCCAAACTGCCCTATACCACCTCAACCTGCCAATATACCAGCCAAACTGCCTTATTCCACTCTAACCTGCCCTAAACCATCCCAACCTGCCCTATACATCACTAACCTAACCTATACCACCCCATACTGCCCTATACCACCTCAACCTGCCAATATACCACCCCAAACTGCCCTATACCACTCCAACCTGCCCTATACCACCCCAACCTGCCCTATACCTCACTAACCTGCCTTATACCACCCCAAACTGCCATATACCACCTCAACCCCCAATATACCACCCCAAATGGCCCTATACAACCTCAAACTGCCCTTCACCACCTTTACCTGCCCTATACCACCCCAACCTTCCCAATACCTCACTAACCTGTCCTATACCACCTCAACCTGCCCTATAACTTACTAACCTGGCCTCTACCACCCCAAACTGCCTTATATCCCCCTAACCTGCACTATACCACCCCGACCTGCCCTTTACCACCCCGACCTGCCCTATACAAGATCAACCTGCCCTATACCTCACTAAACTCCCCTTTACCACCTCAACCTGCCAATATATCACCCAAAACTGCCCTATACCAACCTAACCTGCCCTATACCACCCCAACCTCCCTTATACCTCACTAACTTGCCTTATACCACCTCAAACTGCCAATATACCACCCCAAACTGCCATATACCACCCCAACCAGCCCTATACCTCAATAACCTGCCGTATACCACCCCAAACTTCTCTATACCACGTCAACCTGCAAATATACCACCCCAAACTGCCCTATACCACTATAACCTACCCTATACCACCCCAACCTGCCCTATACTTCACTAACCTGCCATATACCACCCCAAAAAGCCCTATACCACCTCAACCTGCCAATATACCACCCCAAACTGCCCTATACCACTATAACCTACCCTATACCACCCCAACCTGCCCTATACTTCACTAACCTGCCATATACCACCCCAAAAAGCCCTATACCACCTCAACCTGCCAATATACCACCCCAAACTGCCCTATACCACTCTAACCTGCCCTATACCACCCTGACCTGCCCTATACCACACCAACCTGCTCCAACCTCACTAACCTGCCCTATACCACCTCAACTTGCCAGTATGTCACCCCAAACTGCCCTATACCAACCTAACCTGCCCCATACCACCCAAACCTGCCCTATACCTCAGTAACCTGCCCTATACCATCTTAACCTGCCAATATACCACCCCAAACTGTCCTGTACCACCCCAACCTGCCCTATACCTCAATAGCCTGCCCTGTACCACCCCAAACTGCCCTATACCACCTCAACCTGCCAATATACCAGCCAAACTGCCTTATACCACTCTAACCTGCCCTAAACCATCCCAACCTGCCCTATACCTCACTAACCTGCCCTATACCACCCCATACTGCCCTATACCACCTCAACCTGCCAATATACCACCCCAAACTGCCCTATACCACTCCAACCTGCCCTATACCACCCCAACCTGCCCTATACCTCACTAACCTGCCTTATACCACCCCAAACTGCCCTATACCACCTCAACCCCCAATATACCACCCCAAATGGCCCTATACAACCTCAACCTGCCCTATACCGCCCTAACCTGCCCTATACCACCTCAACCTGCCCTATACCTCATTAACCTGCCCTATTCCACTTCAACCTGCTAATATACCACCCCAAACTGCCCTATACCACCTCAACCTGCCAATATACCACCCCAAACTGCCCTATACCACCCTAACCAGCGACTTATACCACCCAACCTGCCCTATACCTCTCTAGCCTGCCCTATACCACCTCAACCTGCCCTATACCACCACAAACTGCCCAAACCACCCCAACCTGCCCTATACCTCACTAACCTGCCCTATACCACCTCAACCTGCCAATATACAATTCCAAACTGCCCTATACCACCCCAATCTGCCCTATACCACCTCAACCTGCCCTATACCTTACTAACCTGCCCTATACCACCACAAACTGCCCTATACCACCTCAACCTGCCAATATACCACCCCAAACTACCCTTTACCACCATAAACTGCCCTATATCACCTCAACTTTTGGGGAATGGGATCAGTGGCAATGCTTAAGGTGGATGGGAGGAGTGGTGGTGCTGGTGGGAGGATGGGATCAGTAACACTCATTTACTGTCACCTGTCAGTCAGTTTCCATTCGATTCACCCCTCTCAGCTCCCTCCATGTGTCTCCCTTACTCTATGTCCTAAGATGTTGCTCAGCTCAATGCCATGACAATAAGGTAGCACACTGTGCACCTGCAATGTCTGAATCCAAGAGAGATGTTGCTGTGGCGCTCCACCCGCTGATGCTCACCAAAAGCTCTTGGAATCAAATGCCACACTAGTGCTGTGCACCATCTACCCTGTTGTTATGATGCTGAGCTCATCGCCATGGCAGCATTGAAGAAAGTGCATGTGCAGTGTTTAAATCTGAAGGAGCTGACATCATATGATGACGGAGGTAGGCAACAAAGGCTAGTGATCCATAGCAACGTCCTAGCAACAGTGCAGGCCAGGGAACTCAACTATAGGTACATAATTCAACATTGTTCGTTTTTATCGACAGCAGCAGATTTTTTGTAAATTGATCTGACCCTTTTAGTAAACGCACACCCCGCCCCCACCAGTCCTGGAGTTTGCAGGGTGAGCTGAGGTGACCTAACAGAACACTGTGCCATGCATACATATTTAGCTGTCTATATATACAAATATTGGCAGTGCTATAAAATGATATAATAAAATACCAAAAAAACAAATAATCATGCAGTGAAATAAAAGTAGTGCATATAAGTCCATAATCTATTGCAGCTAAACATCCATAAGATTGTCCAAGGTAGGTTCAATTCCTGCTTGTGAGATGATAGACTGTCACCAACACCACCACACGTGAAGAAGCAGGGGGGTACTCACATCCCCTTTGAATTAAACTCTTACCAAATCTGATAACGATATAGGCAGATAAAACACATGGTTTTAATATCCTTATATCCAATCTCCCAGGATAGACTGCATCAGAGGGTGTAGGTCACACTATGATAGGCTCATTTCAAGTCATAAAAAAAATTAAAAAACAACCTCCATAGTGTAATCCTGTTAAAACGATTTATTTAAATCCAAAATATCACACCCTTTAGGACTTGCACTTACAACAATCACATAATAAAATTGCATAGCATCAGACAAGGTTCTGATAGCAAACATGAGCAGGGATAACACGGTGTCTCCTACCACAATGCAATGCCTTTCCGGTGGTAGTAAGCGTTGTGTCTCCAAGCAGCGTGCTGTGGCTGCTAATGGGCATCATTAAGCCATACTCTAATGCGTTTCGTCATCAACGACATCATTAGCAACCACAGTATGCCGCTCTGAGACACAACGCTTACTACCGCTGGAAAGGCATTGCATTGTGCTAGGAGACACCATGTTAACCCTGCTCTGGTTTGCTGACAGAACCTTGTCTGATGCTATGTGATTTTATTATGTGATTGTTGTAAGTGCAAGTCCTAAAGGGTGTGATATTGTGGATTTAAATAAATCGTTTTAACAGGATTACACTATGGAGGTTGTTTTTTTTTTTATGACTTGAAATGTGCCTATCATAGTGTGACCTACACCCACTGATGCAGTCTATCTTGGGAGATTGGATATAAGGATATTAAAATGTGTGTTTTATCTGCCTATATCATTATCAGATTTGGTAAGAGTTTAATTCAAAGGGGGATGTGAGTACCCCCCTGCTTCTTCACGTGTGGTGGTGTTGGTGACAGTCTATTATCTTGCAAGCAGGAATTGAACCTACCTTGGACAATCTTATGGATGTTTAGCTGCAATAGATTATGGACTTATATGTACTACTTTGATTTCACTGCATGATTATTCGTTTTTCTGGTATTTTATTATATCATTATATAGCACTGCCAATATTTGTATATGTTGATTGATGTTTGAACCATGACTGGTTTTTATTGTAGCAGCTTAAGCCTTAATTGGCTATAGGATATCCTTATTTAGGAATTTATTTTTTCTTTTTGCTTAATCCATAAGCGCTTGCGTGAGAGGAAATAGGCGCATTTTTTCTTCTTACTTTTGTAATATTTAGCTGTCTGCTTGGAGCCTGGAGTAAATTTTCTTCCTTCCCCTCCCTCTGACTCAACCCGCTCCCCGGCCGACATGTGCAGCGCTCTCCTCCACGCAGCCCCCACATACTAGAGACCAGTAATAGCATATCATCTCACCAAGTTGTTCACTACCTTTAGAGAAAGAGTATCCCGAGTAGTGGGGGCGTGTCCCAAGCGTGATCGGCCAGTGTAAGCAGTGATGGCACGGGTGGGTGTAGTTAGAAGGGCAGAGGGAGTGATACAGTGTGCTGTGGTGATCGCCCTCTCCTCTGTGCTCTATTTCGTAATTTTGCTCTGCACGGCACAGCACCCTCCATCAGGGGTGACCCTCTAAATGTTCTGCTGGTAGTTACGCCTCTGGAGCGGGCTCTAGAGGCAGCTGCTTTGGGCACCACAACAATGACTGAGCCCTGAGCAGCTGCCCCATGTTAAAGATGGCCCTGTATATAATACAGTTCAGAGTATATAGTGCAGTCAGTGTAGTATATACAATACAGTAGAGAGTATATAGTGCAGTCAGTGTAGTATATATAATATAGTTTAGAGTATATAGTGGAGTCAGTGTAGTATATATATAATACAGTGAAGAGTATATAGTGCAGTCAATGTAGTATATATAATACAGTGGAGAAAATATAGTGCAGTCAGTGTAGTATAAATAATACAGTGCTGAGTACATAGCACAGTCAGTGTAGTATATATAATACAGTGCAGAGTATATAGTGCAGTGCAGAGTATATAATACAGTGTATTGAAGTGGTTAAGGGAAACCCTATGACGGAATTAAGAAAAAAAACAGCGTGCCCCCCCCCCCAAAAAAAAAAACCATACCAGACTCTTTGGGTCTGGAATAAATTTTAAGGAGAACTCCACGCCATTTTTTTAAAAAAAAAAAGGTTGCGGGGTCCCCCCCAAAATCCATACCAGACCCTTCGGGTCTGACATAGATTTTAAGGGAAACTCCATGTCAAAATTTTAAAAAAGGGAATGAGGTCCATACCAGACCCTTATCGGAGCATGCAGCCTGGAGGGAGCGATACAGTGTGCTGTGGTGATCACCCTCTCCTCCATGCTCTATTTTGGAATTGTGCTCTGCGCGGCTCAGCACCCTCCATCGGGGATGACCCTCCAAATGTCCCGCTGGTAGTTACGCCTCTGGAGCGGGCTCAAATGGCAGCTGCTTTGAACACCACAATAATGACTGAGCCCTGGGCAGCTGCCCTAGGTTAAAGATGACCCTGTATAAAATACAGTTCAGAGTATATAGTGCAGTCAGTGTAGTATAGATAATACAGTAGAGAATATATGGTGCAGTCACTGTAGTATATTCAATATAGTTCAGAGTATATAGTGGAGTCAGTTTAGTGTATATAATACAGTGCAGAGTATATAGTGCAGTCAGTGTAGTATATATAATACAGCGGAGAATATATAGTGCAGTCAGTCTAGTATATATAATACAGTGCTGACTATATAGTGCAGTCAGTGTAGTATATATAATACAGTTCATATTAAATAGTGCAGTGCAGAGTATCTAATACAGTGTATTGAAGCACTTAAGGGGGAACCCTATGACAGAATTAAGGAAAAAAACAGCGTGGGGTCCCCCCAAATCTTTACAAGGTATGGATTATAAGAGGAACTCCACGCCAAAATAAAAAAAAACGGAGTGGGGTCCCCCCCAAAATCTATGCCAGACGTCTGGTATAGATTTAAAGGGAAACTCCATGCCAAAATTTGAAAAAAAATGGCATGGGTCCCCCCCAAAATCTATACCAGACCCTTATCTGAGCATGCAGCCTGGCAGGCTAGGAAAGGGGGGGGTGAGCGAGTGCTACCCCCTCCTGAACCATACCAGGCCGCTTGCTCTCAATCTGTGGGTGTGCTTTGGGGATAAGGGCCTCTTCAACCACAGCCCAGGGTTGTCGGAGTCTGTAGACAGGGGGCTTATCAGAATCTGGAAGCGCCCAGATCCTGCCCCCCCCCCCCTATGTGAATGGGTATCGGGTACATTGAACACCTACCCATTCACCAAAAAAAGTCAAAAAGTAAAAACCACAAGAGACAGTTTTTAACAATTCCTTTATTAAAAAAGGAATGGATGTACATCCATCAATAAATAAATAAAGTGATCTCGCGCAAACAAAAATACCTAAATAACACTGTAATGGAAAATAGTGCTAAATAGAGACGGATGTATAAAGAGTAAAAGTGTATAAAATCACAGATAAACCTGAGTGTATAATAATAAATATAAATATGTGCAAAATAGCTAAATCTCCAATATATCCTCCAGTGGCCAAGAAGTGATATTGTCATATATCACACAAGGTAGAGAAGTGAAAAATTAAAATGGTGATACAAAAACGTGATAAAAATCGTGTAAAAATGTGCAAAAAAATGGTGATTGGACTAATAGTCCTGAATGTGCATAAATATGAATAAACGACAAAAGTTCTGCCGTGTACACAGCTTGCAAAATCAGTGAGGGTATTGCTGGCAAAGCACAATGTCCACATGTACTTCCTTGGAAGGCTTCTCAATATTCTAGTCTCCCAGAACTCTCACCTTAATTATGCTGATAAAAAGCAATTAAATCCCAGATCTCCATTATCCTCCATCAGTGGGCAAATCCTCCGGTATTCCTCCAATAGGTGCAATAATCCGTTCGATTGTCCCAAAAGGTATAGGGAAATACCTCAGTGAGATATGGGATAAAAACAAAGAAGCCTCCAATAGAGCAGTATGTCAGGACCAAACAGTGAATTTATTAATAAAACTAGGCAAAGTAAACTCTCACATTTCAACATTAAAAACAAGCAGGGAACAAATTTGGCGTTGTTCCACATCCTCTTACGTCACTTCTGGTGTATGTCTATCCTGGCCAATCCCTACGCGTTACATCGCATCTCGTGACTTCGTCTGGGGAACCGGATTGGCTGTTAAGCCATGACTTAAATATTGTGTAACCGGAAGTTGTTTGGCGGCCGCTATAGGTAAACATCGCAGCCATTTTGCTGGCTGCCTCGTATTGTTGCGGTCAGCCATTTTCTTGTTGTTTGGTGTCTGCAATGTAGGTACATATAGGCCAAACTATATAAATTTAAAACCATATCTAAAGTATCTGGCCCACTACTATTATGATCGTTCACAAGTGATGTGTATCTAGATACTGATGTATCAAATGGATAATATGTGCATCTAGATACTAATGTGTCAAATGGGTTATATGTCGGATGGTGCCAATTCTAGTTACCAGTCTAGTCGCACAGCGCAAAGATTAGCAAAAGGGCGTCTGTTGCAGTACTAATAACAATAGTGATCTAGAATATAGGTAAAATTGAATAACTAAGATTCAAGCTCTTCTGTATAAATATAGATAAAAAGTCCCAAAAAAATGTATCAATATAAATACAAAGATAACATTTGAATAAAATTAGTAAAATGTTAAATTAAAAGTTGCTAAGAAAACAATTAAGATCAAATTCTACATTCATTCCCCCAGGTGTAAGTGTACACATAGTATATATCCATTTGGATTCCTTCTGACTTATTGTCCTGATTTTGTGGCTACCTCTCCATGCCTTTTTATATTTTTCTATCCCCCAAAATTGCAGTTGTGAGGGATTTTTATTGTGTTTCAGTGCAAAATGTTTCGACACATTATGTTTAGGGAAACCACTAATTACCGTATGTTTTGGACATGTTCCTGTAACCTTATTTTCAGTGCCCTCTTAGTTCTGCCAACGTATTGTAAATTACAACTGCACTGAAGTACATACACCACTCCCTCAGTGTGACAACCTATAAAGTCGTGGATGGTATATGATTAGCCCGTGTTTGTGGCCACAAACTCAGTCCTTTTCTTTTGGATTTTTTTAGTGTGACGACAGGCATAGCAATTCCTACAGGGATAGAACTCCTTTCCATCAAACAGCGTAAATGTTGGTTTGGCTGGTGGTTCTGCTACTGATTTCACAATAAGATCTTTGATCGTAGGTGCTCTTTTATAGACAATGTTGGGGCGGTCAGGTAAGATCTTTTTAAGGTCCTTATCATTTTTTAGGATATGCCAATGTCGCTTAATTAGTTTGGCTATATCCTTATGTTGGACATTATAGTCCAGTATGAGGTATGGTGCCTCATTATGAGGTTTCTTTTCCAATTTATCTTCTAACATTTTTGTTTTGTCCATCTCCTCTACATGTTGTATTTGGTCCTTAATCCATGAGTCATCATATCCCTTGGCTAAATCTTTCGCCAATTATCGCGGCTTGGACCTTATAGTCTTCTTTCCTCGTACAGTTCCTCTTTAATCGGGTTAGTTGTCCCTTCAGTATATTTTACAGCCACAGCTTAAAGTGGCAGCTTTCGATCGATAAATAAATGTTTGCATCGACATTTTAAAAAAAAGTTTTGGTGATTAATTTGTCCTCTTCTATACTTATATTTAGGTCCAAAAAATCCACAGCCTTCTCATCTATCTTCCACACCAATGAGATATTTTTCATATTGTTGTTCAGATTTACTAGAAATGTTTCTAAACTGCTTCTATCCCCATTCCAAATAATAATCAGATCATCAATATATCTCTTATATAGGGTGAGTTCAGCTGGGGTATCAGTGTAAATTGATTTTTCTTCCCATTCTGCCATAAAGGCATTGGCCAAACCCGGTGCAAATTTTGCACCCATTGCAATTCCTATTGCTTGTTTGTAATAATTCTGATCATGCCAGAAGTAATTATACTTCAGGCAAAATTCAAGACATTTGATGATATATTTTCTTTGTTTGCATGCTAAGTTGCTGTGATTCCTCAGGAGCCACTTACTGTAGTAGCTGAGCAAGCTTCATAATGTGCCACAATCGTATACAACGATGTTACATCTGCTGTTGCCAGAATGGTTCTACCCTCTAGTACAGGTACATTTTCCAATAATTGTAGAACATGCTTGGTGTCCTTGAGATAGGCTCGAGTTTGTTGCACTGCTGGCTGGATGAAGTAGTCTATATACTGTCCCATCCTAGATGTTAGGGAGTCTATCCCATTAACAATGGATCTCCCTGGTGGATTTTCTTTTGAAATGTTCTTTTGACGCGCCTCCATTTGGTCTAACACTCCTTCTATTATTGCTTTTTTTTCTTGTAACCTGCTGGTTATTCACAGGAGGGTAGAACTGTCTGTTATGAGGTGAGCTGCCTAACCTGAGCCAGTAAGCTTTCTGAAATTTTTTGCACTCTCACAGCTTTGTATGAACTCATATCAAGTTCCAGCCCCTCTTGGATGCTTTTTTCTTCATTGAAAAAAAAACTACAGTAATTTGGGTGCTATAGTCCTTCTCATTTAAAGATCCTATGACTCAGAAAATGGGTACCAAAAAAAGATATATGTATTTTGTCGCTCAACATTGTTCTGTTTCATACTGGTTCTGGGGTCGCAAACCATAATGGTATTGTAACCTACCTGGTAGAGGCTTAGTTGATGAGAGGGCTTACCTTACACCACCTGTCCATTACTCCCTGAAAAATGTGACCGGAAGTAGCAGGACATGGAGTGGCACAGGTGCTTGCAGTGTTTTCAAGTGCAACAGATGATCTGGAGACCTAGATACTACTGAGGTGCTGGAGATGTTTGGAATGGATCTGAGCTGGTTCATGCATGGGGAAAAGGAGCACACAGGAGCAGTTGAATTGGCAGAGTAGGCAGAAGATGAAGTCAGGACACAAGCCAAAATAAGCAGTGGGAGAAGCAAGCCACGTCAGAAGACCACGGGCTGCAATATTGTGAATGCTCAGATGCTTCAGACTTTTCAGGAGTGGATTTGATTATTACTGCAGGACACAGTAAGAAAACATGTCTCTTCCCATATGCTAGATCTTAATGGTCAAAGTATTTAGAGACTAAAATATTGTGTGATGCAGAGCAAGACTCTGGACCTCTGATGTCCTGATAGACATGAACTTGATATCATCAATAAGACCACTCCAAGGGTCCCCCAGGCACCCACCAACCAAAGAGTAGTGTTCCCTTAAAAGCCAGGGCCCATAGTCAATGGGTAAGAGGCTTTCTCCTAGTCCTTTCCAAAGGTCTCTGTCCCGGGTGAGTCTGTCACTTTTTTCAATAGCCGGGTGCTGGCAATTGTAACCGTGAGTCATTTTAAATGGGATTTCACCAGTTTTTTTTCCTTTAGAAATGTAATTTTTGTTGCAGCATGGTTTTTGCATGTTACAGATGTGCCACTTTACAGGCACTTTAAGGGGGCCCCCCAGGCACTATATTTAAAGGAATTTTTCATTTTTATTGTTGCACTTTAAGCATAATTAAATCACTGCTCCTAAAAAAACAATCATTTTTAACCACTTCAATACAGGGCACTTAACCACCTTCCTGTCCAGACCAATTTTCAGCTTTCAGCGCTCTCACACTTTGAATGCCAATTACTCAGTCATGCAACACTGTACCTAAAATTATTGGTATTTTTTTCACATAAACAGAGCTTTCTCTTGGTGGTATTTAATCACCACTGGGTTTTTCAATTTTTTTGCGATATAAGTAAGGCCCCTTTCACACGATCAGTTTTGACAGCGGACCTGAACGGGCGCTCCATGTTAGCCTATGGAGCGACGGATGTCAGCGGAGACATGTCCGCTGACATCCAACCCCGTCAGATCTGCTAAAAGCAGACGGATGGCCCTACGTCCAGATCCGGTGAGATCTGACGAAAACGGACATGTTGTCCGTTTTCATCCGATCCCTCCATAGGCAGCAGCGGTGCCTGACAAGCCCCTCCCCGCTCAGTGAGCAGAGAGGGACCTGTCATCCGCTGGCTCAGCAGAGATCAATGGACTGATCTCCCGCTGAGCCGGCGGACCGAGGCGGGCTCCGTGGAAACGGAGTCCGCCTCGTGTGAATGAGGCCTAAAAAAAGAGCGAAAATTTTGAAAAAAAAACCACTTATTTTTAGTTTCTATTATAACATTTTGCAAATAGGTAATTTTTTTTCATACATTTGGGCCAAAATTTATACTGCTACATATCTTTGGTAAAAATAACCCAAATTAGTGGATATTATTTTGTCTGCGCAAAAGAGTCTACAAGCTATGGTGCAAATCATTAAAAATTGATCACACCTGATCACACCTGATGTACTGATGGCCTATCTCAATTCTCGAGGCCCTGAAATGTCAGAACAGTACAAATACCCCCCAAATGACCCCCTTTTGGAAAGTAGACAGTCCAAGGTATTTAGTAAGAGGCATTGTGAGTTTATTGAAGTTGTAATTTTTTCCGACAAATCTTGGCAAATTAAGACTTTTTTTTGTACTCAAAATTGTCATAATAACAAGTTATTTCTCACACATACCAATTATACCCCAAAACATATTCTGCTACTTCTCCCGAGTATGGCAATACAATGTGCAAGACTTTTTCACAACCTAGCCACATACAGAGGCCCAACATGCAGGGAGCACCAACAGGTGTTCTAGGAGCATACATTACACATCTAATTTCATTCCTTCCTATCACAATTTTGAAGGCCCTGGAGCACCAGGATAGTGGAATTACCCACAAAATGACCCCATTTTGGAAAGCAAACACCCCAACTTACAATCTATGAGACATAATGAGTCTTTTGAACATGTAATTATTTTCCAAACGTTTTTGGAAAATGTGGAAATAAAAAAATTTGTAATTTAATAGGATTTTTCTAACACATAGCATGTACATAGAAAAAATGACCCCCCCCCCCCCCAAATACGTTCTGCTACTTGTCCCGAGTATAGTGATAACCCATGCGTGAGACTTTTCCACGGCCTGCCCACATACAGAGGCCAACATGCAGGGAGCACCGTCAGGTGTTCTAGGAGCATAAATTACCCATCTAAATTTCCTGATGTCCTATCACACCTTTGAAGGTCTCCTGACCCTGTCCTGGTGCCATACTCGTTGACTTGCCAACGTTGAGTTCCATCTGGTGGGCATGTCACAAATGAGGCAGTTGGTGGGCAGGATGCATTCCCTTTGAATGTCAGCTAGCAGAGCACTGGCATTGTATGACTGGCAGAAATGAGCACAGACTTTTCTGGCCTGCCTCAGGAGATCTTGTAAGCCTGGGTACCTGGTCAAGAACCGCTGCACCTCCAACTTCAGGACATGTGCCAAACATGGAACATGGGTCAAGTGTCCCTGTCGAAGGGCGGGGAGAAGGTTGGTGCCATTGTCGCATTTAACCATTCCTGGCTCAAGCTGGCTTGGTGTCAACCACCTATGAGCCTGCCCCTGCAGAGCTGACAGAATTTCTGCCCCAGTGTGGCTCCTTTCCCTTAGGCAGACCAACTCAAGTACCGCATGGCATCTTTTAGCCTGACTGCTTGCGTAGCCCCTTGAACACTTACGGAGCGCTGCTAGTTCAGAGGACAAATCTGAAGAAGAGGCCATAGAGGAAGAAGAAGAGGGGGGTGGAGGAGAGACCTGTGGCAAAATCATCACTAGAAATTTGGAGGCGTGGTGGTGGAACAAGCTCCAACAACACTGAACCCTGTCCTGCATCCTTCCAAGCTGCCAGCAGAGTTACCTAGTGCACCGTGAAGGAAAGGTAACGTCCCTGCCTATACCTGCTGGACCATGATTCAGCGGTAATATAAAACTTACTGCTGACCGCCCTGTCCAACAAGGCCAAAACATTGTCTTTCACATGCCGGTAGAGAGACGGAATAGCCTTCCGTGAAAAGAAATGGCATTTTGGAACCTGCCACTAAGGTATAGCACATTCCACAAATTCATGAAAGGGGGCAGAGTCTACCAGCTGAAAAGGCAACAGTTGCAGTGCTAGCAATTTGGCCAAGCTAGCATTTAGATGCTGAGCATGTGGATGGCTGGGACCAAATTTATTTTTACAGTTCAGCAACTGGGGTAGGGAAATTTGCCTGCTAAAATCAATTGGTGGTATACTGCTAGCAGATTAGCTGCAAGTACTTGGGACATCTATTGCTATACCTTCATTCCTCTCAGTGCAGGTTTTTGAGAGAACTGGAGGTATAGTACTGTTAGAGATCCCAGGTGAGGAGCAAGGAAAAGTCCGCCTTTTTCTTTTTTTTTTCAATTTAATCATTTTTATTTGTATACATACATTATACATCTCGGTGTACAGTAATCTTACAGTGACATGTTATCAATCAAACGAACCATCACTCTTGGATGTACATAAAAAAAACCTGTATCAAAAGTGCTCTAATTATTCCCTTTTTCCCCTTTCCCCCTTACCCTTCCTCCCTCTCCTTCCCTCCCCCCTCCTTTTCATAGCCCTAACCCCCTACTCCGCCCCCTCCCTCAGACCCCCCCCACTCCCTCCCCTATCCACCCTCCCCCGTTCACATCATTACAGCACGTTTTAACATACCTATTCGTACGGGCATTATCTCTATATTCCACTATAGTGGATATCCCACTTCCTCCAGCCAAGGTCTCCAAAGTTTTTTAAAATTTTTTAGGTTCCTCCTCTTTATATACACTGCCTTTTCCTTTCACATTGTTTCAGTCACTGCTTTAAACCACTCATCTTTCCGTGGGGGGTTTCTTGCCTGCCACCTTTGAGCAATTAACTTCCTTGCCTGAAAGAGGCATCTCTGAACTATTGTAATTTTGCAGGTTCCTATGTCCATATCTTCCCCTACTCCCAATATACATAATTTCGGATCCATTTTAAGTTCTAGTGCGAAAACTTTATTTAGAGTTTCTATAATCTCTGACCAGTACCGGAATAGTTTCGGGCACTTCCATAGCATATGCAACAAGTCTCCTTCATCTTGACATCTAGGGCAGTTGGCATCCACTCTCCTCCCAAACTCAAACAACCTTTTAGGGGTATAATATGTCCTATGGAGTACCATTAGATGTGAGATCCTCTGGGCTGGGGAAATCGACACCCGCTGTCCCCCCGCTAGTATCTCCCTCCACTGCCCATCCGATAGTACTCCCAGCTCTCTCTCCCATTTACCTCTACTTCTAAGTTTTCCTGGGGCCTCTATGCTGTTTTTACAGATGTGTGGGTATATTTCAGCTATAAGCCCGCGTTGGCCCTCCTGGTCCCCCAGTTTCTGAAGCACGGTGGACTCATCCCAGGCAGGACCCTGGTCCCCAAACTGTGATTTAAGGGCGTGTTTAACTTGTATATAATTATATAATGAACTATCCGGTATGTCAAATTCTTGTTTTAATGCAGAAAAGGGTTTAAGTAAGGATTGATTATATAGCTGAGCTAATTTCTCTATTCCTCTTTTTTCCCATATTTTAATTATTCCTATTTCTTGTAGTTCTTGTAGATTCTTATTGTTCCACAAGGGAGTGTGTTTGATCCAACCACCCGTTCCCAATAATTCTTTGGCTTTTCTCCAAACTTTTTTTATTAATTTAACCGTAGAGATTTTATATACAAAGGAGTCTTCTTCCAAGGTCTCTATCAGTGTCCCATGGGGGGCGCCCGTCAATCTCTCGTTGCTATCTTTCCCCAAGTATTGTAATTGGGCTGCCAGAAAATAACTACGTGGGTGCGGTACTGCCATCCCACCTTCCCGTGTGGGTAGTTGTAAGGTCTGTAATCTTATCCTAGGAGATCCCCCTTTCCATATAAGGTCTCTGAATATTGTTTCTATTTTATCAAACCATTTCCTGCTTATCCATATTGGCAAGTTCTGCATTATATACAACAGTTGGGGGAGCCATAGCATTTTAATTAAATTACACCTCCCCGCCGTTGATAGCGGGAGGCCTTTCCATATTTCGATCTTATCTTTAAATTTTTTTAACAACGGGACTAAGTTATTATCTAAGTAACTCTCTGGGTCCTTGGTTATCTTAATACCTAGATAGCCAGTATCTTTCCTACTTTTTCCCCTTCCCCGTACATGACTTGTTTCTGGAAAGCCCTTTTATTTTCTACTTTCCTAATTATTATATCTTTATATCTTTGTAGTTTATTTTCCCACTCTCTCTGATTTTCAGGGGAAGGTTCATTTGTATACTCTCTTTCAGCTGCAATTAGTTCCCTCTTAAACCGCTCCTCCCAATCCCGGGACGTTTTTTTAATTTTTGACACCTTTTTTATAAGTAGACCCCTTTAGTGTGTCCCACAGCACCCCCCTCGATGTGGTACCCGAGTTAAACTTTATGAATTCTTTCAATTCTGCTATTACCCCTTCCTGGTTTTCTATTACTTCCAGCCAAGCTGGGTTCAACTTCCATGTTCTATAGGTTTTCTTATGGCCCGGATTTAACGAGGTTATAAGCGGAGAGTGGTCCGATACCCCTCTAGGGTGATAATTTATGTTATTTATTACTTGTGATGCTAAACCATTACATAGAACTAAGTCTATCCTTGACAGCGAAGCACAGGAGCTCGAATAGCACGAAAACTGCTGAACCTTCGGGTTCCGTGTTCTCCACATGTCAAGCAACCCTGCTTCTTGAAGGAATTGTTTCAACCGGTTTTCCTGCTTTCGTTGACTCTGTTTCCCCCCAGGGAATCTGTCTATTTTATTATCCAAAACCATGTTGAAATCCCCAACAACTATAACTGGTAATTCAGTCTTGTCAACTATAAATTCCATAAGATTATACATAATATCCAATTTAAACGGGGGCGGAATATATAAATTAGCCAATACACATTCCAGATTATCCATTACGCAATGCAGGAGTACATACCGCCCCTCATCGTCTAACCTGCACTGTCTGCAAGTGAACGCTACCCCACTACCAATCAATATTGATACTCCCCTAGAATAGGAGGTATATGTGGAGTGGAACTGATGTTGATATCTCCTCTTCCATAAATTATTTTTAGTATCTTTTGTCAGGTGTGTTTCTTGCAGACAGGCAATTTCGACTCTGAGTGTATCTAAACCCTCGTATACAGCTGCTCTTTTAACAGGGGAACCCAACCCTCTAACATTCCATGAACCAATATTCAGGACCATGATTTATTACTTGTGTTTATGAACAGGGGATCTTAAATTAAGAGGAAAAGGCAGTAATTGAGTAATTGAAGCGGGCCTGGCATCAACAGACAGAAAGAAGGTAGAAATAAAAGGGGAGGAAGAGAAAAAAAGAAAAAAAAAAAAAAAAAAAAAAGGGAGGGTCACCACCCCACCACCAGGAGCTCTCCTTAACACCTTACATTCCCAATTAAATAAAGTGCTTATTTCTACTGGAAAGAGGGGCTTTTCCCCATCCCACAACCTTTTTATTTTAGTGACTTCAAGTCTTAAAGACCTATGCATAATACAAATAACGTACATATTTGCCATAACTGTTTATAATTTACTAGTGTATTCAGTGCAACCTTGTGGAGAGAAAAAAAAAAAAAAAAAAGAACAAACATATTTCTTTTTCTTTTTAAAGTGCAAACGTGCCCTTTTTGTATCTTCATATTATAATCGTTACCCTCCTCTTCCCACCTCCCCCATCCCTCCTCTCCCCCCCCACACCACTCTAGGTCCCCTTTGGAGGCTTTTTTCATGACCAGCACCCACTTCCTTACCCCTACCCTACTTACCCTCCTCCCTCCCCTCCTCCCCCCGCCCCCCCTCCCTAACTTCCATCCCTCACCCATACAAAACCCTATCTTATTTTATACCAACCCTGTGAGTCCCCCCACCCCACACATACAAAATTATATCTTTTAATATTCTTTCCTTCCTCGTTTACAGCCCCCGCTTATTTCGGAAAGAGCTGATCTTTCTTTTCTTCCAGCCATGCTCGCGCTCTCTCTGGGGATTCAAAGATCTGGCTGCCCCCCAGCGCATTTACCCGAAGCCTGGCGGGGTACAGGAGAGCATATGTGATGTCATACATTTGGAGGCTACGCTTAATACTCAGGAATTCCATCCTGCGCTTCTGCAATTCGGGTGAAAAGTCAGGGTACATTGATATTTTGGTTCCGTTATAATATAGATTCCCCCTTTCCCTAGCTATTCGAAGAAGGGTCACCTTATCCTTATAATTCAAAAACTTCAAAAGCAACGCTCTTGGGGGGCTACCCTGAACAGGGGGCCTGAATGGAACTCTATGTGCCCTTTCAATGGCGAACTGCTGTGAGAATGTTTCTACCCCGAAAGTCTCGATTAGCCATTTTTCCACGAAGCCTGCCGGGTCTGATCCCTCGCTCTTCTCTGGGAGCCCAACTATCCTCACATTGTCCCTTCTGAGTCTATTTTCCATTTCGTCAAATTTTTCCATAAGCCTTTTTATCTGGTCTTTCTGTGCTTTTAACTCTTGCTTCATTGGGTTTAATTCATCCTCCAGCAGGCTTATTCTCCCTTCTGTTTCTGACACTCTTTCTGCCATTTTCTTGAGATCTTGGCTTACATGGGCGAGTTCTTCCCTCATATCTTTCATTTGATCCGCCATATTACTCAGAGACTGTTTGCATGCGTTAACTGCCGCAAGGATTTCTTTAAGGGTTGGTTCACCTTCCGTTGCATGTGTCTGGGTATTACTTGTTTCTATTGTTTTCCCCACCATACTCGCACCTTTATTTGAGGGGTTCCTTGTTGTGGTGTTATTTGGGAGCGTGTTCATCTGGCCCAGGCTCTTCCTGTCTGACGCTATTTTACTTTGTACCTGCTGCCCCCCTTTCGTTGGTGTATGGTCTGTTATATTGACCAGTCTCTCCAGTTTCGCAGTTGCCGCCACCGCAGCTGCCGTTGCCCCTGCCACCACTGAAGCACCCCCTTTGTCTTTTTCTTTCTCTTTGGCTGATCGAAGAGACTGAGACCCCATAGCTTCCATATTTGCCTGCTCCTCTCCCTTCCTTCTTGTCGACATTCTTTCCTTTTTGCCTTTTTTTCTCCTCTCCCTTCTTCTCTTACCCCCTCCGGGCACAACTAATTTGTAATATTTAACGCGTTACAGCAGTATGTGAGGGGGCCAGGAATCAGTATAGGCTATATAGGAGGGTATCTAATATAGAGGGGGAGCTTTTAGGATTGTTTCAAACTTTCCAACGTTCCGACTGGTGTAGCCCTGAGTTTAAGCTTCTTAATATAGTATACCACTATATTAGTTGATGTGTTACAATGTACCAAAACCCCTTTTCCTATCACCAGCCAGTCCCGAGAGTTCTATGATTTGTTTCAGCTTCTTCCCAGGAACTGAAGCGTAGGGGGCATTTATTATAATAGATAGCAGAGTATTTTTCAGTCTCAGTTCACATTTTGAGATTCCACTCACCCCTCCAAAGATTCACCCTCCAGCTGTACGGGTACTCAGGATCCGAGTCCTCTCATCCGACTGCTGTCCCGCTCAGCCTTCAGCACAGCCTTCCTCCCGATGCCGCTTACGACGGTCTCAGCGGTCCTTCCCTGCTGACACCTTGTGAGTGTCTTAGCTGCTCCCGTGTGACGCGGTTTTTGCTTCCGGGTCTCGCACAGCTCCAGCTCCCGCGATACCTGGCAAGCGGCAGGGGGGCCCGGCGATATTGAGGGAGAAAACGCCACGGCTTCTTAGGGGAGAAGGCACCACTTCAGGTAGGAACACCCGGCACAAGCATGCATGTCACCAATCCACAGTCGCATCGGCTGGTTTCAGACAGTAGATAGCATGTAGTGGATTACCGATGGCAGGTAGTAAAACCACATAGCAGCCGAGGGCTACCTCCAGCTACATACACTCAAGCTTTGCCAAGCTGTAGGTGGGGTGGGGAGAGCACTCACGCCGCTCCTCACTGACTCACTCCTCCATCCACATCCGGTCCCGCCCCGCCTTTTTCTTTAAAGTGGGTCTTTCAAGTGGCAGGTCGTCATATGTCTGGTCAAGCATGTGATGCCCAAGCGGCTGCTGTTCTGGCCACGCTTGATCCGCTTCAGACATAGGTTGCAAACAGCAAGGGTGCGATCTGCTGCACACGTGTCGAAAAAGGCCCATGCCAAGGAACTTTTAAAGATCAGCGGGGAGTCAGCAGTGCCCTGCACCTGCGGAGCTCTGCGGTGTGATGCAATAGGGTGGCTGCCCTTAAGCTGCCCCCTAGAGGACATCCTGCCTCATTGGAGTTGTGCCTCCTCCTCCTCTCTTCTCTCAGGCACCCAAGTACAGTCAGGGACCTCATCATCCCCTCCCTCATCCCCTCCCTCCTCGTCACTGGAGCAAACTTGGCAATATGCTGCAGCTGGGGGAACATGACTGCCAGTTTCTTGTCCTTCTGTGGCACCCGCTCTCTAGGCTCATGTTACTCCCTTCTTCAACCTGTGAACCAACACTGGAGCCTTCAAATCACTGCGCATCCTCCAGCAGCATAACCAACACTGTGATAAATAATAAGGTGATTCTGCGCAGATATTAAAAAATAGTGCCAAAGTAATAAATTAAAATATTTTAGGAGAGTATCTAAATTATTTCCATATTGTATAAAACCACGTGGTATTTAGGAAAAAATATATAAAGAATATAAAAATATTTAAAAATATTATATCTCAAATGGGAAAAATTCAATCAATAATCTATATGGCAATAATAATGTCCATATGTGAATTATCGATGCTTGGCAGGCAGTAGTATCAATAATAAACAAATAAATATATATCCAAACAAATGGAATTAGATGTATGAAATAAGTATAGTCTGAACTTGATAAGTTTCACTTTAAATGTCTATGACAGTGGTAAGGGGCAATCTGTAGGAAGTCCAACCAGTATTATAGTGGGTAGAGGATAATAAAGTCCTATGAATATAAGATTAGGTAAGGATGATTGTTCCAAATGTTTCTGCTGCAGCTCCTTTATGTGTCTGGTCTCCCAGAACTCTTACCTCGAGATAAGTGATAAGTGATCTCCTCCGTGAAGAGGAGACAGGGAGAGAGAAAAGGCGGGGGGGGCTCCAATAGTGCAGTATGTCAAGTTTTTTTTTAAAAAACGTATTTATCAAAAATAAAAAAATAACCAACACTGTGGTCGAATAATTCTGGGGATTCCTCCGTGCATGATGGTGGGGCTACAGAAGGAGTGACTGTGGACAAGGAGCCGGTGGAATAGGCTGCTTTGGCAACTGCGTTGGAACGCAAACTACTCTGAGCCTGGGTGACAGAGAATGAGGAGGATGAGGACGGCTTTGTTATCCACTCCACCAACTCTTCTGCATGTTGTGGCTCAATAACATGGTCAGCAGTAGAAGAAAAGGACAAGCTTGACCCATGGCCACCTGCAGAGGATGCACCATGTCCATGATCACCATGGACCACCACCGCCTGAAGTGTATTAGAAACAGTACACTACCGAATGCACTGTAGATATAAGCTACACTGGATGCAGAGTATATATAGATATATGTATATATCTATATATATATATAGATATAGATATCTATATATATATTAATACACTGCCTGCACTGACTGAATATGGAGTAAACATTGAATATGAAGTCTATGCATATATATATATATATATATATATATATATATATATATATATATATATATATATATATATATATATACTAGACTGACTGTATGTATATCAAATACACTGCCACTAATTGAATAACCTGCCTGCTTCATCTAACTTAACCACTTGCCGACCGCCTAACGCAGATATACTGTGGCAGAATGGCACGGGCAAGCAAAATCACGTACCTGGTAGGGGGCGCATCGCGAGGCGGTCGGCATTGTTAGGGGAGCGATCCATGCTGAGGGGGAGATCACTCATTCGTGGCCACCCCCTCGCTATCGCTCCCAATGAATGAAAATCTTCCTTGTGCTGCTGTAATGTAAACAGCAGCAGAGGAAGTGATGTCACCTCTCCTCACGTCGGTATTTTCTGTTCCAGCGCCGAGGAGAGAAGACATCTAAGTAAGTGCACCGACACTACACTTACAGTAAAACACACTAGGCTTTTTGTACCCCATCACCCCCCCGATCACCCCCCTGTACCCCCTGTCACAGTGACACCAATAGCAGTTTTTTTTTTCTGATTACTGCATTGGTGTCAGTTTGTGACAGTTATAGGTGGTAGGGCAGTTAGTGTTAGGCCCCCTTTAGGTCTAGGGTACCCCCCTAACCCCCCTAATAAAGTTTTAACCCCTTGATCACCCCCGTCATCAGTGTCACTAAGCGATCGTTTTTCTGATCGCTGTATTAGTGTCACTGGTGACGCTAGTTAGGGAGATAACTATTTAGGCTCGCCGTCAGCGTTTTATAGCGTCAGGGGCCCCCATATACTATCTAATAAATGTTTTAACCCCTTGATTGCCCCCTAGTTAACCCTTTCACCACTGATCACCGTATAACTGTTACGGGTGACGCTGGTTAGTTCGTTTATTTTTTATAGTGTCAGGGCACCCGCCGTTTATTACCTAATAAAGGTTTAGCCCCTGATCGCCCGGCGGTGAAATAAGTTAAGTTTTAGGGTCAGATAGGGTCTGCGTCGCCCCAGGCAGTGCCAGGTTAGCGCCAGTACCGCTAGTACCCACGCACGCAGCATACACTCTTAGTGGTAAAGTATCTGAACGGATCAATATCTGATCCGATCAGATCTATACTAGCACCCCCAGCAGTTTAGGGTTCCCAAAAACACAGTGTTAGCAGGATCAGCACAGATACCTGCTAGCACCTGCGTTTTGCCCCTCCGCCCAGCCCAGCCCAGCCCAGCCCACCCAAGTGCAGTATCGATCAATCACTGTCACTTACAAAACACTAAACGCATAACTGCAGCGTTCGCAGAGTGAGGCCTGATCCTTGCGATCGCTAACAGTTTTTTTGGTAGCGTTTTGGTGAACTGGCAAGCATTAGCGACCTAGTACCTGGTCGTAGTCAAACCAGCACTGCAGTAACACTTGGTGACGTGGTGAGTCCCATAAGTGCAGTTCAAGCTTGTGAGGTGGCAAACATGAGTAGTGTCCTGCTGCCACCAAGAAGAAGACAAACACAGGCCCATCTTGCCCATAATGCCCTTCCTGCAGCATTCGCCAATCCAAATTGGGAACCCACCACTTCTGCACCACTTCTTGACAGCAACAGCGTTTGCTCCCACGATACATAAAGCCATGACTCCAGCGCTGTCGGAGGTGATATATGCCGAAGCATGGGGGCAGCAGGGGCGGAGGAGCGATTTGCTCCTAACTTTTGGGGCAGATGCCCCCATGCTTCGGCATATATAAATGGTGCATGTATGCCCATCATTAGAAGTGGGTGGATGAAGGGAGGTATTCTAATGGTGGGCATACCCACCAATCAATCTCTTTTTTTTCGTTCAGCCCACAGGCTGCATGAAAAAAAAGATTACAATATATACCCAACAAGGACCAGCAACGTACTGGTATGTTGCTGGACTTTGAGTGGTTATACCAGGATGATGCCTGCAGGTTTAGGTATCATCTTGGTATCATTCTTTTCAGCCAGCGGTCGGCTTTCATTTAAAAGCAATCCTAGCAGCTAATTAGCCTCTAGACTGCTTTTACAAGCAGTGGGAGGGAATATTCCCCCCCTGCCACAGTCTTCCATGTTTTTTTCTGGCTCTCCTGTCCCAACAGGGAACCTGAGAATGAATCCGGTGATTCGGCCAGCTGACCATAGAGCTGATCAGAGACCAGAATGGCTCCAATCATCTCTATGGCCTAAGAAACCGGAAGCTACGAGCATTTCATGACTTAGATTTCGCCAGATGTAAACAGCGCCATTGGGAAATTGGGAAAGCATTTTATCACACTGATCTTGGTGTGGTCAGATGCTTTGAGGGCAGAGGAGAGATCTAGGGTCTAAAAGACCCCATTTTTTTCAAAAAAGAGTACCTGTCACGACCTATTGCTATCATAGGGGATATTTACATTCCCTGAAATAACAATAAAAATGATTTTAAAAAAATGAGAGGAGCAGTTTAAAAATAAGATAAAAAAGCAAAAAAAAATAATAAAGAAAAAAAAAAGCACCCCTGTCCCCCCTGCTCTCGCGCAAAGGCAAACGCAAGCGTTGGTCTGGCGTCAAATGTAAACAGCAATTGCACCATGCATGTGAGTTATCACCACGAAGGTCAGATCGAGAACAGTAATTTTAGCAGTAGACCTCCTCTGTAAATCTAAAGTGGTAACCTGTAAAGGCTTTTAAAGGCTTTTAAAAATGTATGTAGTTTGTCACCACTGCACGTTTGTGCTCAATTTTAAAGCATGTCATGTTTGGTATCCATGTACTCGGCCTAAGACTTTTTTTTTTTATTTCATCAAACATTTGGGCAATATAGTGTGTTTTAGTGCATTAAAATTTAAAAAAGTGTGTTTTTTCCCAAAAAAATGCGGTTGAAAAATCGCTGCGCAAATACTGTGTGAAAAAAAAAAAAATGAAACACCCACCATTTTAATCTGTAGGATCTTTGCTTTAAAAATATATATAATATTTGGGGGTTCAAAGTAATTTTCTTGCAAAAAATAATTATTTTTTCATGTAAACAAATACTGTCAGAAAGGGCTTTGTCTTCAAGTGGTTAGAAGAGTGGGTGATGTGTGACATAAGCTTCTAAATGTTGTGTATAAAATGCCAGGACAGTTCAAACCCCCCCCCCAAATGACCCCATTTTGGAAAGTAGACACCCCAAGCTATTTGCTGAGAGGCATGTCGAGTCCATGGAATATTTTATATTGTGACACAAGTTGCGGGAAAAAGACATTTTTTTTTTTTTTTGCACAAAGTTGCACAAAGTTGTCACAAAGTTGCGGGCGGCACAGTGGTGTAGTGGTAGCACTCTCGCCTATCAGTAAGAAGGGTCACTGGTTTGAATCCCAACCACGACACTACCTGCTTGGAGTTTGCATGTTCTCCCTGTGCCTGCGTGGGTTTCCTCCGGGTACTCCGGTTTCCTCCCACACTCCAAAGACATGCTGGTAGGTTAATTGGATCCTGTCTAAATTGTCCCTAGTATGTATGAATGTGAGTTAGGGACCTTAGATTGTAAGCTCCTTGAGGGTAGGGACTGATGTGAATGTACAATGTATATGTAAAGCGCTGCGTAAATTGACGGCGCTATATAAGTACCTGAAATAAATAAATAAATAAATGATATATTGTTCAAACATGCCATGGGCATATGTGAAATTACACCCCAAAATACATTCTGTTGCTTCTCCTGAGTACAGGGATACCACATGTGTGAGACTTTTTGGGAGCCTAGCTGCGTACAGGACTGCGAAAACCAAGCACCACCTTCAGGGTTTCTAAGGGTGTAAATTTTTGATTTCCCTCCTCACTGCCTATCACAGTTTCGGAGGCCATGGAATGCCCAGATGGCACAACCCCCCCCCCAAATGACCCCATTTTGGAAAGTAGACACCCCAAGCTATTTGCTGAGAGGTATGGTGAGTATTTTGCAGACCTCGCTTTTTGTCACAAAGTTTTGAAAATTGAAAAAAGAAAAAAAAATCCATTTTTCTTTTCTTTCTTCATTTTCAAAAACAAATGAGAGCTGCAAAATACACAACATGCCTCTCAGCAAATAGCTTGGGGTGTCTACTTTCCAAATTGGGGTCATTTGGGGGGGCTTTGTGCCATGTTGGCATTTTTATGGCCTTCAAAAGGTAGTGAGGAGTGAAATCAAAAATTTACGCCCTTAGAAATCCTGAAGGCGGTGATTGGTTTTAAGGGCCCCGTATGCAGCTAGGCTCCCAAAAAGTCCCCAGACTCAGGAGAAGCAGCAGAATGTATTTTGGGGTGTAATTCCACATATTCCCATGGCATGTTTGAGCAATATATCATTTAGTGACAACTTTGTGCAAAAAAAAAAGTTTGTAATTTTCCCGCAACTTGTGGCAAAATATAAAATATTCCATGGACTCAACATGCCTCTCAGCAAATATCTTGGGGTGTCTACTTTCAAAAATGGGGTCATTTGGGGGGGGTTGGAACTGTCCTGGCATTTTATGGGCTTCAAAACTGATAGGTAGTAAGGAGTGAAATCAAAAATGTACGCCCTTAGAAAGCCTGAAGGCGGTGCTTGGTTTTCGGGGCCCCGTACGCGGCTAGGCTCCCAAAAAGTCCCACACATGTGGTATCCCCATACTCAGGAGAAGCAGCTAAATGTATTTTGGGGTGCAATTACACATATGCCCATGGCCTGTGTGAGCAATATATCATTTAGTGACAACTTTTTGTAATTTTTTTTTTTTGTCATTATTCAATCACTTGAGACAAAAAAAATTAATATTCAATGGGCTCAACATGCCTCTCAGCAATTTCCTTGGGGTGTCTACTTTCCAAAATGGGGTCATTTGGGGGGGGTTTGTACTGCCTTGCCATTTTAACACCTTAAGAAATGAGCTAGGCAGTCATAAACTAAAAGCTGTGTAATTTCCAGAAAATGTACCCTAGTTTGTAGACGCTATAACTTTTGCGCAAACCAATATATATACGCTTATTGACATTTTTTTACCAAAGACATGTGGCTGAATACATGTTGGACTAAATTTATGACTAAAATTGAGTTTATTGGATTTTTTTTATAACAAAAAGTAGAAAATATAATTTTTTTCAAAATTTTCGGTCTTTTTCCGTTTATAGCGCAAAAAATAAAAACCGCAGAGGTGATCAAATACCATCAAAAGAAAGCTCTATTTGTGGGAACAAAAGGACGCAAATTTTGTTTGGGTACAGCATTGCATGACCATGCAATTAGCAGTTAAAGCGACACAGTGCCAAATTGTAAAAAGTGCTCTGGTCAGGAAGGGGGTAAATCCTTCCGGGGCTGAAGTGGTTAAGCTATCTCTCTGTCCACGCCAAAAACACTACACATGTCCGCTATGTAAGCAGTCTTATATATTGTGCGGCGTGGACTTAGTCCCCCTGAGCCATGATTGGCCAAGGGCAATTCTTGGCTCTCTCAGCAGAGCACACTGTGATTGGCCAAAGCATGCAGTTTAGGTGCATGCTTTGGCCAATCATCATACAGCAATGCACTGCGATCTCACAGTCCATTATGGGGCATTCCGCGGAGCTCAAATTTCCTGCGAATGCCCCATATGTTCGGTTCATTTTAGAACAAATGAACACCCAATGTTTGAGTCGAACTCACATTCAACTTGAACCCCGGGCTCATCCCTAGTCCCCACACATGTCCCCACACAGTAAAAACACCTGCCCCAAATATGTACCAGTAAAATCATATGTCCCAATGATCATCTGCACACATATGTCCGTGATCATGTGTGTACATCTTTTCGTGATCACACAAACCGATTATTATACACTTATTGGGATTTTTTTTACCAAAGACATTTTGCCCTAAATTTATGACAACATTAGATTTTATTGGATTTCTTTTAAAACAGAAAGTAGAAAATATTGTTTTTTCTCCTATATATCACACAAAATAAAAAACAAGTGGTGAATAAATACCACCAAAAGAAAGCTCTATTTGTGTGAAAAAAATGATAAAAATTTCATTTGGGTACAGTGTTGCATGACCGCTCACTTCTCATTGAAAGTGTGAGAGCAGGGAAAGCTGAAAATTGGTCTGGGAAGGAAGGGGGTGAACGTGCTCTGTAGTGGTTAAAAAAAACCCTGTAAGACAAAGACATAATGAGCTAGTATGCTGGTATGGATTTTGGGGGGCCCATGCCATTTGTTTTCTTAATTCTGTCATAGGGTTCCCTTAACCACTTCAATACAGGGCACTTTCACCCCCTTCCTGCTCAGACAAATTTTGCAGCTTTCAGCGCTGTCGCACTTTGAACGACAATTACTGTACCCAGGCAATACTTCACCCAAACAACATTTTTTTCACACAAATAGAGCTTTCTTTTGGTAGTATTTAACCACTTCAGCCCCGGAAAATTTTACCCCCTTCCTGACCAGAGCACTTTTTGCGATTCAGCACTGCGCGCTTTAACTGACAATTGCGCAGTCGCGCAAAATTTTACCCAAACAAAATTGACATCCTTTTTTTCCCACAAATAGAGCTTTCTTTTGGTGGTATTTGATCGCCTCTGCGGTTTTTATTTTTTGCGCTATAAACAAAAAAAGAGCGACAATTTTGAAAAAAACACAATATTTTTTACTTTTTGCTATAATAAATATCCCCGAAAAATATATAAAAAACATTTTTTTCCTCAGTTTAGGCTGATTGCAATATCGCAATAAGCGTTTATTTATTGGTTTGCGCAAAAGCTATAGCATCTACAAAATAGGGGATAGTTTTATGGCTTTTTTATTAATTTTTTTTTACTAGTAATGGTGGCCATCTGCGATTTTTATCAGCACTGCAACATTATGGCGGACACACCGGACAATTTTGACACATTTTTGGGACCATTGAAATTTTTACAGCGATTAATGCTATAAAATTGCATTGATTACTGTGAAAATATCACTGGCAGTGAAGGGGTTAACCCCCGAGGGGGCAGTGAAGGGGTTAAGTGTGTCCTAGTACGTGTTCTAACTGAAGAGGGGAGGAGACTGTGCAGGGGAGATGACAGATCGTCTGTTCATACTCTGTATGAACAGACGATCTGTCTGTTCTCCCCTCAGAGAACCGGAAACTGTGTGTTTACATACACAGATCTCGTTTCTCGGTGTGACCCGAGCGATCGTGATCACGATTGCCGAGCACTCGAATCGGCTCCGTGGGCGAGCCCTCTAGTGGCCGTCTATGGTACCAACGTACCATGACAGTGATTTGCACAGCCGAGCCATGTTGCCGCAGTACAAATGCAGCGGCTGGTAGGCATGTGGTTAATCATCACTGGGTTTATTTTTTTTTTACAATATAAGTAAAAAAAGAGTGACAATTTAAAAAAAAATAAAAAAATATATTTTTTAGTTTCTACTATAAAATTTTGCAAATAAAATAGAGTCTACAAGCTATGGTGCAAATCATAAAAAATTGATCATACCTGATGTACCAATGGCCTATCTCAATTCTTGAGGCCCTGAAGTGTCAGGACATTACAAATACCTTCAATATGACCCCTTTTTGGAAATAGACAGTCCAAGGTATTTAGTAAGAGGCATGGTGAGTTTTTTGAAGTTGTAATTTTTTTTTCCACAATTCTTGGGAAAATTAAGAAATTAATCTTTTTTTTTTTTTTTTTTTTTTTTTTTTTTATCATTAAAGAATTTTTATTGAAATTTCCATACAAATAACAGAAAAATTAAAGGCAGCTGGTTTTGGTATATAACAATCAGGTATAGCAATAAAACATTTACATACTAATCTCAATCAAAGTAATGGACAATAGTCATACAAATGATCAATTAAAGCATACATAAACAGTATAGTAACATCCCTGTTTACCCCATTGGGTTCTAACTGTAAACAGTTTATAATGACAACTAATATAATGACAACATTTTCATGGACAATTCAAGAAATTAGAAAAAGAGAGAACTGTGAAGCCTTGATATCACTCATGGTATAATACTGAAATATGCTTTAAGAACTGCAGCTCATGTTTTTGAGTGAGGTGGAAGCTCTAGGGTGACTGATCCATATTTGCCACAATTTCTCAAACTTGACCATGTTGTCATTTTTATACGCCAACATTAACTCATATTGAGCTTGTGTATGCAACCTTATAACAACATCAGATAAATTCTGTCCTCAGTTAGATTTCCATAGTTTTGTTATAGTCAGCCTTGCTTCTATTAATACAATTGCTACTACTGTTCTATATTCTACAGAGTAAAGATCCAGATTTATTCCTAAAAGGGCCATTGCAGGAGTAAGGGGAAGTAAATTACCAGTGAGGTTAGCAATAAATGTCAAAACTGATTTCCAAAAACTACTAAGATTTTTGCAATTCCATAAAATATGATAAAGGGAACCAGTTTATTCATTGCATCGCCAGCAAGTTGGGGAGAGTGATGGGTAGATTTTGGAAAGTTTATATGCTGTAAGGTACCATCTGTTTAATATCTTTTGGGCATTATCCCAATGTTCAACGCAGGATGATGCCTTAGTGCTCAGAATTATGGCCTTATTCCATTGTTGCCAAGAAATAGATAAGGAAAGATCCTTTTCCCATTTCAGCATATTATTGGTTTTAACAGATTTAGGGAATTCTGATGAAACTTTGTAAAATAAGGATATTCCTTTCTTATCACAAGGGAGTTTGTTCAGTAGGAACTTCCAGATTATTGACGGGATATTCATGCTCGATTCTGGGTCAAGTTTCTTTAATCTTTCAAAATGTCTAAGTTTTTTTAAGACCAACTCTTTATAGTCTAGGGGTAGGTTGACATAGTGATTAAACCCCTGTGAAATCCAATTATTCACTGAGATATGGGCTCTACAGTAGTCCAGCACTCTTAAGGGCACAGGGATTTTAATTAGTTCACCTAGTTCTTTTGATTTAGATAATATGTGTTTCCAAGCTATCAACGTGGATTTAACAGTGATGAGTCTTGGTATTACGACTTTAGGAAGCAAAGCATACGCTATAGCTAATGCACACATGTCATTGTCCTTGGTGACTTCTTTTTCAATATTTACCCAAAGTTTCTCATCTGAATTAGAAAACCAAAATTTCATTTGATCAAGGAGTGACGCATAGTAATATTGTCAAATATCTGGGAGACCCATTCCACCTTTATTCTTAGTAGTGGTAAGAATTGAGAAGGCTACGCTAGGTTTTTTATAATTCCAAATACATTTTTTAAGCTTTAGATTCAACTGGTTGAAAAATGTATTGTTCACCTGGATGGGAAGCGAGCGGAAATAATATAGAATTTTAGGAAGGGTCTGCATTTTAAAAGATGCTATTTTCCCTACCCAGAGTTGTGTTTTATGGAAAGATTGGAGATCCTTATTTATATTTCCTAGCAGTTTAGGGAAATTTACTTAATATAATTTAGCTGTTGGATAGATAAGTTGGATCCCCAAATAAAGAATGGAGTGCTGGTCCCAATTGTAAGTCGTTTTATTTTTAAGGGTCATGTAGCTTTTTTGGGATATATTCATAGGCAGGACATGACATTTGTTGCTATTAATTTTGTAGTATGAGATTTTCACAAAGGATTCTAATATATTTTGCACATTGGTGAGATAGGTTTCAGGATTGGATAAGGAAAGTATTATATCATCGGCGAATAATTTTAATTTGTGTTCAATATTGTCCACTTTAATACCTGTAATTGATTCATTAGAACGGATTAGTTCTGCCAAAGGTTCTATTGCCAATGAAAATATTATAGGCAAAAGAGGGCAGCCCTGTCTTGTGCCATTAGAAAGGTCAAAGCTTTTGGACAAATTTCCTGAAGTGAATACTTTAGCAGAGGGCTTCGTATAGAGGGACATTATGTCTGAATGAATGAAACCTGTAAATCCGAATTTCATAAGTTTTGCCGATAGATAGCCCCAATGAACTCTATTGAATGCCTTCTCTGCATCTAAAGCAAGAAGCAGAGAAGGCACACCACTATTCTCCACTTGTTGAATCAAATTAATCATATGCCTTGTTCCATCAGGGGCCTGCCGACCTTTAACAAAGCCCACTTGATCCAATCCGATAAGATAGGGAGTAATTTCCAACAGTCTACTAGATAGTATTTTAGCATAAATTTTAATGTCGGAGTTTAACAATGATATTGGCCTATAATTGGCCGGTGAAGTAGTATCTTTCCCAGGTTTCAGTATTGTTATTATAATAGCTTTCAACATTTCCTTTGGGAAATTATTACTTCTGGAGGCTGTAAAATTGTACAATTTAGTCAGGTGGGGTACTAAAGTAGTGGCAAATGTTTTATAATATTCGCCAGAGAGGCCGTCAACACCTGGTGCCTTATTAATTGGGATGTCTTTAATGGCCTTTGATATTTCCTGTTCTGTAATCGGCTTATTTAGATTATCAATGGTAGCAGCATCAATCTTTAGAAGCTTGATATGATCTAGAAATTTTGTTATGTCCTCTGGTGAAGGTTGGGGAGTATTCTTATCCTCCTTTAGATTATAGAGGAGTCCATAGTAATCTGAGAAATTGTCCGCTATATCTTGGGGATTGTAAATGACCCTTCCATTGTCATGATGGACCATTTTTTTAATTCTACCTTTGATTTGTTGTTTTCGAAGTTGGGAGGCTAACAACTTCCCTGCTCTGTTACCTTGTGAATAAAAGTTTTTGGTTTCTTAAAATATTTATTGTGGTTAGTTACTAGAGTAGCTATTAATTCGTTTCTACAGTTATTAAGTTGGTGTAACAACTGTGGGTCGCTTTTTATGATCTTTTTCTAGGGTTTTAATATCCCTCATTAGTTTATCTATAGTGGTAGATTTCCTCTTTTTCTCCCTAGAGGCTAGTTGAATTAGCAAACCTCTAATGTAGGCTTTGTGGGCACACCAAAGAGTAGTGCTCGACACAGAATCGTTATCATTTACCATAAAGAACTCCTGTAGCTTTTCATTTCATCACAGACATGTGCTTCTCTTGTGATAAAATATAAGTATTTTTTTCCATAGAAATGTGTTGTTGCATTACTGGTCCACCTGTATTTCTAATGTAATTGGTGCATGGTCTGACCAGGTAATGTTATGAATTTTGGAGTCTATTGTTTTTTGTAAGAGAGTTTTGTCTGTGATGAAAAAATCTATTCTTGAGTAGGTTTTATGTGCATTGGAAAAGAATGTATAATCCCTTTTGGTGGAGTGAAGACACCTCCAGGTGTCATACAGGTCTTCTTGGAAAAAAAAGATCACTTAGTCTCAATCTGATGGTGTGCTTCTTCTTGGTCGTATCAATATTTGGTTCCATAGGGGCATTAAAGTCACCACAAATGATAATGTTACCTTTTTGGATTTTACGTCTTTTTTTCAATATTTTCCGCAAGAATCTGTGAGGATGTGTGTTGGGTGCATAGACATTGGCAATTGTATAAGTTATGTTGTCTATGGTAGCCACTAATATAATAAATCTTCCGTAGTCATCTGTTTGTAAATCCAGCATCTTAAATGTTACGGTGTCTCTTACTGCAATAATTACGCCTTGTTTCTTTTTGTGATTGTCAGAGTGGAAAATATGTGGATATTTGTTGTGAGTGAACATCGGTGAATTGTGTTTAGCAAAATGTGATTACTGGACGCATACTATGTCACTTCCAAACTTTAAGGCGTCAGTTCATAGAGCTTTCCATTTGTGGGGACTGTTGAGTCCTTTTGCATTTAATGATAGTAGTTTAAGTCCCATTAATGTGAAACCAATAGATAGCGAAGTGTCATGTTGCTATTCTTAGGATAAACCCGATTATTCCAGTGAGGTTATGCATTATATAGCGGAATGTTGGAGAGAGCCATATAGCTAAGTCCATGAAGGTAAAGCAAAACCAACTTCTTAACACAACTGAAGAAAAACTGTAGAAAAACTGTAAAAAACAAAAAACTGTAAAAACAAGGAAGAGTTGTGAACAACTCCTGTGTACTATTACGTTAGTACTTGCAGTTGGGGGAAAAGTAAATCTTTGGGATACAATTATAACGAGTTCCCTAAAGAAATTATATACCTGAGGACATAACGGTATAGTACTCCATATTGGCTATGAAGTTAGTCAAGTTAGGAGCAGGAGAGAATGCCAGTATAGGTGCCCTTTATCCATGGCTAGTTTGCCATTGTGGTGATATTTTCCCCAGAGGGGGTTTCTCCAAATTAAGATCACCTTCTTTTGGTAATAATCCCCATGATTTGAGGTACTTCAGCCTGTCTTCTAGCGTGTAAATAGAGTAGGAGATGCTATTACTTTTATGAGCAGTTTAGTGGGAAATCCCCATTTATACACAATGTTATGGTTGCGGAGGATTTTGGTTATTGGATTCAAATTTTTTCAGGCCAAAATGGTTGCTTGTGACAAATCCGAGTATAGCTGAATGCCCGCATAAGAATCTGGTAGTGGAAAACATTGTCTCACAAGTTGCATCAAATGGTCTTTCTTATGGTAAAAATGTACAGTATTTTTGCAATTACATCCCTGGGCAACTTTTCTGGTATGTGAGAGGGCTTAGGCAGCCTGTACGCTCTATCTATTACCAGCTCTTGAGGAGATATTGTAGGTATCAGATCAGACATCATTCTGCATAAAAATTGTTTCAAATCTGAATTTTTTATATTTTCAGGGATTCCTTTAAATTTTATATTGTTCCGTCTGGATCTGTCCTCTAAATTGGAAACCTTCAACTTTAGATGTTTAATTTCATCTTCTAGATCTATGTGTGAATCCACTAAGTCATTGTGGGCTTCAGTAAAATCATTAATTTTGTGCTCAATATAGTCTACCCTTTCTCCCAAAGCATCCATTTCCATCTTGGATTTTTTGCTTAAAGGATAGCATATTTTGCTGGAGAGCTCCCCTTAAGGATAGTAGCATTTCCTTAAGATCCGTGTCAACTATGGGCTGGCCAGAAGTGGGGAATGCATTAAGCTTTTTATTATAAGGGTTTTTTGTGAATGTAGAATTTACATTAGGGTGAGAGTCACTTACATAACTTTCAGCATTAGAAATTCTTCTTTTTTGCCTCAGTGGGCTGTTGATATCTGCATTAGCTGGGTCAGAGCCGTTATGCTGCACGTTAGAGTGTGTACTCTTTATTGACACTTTTTCCCCAGGGTGAATGGGTAGGGGTACCATTCACATAGGGTGGGTGGGGGGCAGAATTTGGGGGCCCCCTTATTAAAGGGGGCTCCCGGATTCCGATAAGCCCCCTGCCCGCAGACCCTGACAACTAATGGCCAGGGTTGTCGGGAAGAGGCCCTTGTCCTCATTGACATGGGGACAAGGTGCTTTGGGGTGGCGGGGGCCGCAGGGCACCCCCCTCCCCCACAGAACCCCCCCCATGTTGAGGGCATGCGGCCTGGTACGGTTCAGGAGGGGGGCACTCGCTCATCCCCACCTTCCTGACCGGAAGGGCTGCGTGCTCGGATCGGGGTCTGGTATGGATTTGGACCGGACAAGTCCGGTCCAAAAGTCCGACCGTGTGCACAAGGCATAACGGGTGTACTCACTATTGTTGCCAGTGGTTTAGACATTAATGGCTGTGTGTTGAGTTATTTTGAGGGGACAGCAAATTTAAACTGTTATACAAGCTGTACACTCACTACTATACATTGTAGCAAAGTGTAATTTCATCAGTGTTGTCACATGAAAAGATATATTGTAATATTTACAAAAATGTGAGGGGTGTACTCACTTTTGTGATATATATATATATATATATATAGTATCTCAAAGAATGGTTCCACAGAATACGTAAAACTGCGGAGATGGAAGAATTAATTCACATCTCAAGAGACACACACTCAAAATACAGTACAAAATGGGCATGCTGGTTACACTTCCAGACTACACCTGCATACTCCAGAGCCCTCGAATGGCCACCATAAGGTAATGGTGACTGTCTTGACAAACCTTATTTAATCACATACACTAGAGAGAGTAGGAGGAGGGAGAGGAGATAAAGAATTGGAAATGGAGAGTGGGACTGGGAGATATGAACCAAAATAAACACACAAAGCTTAATCCACACGCATGTTTACCCCCCTTTACCCCTCATCCTCTGGAACTTGTCCAGTCTCAAGAGACACAGAACCTAGGAATAGAAACCCCATTCCCCTTTCAAACCTGAGAGGAGGAGTCAGAGACAGATATCTTCCTCCCTCATTTCCTTCTCTCCCCCCCTCCCTTCTCTCTTTCCCTTTTCTTTTTTTTCCCAAACCCTCACTCTCCCTCCCCCCATGTAACAATGACAATCTCAACGTGATCACATGCAGATTCTCTTCATGAATACACCCCACCTCAACTAATCCCCTACTTAACTCAACTGGGTCTACAACTGAATTTGAGACACATTATACCAGTCCCTATGAACACATATAGCCTCTCTCAACTAAACCCAAAAGAAACTTAAGTAATTACCTTTAATAGTTCTCTTCTCTTGGCAGACGATCTGAGAACCAGAACAGTAGTAAAGCACTATATAGGTCCTATCACTAAACAGAGTATAACAAAGCAAATTGGACCGCCACGCAGGGATTAAGAGTCTAAGAGACCTTACGACAGAATGACAAAGTTTATGTTTACAATATCAGTATTCGCCTCTGTATTATAGTTTTTTGTTGCTCTGTCACATGTCGATGTACAGTACACATGATATTTGAGATTTCTGTACATGTTTTCTTTCTATAATAAAAAAAAAAATTTCGGGAAAAAAATCTATACACACACACATGCAGGTTTTTTAACAATAGCTGGGAACATACAGGTTTATGTTCAAAGTAGTACAAGGTGCAGGTCTAATTTATAATGTTTCTTACAATGAAAGCATATTAGGTACAACATGATTGGTTGCTAAGATCTATGTCAATGTAACTAACCATAAATCTGACACCTGTCATACAACCAGACAAACGTATTCATTCCCAGAATTCCTATATGTTTATTAAAATTATTTATAGCTGGTTTTTAGGGATGAGCTTCGAGTTCAAGTCGAACTCATGTTCGACTCGAACATCAGCTGTTCGCAAGTTCTCCAAACAGTGAACAATTTGGGGTGTTCGCGGCAAATTCGAATGCCGCGAAACACCGTTTAAAAGTCAATGGGAAAAATCAAAAGTGCTAATTTTAAAGGCTTATTTGCATGGTATTGTCATAAAAAGTGTTTGGGGACCTGGGTCCTGCCCCAGGGGACAAGGATCAATGCAAAAAAAAGTTTTAAAAACGGACGTTTTTTCGGGACCAGTGATTTTAATAATGCTTAAAGTGAAACAATAAAAGTGTAATATCCCTTTAAATTTCGTACCTGGGGGGTGTCTATAGTATGCCTGTAAAGGGGCGCATGTTTCCCGTGTTTAGAACAGTCTGACAGCAAAATGACATTTCAAAGGAAAAAAAGTCATTTAAAACTACTTGCAGCTATTAATGCATTGCCGGTCCGACAATACCCATAGAAGTTCATTGATAAAAACGGCATGGGAATTCCCCACAGGGGAACCCCGAACCAAAATTTAAAAAAAAAATGACGTGGGGGTCCCTCTTAATTCAATACCAGGTCCTTCAGGTCTGGTATGGATATTAAGGGGAACCCCGGCCAAAATTAAAAAAAAAAATGACGTGGGGGGTCCCCCTAAATTCCATACCAGACCTGAAAGGTCTGGTATAGATATTAAGGGGAACCCCGCGCCAAAATTTTTTTACAAAATGGCGTGGGGTCCCCCCAAATATCCATACCAGACCCTTATCTGAGCACGCAACCTGGCAGGCCACAGGAAAAGAGGGGGGATGAGAGAGTGCCCCCCCTCCTGAACCGTACCAGGCCACATGCCCTCAACATTGGGAGGGTGCTTTGGGGTAGCCCCCAAAAACACCTTGTCCCCATGTTGATGAGGACAAGGGCCTCATCCCCACAACCCTGGCCAGTGGTTGTGGGGGTCTGCGGGCGGGGGGCTTATCGGAATCTGGAAGCCCCCTTTAACAAGGGGACCCCCAGATCCCGGCCCTCTCCCCTGTGTGAAATTGTAAGGGGGTACAAAAGTACCCCCACCATTTCACTAAAAAACTGTCAAAAATGTTAAAAATGACAAGAGACAGTTTTTGACAATTCCTTTATTTAAATGCTTCTTCTTTCTTCTATCTTCCTTCACCTTCTTCTTCTGGTTCTTCTGGTTCTTCCTCCAGTGTTCTCGTCCAGCATCTCCTCCGCGGCGTCTTCTTCCCTTCTTCTCCTCGGGCCGCTCCACATCCATGGCATGGAGGGAGGTACCCGCTCTTCTCTTCATCTTCTTCTCTTCTTCATCTTCTTCTCTTCTTCATCTTCTTCTCTTCTTCATCTTCTTCTCCGGCCGCTCCGCATCCATGGCATGGAGGGAGGCTCCTGCTGTGTGACGCTTCTCCTCTTCTGACAGTTCTTAAATAACGGGGGGGGGGGCACTCGGTGACCCCGCCCCCCTCTGACGCACTGTACTGGACATGACGGGACTTCCCTGTGGCATTCCCCGTGACGTCACAGGGAAGTCCCATTAAGTCACCGTGCGTCAGAGGGAGGCGGGGTCACCGGGTGGAGGAAGAACCAGAAGAAGAAGAAGAAGATGAAGGAAGATAGAAGAAAGAAGAAGCATTTAAATAAAGGAATTGTCAAAAACTGTCTCTTGTCATTTTTAAAATTTTTGACAGTTTTTTAGTGAAATGGTAAGTACCGCCTTACCATTTCAAACGGGAGGGGGCGGGATCTGGCGGTCCCCTTGTTAAAGGGGGCTTCCAGATTCCGATACGCCCCCCGCCTGCAGACCCCCACAACCACCGGCCAGGGTTGTGGGGATGAGGCCCTTGTCCTCATCAACATGGGGACAAGGTGTTTTGGGGGGCTATATACGTTGGCAGAATGGCACGGGCAGGCAGAATCACGTACCTGTACGTGATCTGCCTCCCGCGGGCGGGGGGTCCGATCGGACCCCCCCGGTGCCCGAGGCAGTCGGCTTCTGTCTGGGAGCGATGAGAGGTGAGGGGGAGACCATCCATTCGTGGCCCCCCCTCGTGATCGCTCCCAGCCAATGAGAATCTTCCTCTGCTGCTGTATGCTAAACAGCAGCAAAGGAAATGATGTCATCTCTCCTCGGCTCGGTATTTTCCGTTCCGGCGCTGAGGAGAGAAGACATCACTGTGAGTGCACAACACATACACACACATTAAAACATGCCAGGCACACATTACACCCCCGATCCCCCCCGATCACCCCCCAATCACCCCTCCCCCCGTCACACTGACACCAAGCAGTTTTTTTTCTGATTACTGCATTGGTGTCAGTTTGTGACAGTTAGTGTGGTAGGGCAGTTAGTGTTAGCCCCCTTTAGGTCTAGGATACCCCCTAACCCCCCCTAATAAAGTTTTAACCCCTTGATCACCCCCCGTCGCCAGTGTCACTAAGCGATCATTTTTCTGATCGCTGTATTAGTGTCACTGGTGACGCTAGTTAGGGAGATAAATATTTAGGTTCGCCATCAGCGTTTTATAGCGACAGGGACCCCCATATACTATCTAATAAATGTTTTAACCCCTTGATTGCCCCCTAGTTAACCCTTTCACCAGTGATCACCATATAAGTGTTACGGGTGACGCTGGTTAGTTCGTTTATTTTTTATAGTGTCAGGGCACCCGCCGTTTATTACCGAATAAAGGTTTAGCCCCCTGATCGCCCGGCGGTGATATGCGTCGCCCCAGGCAGCATCAGATTAGCGCCAGTACCGCTAACACCCACGCACGCACCGTTCACCTCCCTTAGTGTATAGTATCTGAACGGATCAATATCTGATCCGATCAGATCTATACTAGCGTCCCCACCAGTTTAGGGTTCCCAAAAACGCAGTGTTAGCGGTATCAGCCCAGATACCTGCTAGCACCTGCGTTTTGCCCCTCCGCCTGGCCCAGCCCAGCCCACCCAAGTGCAGTATCGATCGATCACTGTCACTTACAAAACACTAAACACATAACTGCAGCGTTCGCAGAGTCAGGCCTGATCCCTGCGATCGCTAACAGGTTTTTTTTGGTAGCATTTTGGTGAAGTGGCAAGCACCAGCGGCCTAGTACACCCCGGTCATAGTCAAACCAGCACTGCAGTAACACTTGGTGACGTGGAGAGTCCCATAAGTGCAGTTCTAGCTGGTGAGGTGGCAAGCACAAGTAGTGTCCCGCTGCCACCAAGAGGACAAACACAGGCCCGTCGTGCCCATAATGCCCTTCCTGTTGCATTCGCCAATCCTAATTGGGAACCCACCACTTCTGCAGCGCCCGTACTTCCCCCATTCACATCCCCAACCAAATGCAGTCGGCTGCATGAGAGGCATTTTTATGTCCTCCCGAGTACCCCTACCCAACGAACCCCCCCAAAAAAGATGTCATGTCTGCAGCAAGCGCGGATATAGGCATGACACCCGCTATTATTGTCCCTCCTGTCCTGACAATCCTGGTCTTTGCATTGGTGAATGTTTTGAACGCTACCATACACTAGTTGAGTATTAGCGTAGGGTACAGCATTACACAGACTAGGACACACTAACACAGGGTCTCCCAAGATGCCATCGCATTTTGAGAGACCCGAACCTGGAACCAGTTACAGTTATAAAAGTTAGTTACAAAAAAAAGTGTAAAAAAAATATATATAGAATAAAAAATAATAGTTGTCGTTTTATTGTTCTCTCTCTCTCTCTATTCTCTCTCTATTGTTCTGCTCTTTTTTACTGTATTCTATTCTGTTGTTTTATGTTTTATTGTGTTTTAACATGTTTGCTTTTCAGGTATGCAATTTTTTATACTTTACCGTTTACTGTGTTTTATTGCTAACCATTTTTTTGTCTTCAGGTACGCCATTCACGACTTTGAGTGGTTATACCAGAATGATGCCTGCAGGTTTAGGTATCATCTTGGTATCAGTCTTTTCAGCCAGCGGTCGGCTTTCATGTAAAAGCAATCCTAGTGGCTAATTAGCCTCTAGACTGCTCTTACAAGCAGTGGGAGGGAATGCCCCCCCCCACCGTCTTCCGTGTTTTTCTCTGGCTCTCCTGTCTCAACAGGGAACCTGAGAATGCAGCCGGTGATTCAACCAGCTGACCATAGAGCTGATCAGAGACCAGAGTGGCTCCAAACATCTCTATGGCCTAAGAAACCGGAAGCTACGAGCATTTCATGACTTTTGCCGGATGTAAACAGCGCCATTGGGAAATTGGGAAAGCATTTTATCACACTGATCTTGGTGTGGTCAGATGCTTTGAGGGCAGAGGAGAGAACTAGGGTCTAATAGACCCCAATTTTTTCAAAAAAGAGTACCTGTCACTACCTATTGCTATCATAGGGGATATTTACATTCCCTGAGATAACAATAAAACTGATTAAAAAAAAATGAAAAGAACAGTTTAAAAATAAGATAAAAAAGCAAAAAAATAATAAAGAAAAAAAAAAAAAAAGCACCCCTCTCCCCCCCTGCTCTCGCACTAAGGCGAACGCAAGCGTCGGCCTGGCGTCAAATGTAAACAGCAATTGCACCATGCATGTGAGGTATCACCGTGAAGGTCAGATCGAGGGCAGTAATTTTAGCAGTAGACCTCCTCTGTAAATCTAAAGTGGTAACCTGTAAAGGCTTTTAAAGGCTTTTAAAAATGTATATATTTTGTTGCCACTGCACGTTTGTGCTCAATTTTAAAGCATATCATGTTTGGTATCAATGTACTCGGCCTAAGATCATCTTTTTTATTTCATCAAACATTTGGGCAATATAGTGTGTTTTAGTGCATTAAAATTTAAAAAAGTGTGTTTTTTCCCCAAAAAATGTGTTTGAAAAATCGCTGCGCAAATACTGTGTGAAAAAAAAATTAAACACCCACCATTTTAATCTGTAGGGCATTTGCTTTAAAAAAATATATAATGTTTGGGGGTTCAAAGAAATTTTCTTGCAAAAAAAAATAATTTTTTCATTTAAACAAGTGTCAGAAAGGGCTTTGTCTTCAAGTGGTTAGAAGAGTGGGTGATGTGTAACATAAGCTTCTAAATGTTGTGCATAAAATGCCAGGACAGTTCACAACCCCCCCCAAATGACCCCATTTTGGAAAGTAGACACCCCAAGCTATTTGCTGAGAGGCATGTTGAGTCCATGGAATATTTTATATTGTGACACAAATTGCGGGAAAAAGACAAATTTTTTTTTTTTTTTGCACAAAGTTGTCATTAAATGATATATTGCTCAAACATGCCATGGAAATATGTGAAATTACACCCCAAAATACATTCTGTTGCTTCTCCTGAATAAGGGGATACCACATGTGTGAGACTTTTTGGGAGCCTAGCCGCGTACGGGACCCCGAAAACCAAGCACCGCCTTCAGGCTTTCTAAAGGCGTAAATTTTTGATTTCACTCTTCACTGCCTATCACAGTTTTGGAGGCCATGGAATACCCAGGTGGCACAACCCCCCCCCCCCCAAATGACCCTATTTTGGAAAGTAGACACCCCTAGCTATTTGCTGAGAGGTATAGCGATTATTTTGCAGACCTCACTTTTTGTCACAAAGTTTTGAAAATTGAAAAAAGAAAAAAAATGTTTTTTCTTGTCTTTCTTCATTTTCAAAAACAAATGAGAGCTGTAAAATACTCACCATGCCTCTCATCAAATAGCTTGGGGTGTCTACTTTCCAAAATGGGGTCATTTGGGGGGGTTTGTGCCACCTGGGCATTGCATGGCCTCCGAAACTGTGATAGGCAGTGAAGAGTGAAATCAAAAATTTACACCCTTAGAAATCCTGAAGGCGGTGATTGGTTTTCGGGGCCCCGTACGCAGCTAGGCTCCCAAAAAGTCCCACACATGTGGTATCCCCATACTCAGGAGAAGCAGCTAAATGTATTTTGGGGTGCAATTACACATATGCCCATGGCCTGTGTGAGCAATATATCATTTAGTGACAACTTTGTGCAAAAAAAAAAAAAAATGTCACTTTCCCGCAACTTGTGTCAACATATAAATTATTCCATGGACTCAACATGCCTCTCAGAAAATAGCTTGGGGTGTCTACTTTCCAAAATGGGGTCATTTGGGGGGGGGGTTTGTGCCATCTGGGCATTTTATGGCCTTCAAAACTGTGATAGGTAGTAAGGAGTGAAATCAAAAATTTACGCCCTTAGAAATCCTGAAGGCGGTGATTGGTTGTTGGGCCCCGTACGCGGCTAGGCTCCCAAAAAGTCCCACACATGTGGTATCCCCGTACTCAGGAGAAGCAGCTGAATGTATTTTGGGGTGCAATTCCACATATACCTATGGCCTGTGTGAGCAATATATCATTTAGTGACAACTTTTTGTAATTTTTTTTTTTGTCATTATTCAATCACTTGGGACTAAAAAAAATAATATTCAATGGGCTCAACATGCCTCTCAGCAATTTCTTTGGGGTGTCTACTTTCCAAAATGGGGTCATTTGGGGGGGGGTTGTACTGCCCTGCCATTTTAGCACCTCAAGAAATGACATAGGCAGTCATAAACTAAAAGCTGTGTAAATTCCAGAAAATGTACCCTAGCTTGTAGATGCTATAACTTTTGCGCAAACCAATAAATATATGCTTATTGACATTTTTTTTACCAAAGACATGTGGCCGAATACATTTTGGCCTAAATGTATTGTTATGGAAATGATTTAAGAGCTTCAATCGAGCTCAAGGTTATCTGCTGCTGTCTCTAATTTGAAAAGTGTGGATATGCATGCATATAAAAGTAAACACTCTGAGACACGCTCAGAATTGCTAACTCATTACACTTCTGATTTATTCAAGGCGGTGTTAATGTTTTATACACACAAATACGTCATTGCTATGTTAGTCTAATAGGTGCATCTCATTGGTTAAGATAGAAAAAGAAGATGGATAATTTTCATTACGAGGTTTGGTTCTCTTTGGTCTTATCTTCAGTTCCGCATTCTTTTGATGTGTGGGAGGTAGGGGGTACACGCCATCTTGAGAAAATATAGGAACAGAGCAAATCTGTATACTTATATAATGAGTAAGGAGAAAAATATGTATGCACATAAGAAAATAGACATTTTCAGATTACTATTATTATTATCTACATCACATTCCTTCACAATCCCCCCTAAAATGACTATTTTCTCTTTTCTGTCCCTAATACTAAAGGTCCTACTTTTTAGCCTGGCCCTTCTCCTCAGCAACTCTTTTAGGCTGTATATAGAATTGGGCAGCAACTGTTCACTTCCCTCCTCGATACAGCTGGAGAGGTGCAGTCAGGCGCTATCTATCCCTATAACCCTATAGGACTGTGAGATTATGGACAGGGAGTGACTGTAGAGGAGTGAAGGGTTTGTCATCTTCCATCATAAGGAGGTCCTCTTCTTCTTGGTGGAGAAATGTAGGTGTGCTATTGTCTACAGCCTTGCTCATTAACTTTTTTACAAAAGGTAAAATACAGCATACAATCAGGGCTAAAAGAACCGGGATTATTAATACCGTTACCCCTATCTGGACGAGCACCTTCTGCCACCCACTCATCCAGCTAAAATATTGGTCCCATGGGTCTGTGATACCTGAGTTCTTCTTCAACTCCAGTGACAGATCTTCTAATTTCTTTATAGCTAAAGTAACCTTACCATTTGGGCCAGTATTATCAGTAATGTATGTACAACAGGTTCCCGTTTTTTCCTATGATTTTACAGACACCCCCCCTTCTCGGCTAACACCATGTCTAAGGCCATCCAGTTCTGGAATGTCATGTAGGAAGTGGGGGCTAGCTGGTCAGCAATTCCCTGGAGGGCGTCTTTAGTGTAATTTACGAATCTCTGTTGGTTATAATATGTGTAGTGTCAGGTCACCTAGAGGCTGGATGACAGATGCACACCGTTGGGATCAGGAATGCACCGCAAGGTAGTGGACCCTAGCACTGACTGCTGCGGATTGTACCCTGGGAGGTTCAGGAAGCAGGTCTACTGGATCACTGACACAGATCCCACTGGGAGCTAGAGCATAGATTCCCCAGGGCGCGGAGTCTAAGAGCCAGCAGGTGTTCACCAGAGCCTCTAGTGGTGAGGATGGACTGCGCTGCAGTCTGGCTCCAGGTCGCGGCCCCCAGGGTCTCACAGCTCACGCTCACGGTAGACTACAGGAGAAGAGGAAGGAGGGAGCTGGCTGGAACATCAGGGTCACAGGCAAACAGGGATGGCCGGGAACAGGCCAAAGTCGGTAACAGGAATCAGATGTAGGAAACACAGCAAGTACACATAGAGGCTAACACACAGTGGTTGATCAGCACTGCTGGCTTGCAGTGCACAGGTTAATATAGGGTTCCCTGATATGGCCTGGGGTGGGGCCATGCTTAGAGGGGAGGTTACAAAAGCAGTCAGGTGAGGGTCAGCTGGTCTCTAGAGATGAACACATGGAGACAGGTATGCTGATCGACAAACTCTATTGCATAACCATGACATGTAGTTAATCCAATCTACATTCTTGCTGACAGTTGTTATGGGGATCAAAGACTCAAAACCAGCTTTTACCTGATCCCTGGCTTTAAATTCATCAGGGACCCCCCTTGTAACCCCTATGACATGTATGTATACATGAGGATCAAAGCTTCCGGAGAGAGCTGCTTGCTTCCTCCTCTGACTATGTGCTGGGTCAGTGTATGTATCAGGGGTATCTTTGGTTAGGATATGGGGCTTTCTATTTTCATCTTTTTTTTTTTTCTTCGAATGCACTCTGTGGTCGCCCAGTCTGGTCCTGTGTTCCAACCCACTGGCCCCCACAGAAACCACAACTCTGTCCCCAGTAACTGTCTGTGTAGCATACATATATGTCCTTACCGTCAGGGATATCACTGTACCAATGGCATCACCATGAAGGGTCAAACGGACAAGGTACTATGTCACAGTAATCTAAGGTAAAGGTGGTCACATGTGTACCTGAAGAGTTACACCAAAACGTAATTATGTTATCATTTTTGTGATGGCCACCTCCTGGGCCCCTCCCCCCTAGATCAAACAGAAAAAGGATATGCAGCACCCGAAAACACGCTCTCCTGCAGTGATAAGCGTGCATTCAGGTGTTCTTCCTGGTCAACTTGACTGAGGTGGCTGTGGTCAGCAAAACTTGGAATGGACCATCATAACTTGGCTCAAGTATCTCCAGACAGTAGTTGGTGTGTTCCTGTATCTAATTCAGGATCTGGAATGGAAGAAAACACCTGGACATGCATTCAGGTTAATTCTCGTGATAATGTGGTTACATAATTAGTCAACACATCAGACTGTAACTGTAACTGTTATAGAAAGTAACAACCAAGTCTGGGAGCTGAACCAAACAAAATTTCATAAGGAGATAGGGCATGTTTCCCCCGGGGTGTGTCTGACACTGAACAGGGCAATGGGCTAACTGTCTGGCCAACTCAAGTTAGTCTCTTGGGCCATCTTTAATATCCTGTTTTTAGTGTCCCATTCATCCTTTCTACCTTCCCGCTACTTTGAGGGTGGTATGGGATGTGTAGTGCCAACTGAACCCCCAGTGCTGCCTAAATCTCTTTAGTAAGGGTTGTTGTTAGGGCTGGTCCCTGATCTCTCAATATCACCTCTGGGACCCCAAATCTACATACTATCTCACTCAGTAGTTTCTTAGCTGTGGTCCTGGCAGTCATGACCACTTCCACTAGGGCGTATTCGAATCTGCCACTTCTTGGCACTTGAGAATGATCAATTTGCATCCTCTGGAATGGGGTATAGGGCTTTTGCCAGGTGCTTCTTCTGTGCTTCTTCTGTGCTTCTTCTGTGCTTCTTCTGTGCAGCCTGGGTTACATTTGGTGCAGATAATGCATGATCTGCAGAAGCTGTCGGTCAGTGGAGTAACTCTTGGTGCAACACTTGTTGATAAGAGAGTTCATAAAAGTCTTTGTCAAGTGGGCAGCTCCATGTGCCCATTGCACCACGGCTGGGTACATACTCCTGGGTAGACAAGGCTTCTTGTTGCACTCGAATAGTCCATTTCTGAGAGTTGCTCCTCTCCATTTCCAGCTTTCCTTCTTATCCACACTTGTTGTTTCCTGTAGTTCTTTTAGATAAACTCTGTCCACTGGGAAAGTCTGTAAGGTAAGCACGGGGTGGTCTTCTTCTACCACCCTGCTGTCCACTTCCCGTGGACCACCAGCTGTCTGTTTGGCAGCTGAATTGGCTAGATGATTGCCTTAAGCTTCCTTTGAGTTCAGTTTGTCGTGTGCTTTTACTCAGAATAGTCACTTGGGTTGTGAGAAGCAAGGCATCAATCAAGTTTTCACAGGTGTTCCTGCAGCCATCAGGAATCCTCTGTTCTAGATAACACCATAATCATGGGCAATGTTGAAAGCATATCTTGAGTCCATATGAATGTTGGCTCTTTTTCCCTCTGCCCATTTACATGCTGTAGTAAGTATACAGCTCTGCCTCCTGTGTAGACATCACTGGTGGTAAGGCTTCAGCTTGTAGAACAGTATTTTCAGTGGTGACCGCGTGTCCTGTGTGGTCATGGGGTGACAAGCCAAGACTCTACTACTCCTCCTTTTCCCCCCTCGAGAAGTGGAAGAAGGGTGGTAGGGTTCAGTGTTTGACAACTTAATAGAGTAATGCTGTCCAGTAGGAGGGAACACAGGAGTCTCAAGTGTCTGGTAGTGGACAAGTGTTTCGGCTGGATCTTGGTTGAATATGGCAACAACGTCATGGGGAGCAAGCAGAACGAGGCAGTGTCCGAGGACCAAGTTCAAAGTTTTGTCAAGCAAAGCTTGTGTAGCAAATCCAGCTCGCAGACACAATAGGCCTCCTCTTGCTACCGCATCCAGCCGACAGGAATAATATCCTATGGGGCGTAGGCTGATGCCGTGTGATTGGGTGAGTACACCTGCAGCATGTCCCAGACATTCGGATACAAAGAGCTTGAGTGTTTTGTCGTAGTCTGGGAGCCCTAGCGCCGGGGGTGGCGCACTTAAAGGCTTCAAACTGTAGATATTTCTTCAGGAGACATCTGGAAGGGTCTGATTGCAGAGCATCAGTAGGAAGGCTTCTGGAATCCATGCTCTGCACTCGGAAATTAGTCCAAGGAAGGCATGAAGGGATTTCTGACCTTGTGGCAGTGGGATGTCAGAGATTACTTGCACCCTGTCTTCAGTGGGGTGTCGTGTCCCGTGGGACAAACAGTGTCCAAGGAAAATGACAGGTGTTGAGCACCACTGCAATTTGGGCTTTGAGGCTCTGCAGCCCTGGTTGGCAAGATAGCACAACAGGCTTTCTGAGGTGACTTCAACAGGGGGTAAGTCAGCTGCACAAAGGAGAAGGTCATCAACATGTTGGAAGAGAATCACTTCCGGGTGTTCCTCTTGTCATGTGTCAAGGATGATAGCCATAACTTTTGCAAACTGGCTTGGAAAGTTCTGTGCCCCTTGTGGCACAACTGTTTAGGTATGTTGCCGTTTCTTTCCGTGGATGAATGCAAAAAGGTACCAGCAGGAGGGGTGAGGGTGGACACTGAAGAAAACGTTTGTAAGGTCCACCTCTGTGAGGTATTTTGCAGTCAAAGGCATCAACAGTAGGTACCTGGTTCTCTTTTTAGGATTCTCTTCTTGGGGTTATTGTGGTTTCCGGGGCAATGAAGCGCCCTCTTTTAGCTTGACTGAAACTGGTGGCACCTTTAAGTTACCGTTGTCTTCCGGTCCTGTGGACCATAGGCACGCAGGGATTCTGTCAAGTACTTCCTGCAGTATTGAACTTGAAGGTTTTTTTTTATTTTTTTTTTTTATTTTTTTTCTTCATTAAGTGTCATCAGGAGAGGCAGAGAACACAAAGCAGATGAGTCTTCTAAAGATAGGGGAGTATGTAACTTCACCCCCCCTTCAGGCGTGTCCTGATTGAGGCCTGTAGTCCGGACAACACATCAGCTCCTAGTAGATTCAAGGGACATGTAGAGGACACCACAAATCTGGCAAGCTAATCAGGAAGTGGAAAGGAAAGAATTATTAGGCAGGTTCACCGCCCTCAACACACTTTTGGCTGCACCCCTGTCAATGAGGAAAGTGGTAGGTTTTTCGTCTGGGACATCTTGGGGCTCTGCATTCTTTTCTGAAGTGACCCCGTTTCCCACAGTTGTAACAGGTGATCCTTTCCCTGGTATTGAGCAGTGGTGGTGGACTAGTGTAGGCGGGATCTTCATCATGGGTTACCATGAGGGGCGTTGGTTTTTTACCTTTTTGATTTTCTATACCTCTGGCCACCAACAATAAATCAGACATTTTCATTGAATGGTATTCAGGGCGGGCCACCATCAGGCCTTTTCTGATATCCTCTCTGAGCCCTGAAACAAAAGCAGTTGATAACATGTGTGTGTGTGCCTTTATGAGTCTAGCATGATACTTCTTCACAGACTCCCCTTTATCTTGGGTAATATCTTGGATTGTGGTCTTCTGGTCCGTCAACTTCTCCTTTGCCCAGTCGTGGAGTTGTGCACAGAACTCCACGCCTGAGGTGTAGGAAGTGGCACTTGTCAGGCAGGCATCATTGAAGGCCATCTGCATGACTGGCCAAAAGACATATCCTGCTTTGATTTGGCATAGGCTGATCAAGTCTCTCCAGGCAGCAGTAAGTTTCTTGTATCTGCACTATCCTGTGGTAGAAGGGAATTGGCTGCTTCTCTGGGTCAGGCAGACTTGTCACTAAGGCCGCTGTTTGTGATAGAGTAAAAGCGACATACATCACTGGTGCCCCTTCTGGTAACCGAGACTGTTGTTGGGGCAGGGGCTGACAAGAGGCACTGTTCTTTACGGTTGCCAGCATGTGTTTGAGATCCTCTCGGAACTGAGAGTCTGGAGCCGGATTGGGGGTTAAATCAGTGGGTGGCCTTGCTGCCTGCTGTCGGGCTTCCCACTCAGATGCTTCTTCATCATTAACATATCCGGCCTGGGAATGTGATGCTCCCGTATTGGGGAAGACAGGTGTGTGGTATGAACCATCTTGGTTTAAAACAGGGAGGGCTGGGTACAGGCTGTTTAAGCTTACTGGGTGTACCAAGATGGCCGCCGGCAGGAAGTGCACTGGACTGGGTAGAAAGTGAAGGCATGGGTGCACTAAGATGGCCGCCGGGCTGAGTTGTCACAGTGGGTTGTGCTTGGGTGGTGAGAAAGGAGTGGTTGTTAGACGGAGGGCAGTGCTGTCCCTCCCCTCCTTTGTTTCAAGTTCCAACATATCATCAGCTCTGTGATACACATATATAATACAATCGCCATCTTTCTTAACTTCCTTTATCCAATTTTCTTTATCACACAGGATTTTTCTCCCTGTCTCTTCAGCAACATAACTTTCGCCATTTCTTTCACTTTGTTAACTATTTCAACATCTTCTTTGCAATATCACTTTCTTTTCTCTCTCGTACAACCAAGGGGTTAATATTTTTCTCAGCGTTCTTATCAGCAAATTCCTTCGGTGGGAGCTCATAAGACTAATGTACGGTTAATCTCAGAACAAGAACAAACACATTAGGGGTAGTGAGGAGCAACGGCCCGCGACCCAACAGATCTCCCGGGCAGCCCCCCTCCGACCTTAACCAGTCCCCACCCCCTCTCGTGTATATAGCAAACAATAAACCACAAATACACTCACGACAGGACATTACACCTGCCACTCTTCGAACTGCAAAATTTCAGCAGGCTAAAATGACCACAAGGGCAGACCACCCTGCAAAATAAACACGTTTATAGACGTTTGCCACAAGGGAAACAATCTCATGCCAGAGGCCGAAAGCTCATCTGGAGATGAGACTACCCATTCACACATGTAGCACTTCAGGCTGCAAAGCCAGCAGCTGAAATACCCCTCAAAGGTTCGTCGAACCCAGAGAAACAAGTCTATAACGTTTGCTACAAGGGAAACAATCTCATGCCAGAGGCCGAAAGCTCATCTGGAGATTAGACTACCCATTCACACATGTAGCACCCTTAGACTGCTGAGTTTCGTAGCCCAAAGAATGGCAGACAGTGAACAAAAAATACAGTCAGCAGAAACCCATTGACAGGTTCGTTAAAACAACCTCAGGCGAGGAAATACCTGCCTCTAAAACAGTCTCAGCATACCGACAGAATCCAGCCGTCAACCGAAAGATAAGAGAGTCGTACAGTGGTAAGAATATCAATCAGACTTACCGTACTGTTAGGGCTGTGCAAAGACCCCCTCTGTTATCTTTCAATTAACGCCCGAATGCTTGTCGCGGTATAACTTCGACTGTAGCCTGAGGTCCCGGGTTTCGGCACCATCTGTTATGGAAATGATTTAAGAGCTTCAATCGAGCTCAAGGTTATCTGCTGCTGTCTCTAATTTGAAAAGTGTGGATATGCATGCATATAAAAGTAAACACTCTGAGACACGCTCAGAATTGCTAACTCATTACACTTCTGATTTATTCAAGGCGGTGTTAATGTTTTATACACACAAATACGTCATTGCTATGTTAGTCTAATAGGTGCATCTCATTGGTTAAGATAGAAAAAGAAGATGGATAATTTTCATAACAAGGTTTGGTTCTCTTTGGTCTTATCTTCAGTTCCGCGTTCTTTTGATGTGTGGGAGGTAGGGGGTACACGCCATCTTGAGAAAATATAGGAACAGAGCAAATCTGTATACTTATATAATGAGTAAGGAGAAAAATATGTATGCACATAAGAAAATAGACATTTTCAGATTACTATTATTATTATCTACATCACATTCTTTCACAGTATGACTAAAATTGAGTTTATTGGATTTTTTTTATAACAAAAATTAGAAAATATAATTTTTTTTCAAAATTTTCGGTCTTTTTCCGTTTATAGCGAAAAAAATAAAAACGGCAGAGGTGATCAAATACCATCAAAAGAAAGCTCTATTTGTGGGAAGAAAAGGACGCAAATTTCGTTTGGGTACAGCATTGCATGACCGCTTAATTAGCAGTTAAAGCGACGCAGTGCCAAATTGTAAAAAGTGCTCTGGTCAGGAAGGGGGTAAATCCTTCCGGGGCTGAAGCCACGAGTAGTTTTAAATTACTTTTTTTCCTTTGAAATGTCATTTTTAGGGATGAGCTTCGTGTTCGAGTCGAACCCATGTTCGACTCGAACATCGGCTGTTCGATCGTTCGTCGAATTGCGAACGATATGGGCCGTTCGCGCCAAATTTGTGTGGCGCGTCACGGCCCATAATTCACTGCGGCATCGCAGTGCATTGCTGGCTGATGATTGGCCAAGCATGCACTATGACCCGCATGCTTGGCCAATCACAGCGCCGTCAGTAGAGAGAGCTGTAATTGGCCAAAGCCAGGGTGGCTTTGGCCAATTATGGCTCAGGGGATTTAGTACACACCCCACACTATATAAGGCCGCCTGCACGGCGGCCCTGTGTAGTGTGTGTTCCGGTGTGCTGAGAGATAGAGAGAGAGAGAGACAGTGTCATTTGATTTGAGTTAGATAGATTAGGCAGAACAGTCAGTCAGTTAGCTGCACTTACAGTGTATTGTGTATATATATGCATCCCAGGTGTTGCATATATATATATACACTGTATTCAGTTTAGCTAGATCCGTTCCTGTTATCTTCTATCTAGACTATTTACATTTAGTGCAGTGCGTCCTGCTCACAGTGTTCAGCTAGATCCGTTCCTGTTATCTTCTAGACTATTTACATTTAGTGCAGTGCGTCCTGCTCACAGTGTTCAGCTAGATCCGTTCCTGTTATTTACATTTAGTGCAGTGCGTCCTGCTCACAGTGTTCAGCTAGATCCGTTCCTGCTATTTACATTTAGTGCAGTGCGTCCTGCTCACAGTGTTCAGCTAGATCCGTTCCTGCTATTTACATTTAGTGCAGTGCGTCCTGCTCACAGTGTTCAGCTAGATCCGTTCCTGCTATTTACATTTAGTGCAGTGCGTCCAGCTCACAGTGTTCAGCTAGATCCGTTCCTGCTATTTACATTTAGTGCAGTGCGTCCTGCTCACAGTGTTCAGCTAGATCCGTTCCTGCTATTTACATTTAGTGCAGTGCGTCCTGCTCACAGTGTTCAGCTAGATCCGTTCCTGCTATTTACATTTAGTGCAGTGCGTCCTGCTCACAGTGTTCAGCTAGATCCGTTCCTGCTATTTACATTTAGTACAGTGCGTCCTGCTCACAGTGTTCAGCTAGATCCGTTCCTGTTATCTTCTAGACTATTTACATTTAGTGCAGTGCGTCCTGCTCACAGTGTTCAGCTAGATCCGTTCCTGTTATCTTCCTACTGACAGGCAGGCTTGTCTGGTTACAGTATATAAAGCTACCTGAAGAAAATTACAGGTGTTCTATTTGATCCTATTAGTACCACGGTCAGGCAGCTAGACTATTTACATTTAGTACAGTGCGTCCTGCTCACAGTGTTCAGCTAGATCCGTTCCTGTTATCTTCCTACTGACAGGCAGGCTTGTCTGGTTACAGTATATAAAGCTACCTGAAGAAAATTACAGGTGTTCTATTTGATCCTATTAGTACCACGGTCAGGCAGCTAGACTATTTACATTTAGTACAGTGCGTCCTGCTCACAGTGTTCAGCTAGATCCGTTCCTGTTATCTTCCTACTGACAGGCAGGCTAAACACGTTAAAAATGTTCAAAATTACAAACAGATGCTTAACAACAAACCTACAGTCCCTGTCTTGTTTGCACTGCCTGTATACTGCTGTTCAGAGTATATAGGGCCTGGTGGCCCCACACCTTTCCTTATTTTAATTTGGGTGCGGGGTTCCCCTTAATATCCATACAAGACCCAAAGGGCCTGGTAATGGACTGGGGGGGTACCCATGCCGTTTGTCTCACTGATTTTCATCCATATTGCCATGGCCCGACATGACATTAAACCCGCAAGCAGTTTTAAATGAGATTTTTTCCTTTAAAAATGACATTTGGTGCAGGTACTGTTCTAAACATGGGAAACACGCGTCACTTTACAGGCATACTATAGACACCCCCCAGGTACGATATTTAAAGGAATATTTCACTTTTTTTTTTTTTACTTTAAGCATCATTAAAATCACTGCTCCCGAAAAAACGGCCGTTTTTAAAAGTTTTTTTTGCATTGATACATGTCCCCTGGGGTAGGACCCGGGTCCCCAAACCCTGTTCAGGACAATACCATGCAAATTATCCTTTAAAATGAGCACTTTTGATTTCGAACGTTCGAGTCCCATAGACGTCAATGGGGTTCTAACGTTCGTGCGAACTTTCGGTCCGTTCGCGGGTTCTGGTGCGAACCGAACCGGGGGGTGTTCGGCTCATCCCTAGTCATTTTGCTGTCAGACTGTTCTAAACACGGGAAACATGCGCCCCTTTACAGGCATACTATAGACACCCCCCAGGTACGAAATTTAAAGGGATATTACACTTTTATTGTTTTACTTTAAGCATTATTAAAATCACTGCTCCCGAAAAAACAGCCGTTTTTAAAACTTTTTTTTGCATTGATCCATGTCCCCTGGGGCAGGACCCAGGTCCCCAAACACTTTTTATGACAATAACTTGCATATAAGCCTTTAAAATTAGCACTTTTGATTATTCATGTTCGTGTCCCATGTTCGGTGTTCGCGTGTTCGAATGAATTTTTTTCCTGTTCGCATGTTCTGGTGCGAACCGAACAGGGGGTTGTTTGGCTCATCCCTATTGGTTTTGTCTATGCTTTTATCCATTGCAATACTTGTGTAGAGACAGTATGGCACCCAGTCATGTTAAATCAAACCCACCTTGTCCTGATAAGACTTTACCAACTGAAGGATAACAGATTTATGACTTTGGGAAAATTAACTTGCAATAACCCCACCTTATGTGTTGTATGTCTTATTGTTTTTCACTATACAATCGTATATGTACAGTATGTATGTATTCATTTATCGGTTTCACAAAAAAGTACTGTATTATTTACATAATATATATGCATATATACATACACAAAGCTAACTACTTTATTCAATATTGTCTAGTTATCAATACATACATACATACACAGTGTTCTTCTTATTCAATGTATTTTAACAGTTTTAATGAGGGCACAAGCAGACCTTTTTGACCCTGTTAAACTAAATTAATGTACATAACTTTCCCATATTCTACATAATCATTTTAAAACCACCAGTATAAGAAGTTTTTCACTTATTCTTGACAATGTTTATTTATTACCTTTAAGGCATATTATCTTATCAGGCTGTAGTTCAACTGCTGTCAAAGTGTTTCTCTTCTAATTATGAACTTAAAAACTAAAAATGAACTATCCTACTTTCACCCAGTAAACTTGATGTTTACTGTGACGTTTTAGGGGGCGTGGTCAACATCACTCGGTGACCACGCCCGCTAAAACGTCACAGTCCCAGCATGCCCAGGGACTGTGACGGCATAAGGGGGCGGGGTCTCCGCCTATATAAGTCACAGCGGAGCGCTCAGAGAGCAGTCCAGCCAGAGAGAACGTCGTTTCAACATCTGGAGAAGAGAAGAGGGAAGAAGCCAAAAAGACATAGAAGCCAGAAGTCCGGGCCCCCGCTGGCAAAAGAGCGGCATGAAGACAGCGGAGGAGCCGGCAGAAGAACTGGAACACCGGGAGAAGAGGCCAGAGAGAGCGGAGAAGAACCAACCGGACGCCGGGAGAAGAGGAACCGGAGGGACCCCCGAAGCTGGAAGAAGACCCCCGAAGCCAGAGGACGACCCCCGAAGCCAGAGGAAGACCCCCGAAGCCGAAGGAAGACCCCCCGGAGCTGTCTAATAAATTATTTTAAAAACCTGTGTAGTGTGTTTTATTATTGACACTTTTTCCCTAGGTCAATGGGTAGGGGTACCATGTACCCCATACTCATTCACATAGGGTGGGGGGCCGGGATCTGGGGGCCCCCTTATTAAAGGGGGCTCCCGGATTCCGATAAGCCCCCCGCCCGCAGACCCCGACAACCAACAGCCAGGGTTGTCGGGAAGAGGCCCTTGTCCTCATCAACATGGGGACAAGGTGCTTTGGGGGGCCCTGCAGGGTGCCCCCCTCCCCCAAAGCACCCACCCCCATGTTGAGGGCATGCAGCCTGGTATGGTTTAGGAGGGGGGTGCTCACTCGTCCCCACCCCCTTTCCTGACTGGCCAGGCTATGTGCTCGGATCGGGGTCTGGTATAGATTTTAGGGGGGACCCTACGCCGTTTTTTCAGTGTAGGGGGTTCCCCTTAAAATCCATACCAGACCTAAGGGCCTGGGATGCCCCGCACTTGCCGCAATAGGAAAATTTGTTTTTTCTATTGCAGCGAGCGCGAGATGCTATACCCTGTCCATCGGACCAGCATACAGACGAACTGACTTTCCGTCAGGAATGGAGTCCGCCGAGTCCGGCGGACTAAGATTTGCAACATGTTTCAAATCTAGGTACGGCGGACTTTTGGGAAAAAAAGTCCACCGGAGCCTACACACAATCGGATTGTTTGGCGGACTCTGGTCCGCCGGACCAAGTATGCCAGAAAGTCCACTCGTGTGTACGGGGCATTTCTCTATATTTATGGAATAACATAGTATACATTAATAAAGATTAATTACTATTGCTTTACTATTGAATAATAATATTGATAAGACCACTACTATATAATAATAATACAGGGGGTCCCCTAGTTACAAACATCCGACTTACAAACGACTCCTACTTACAAACGGAGGCAGACAACAGGAAGTGAGAGGAAATCTACCCCTAGGAAGGGAAATTCTCTCCTGTAAGAGCTATTATGGGGAAAAGGTACCTCCACTGATGCTTTATCACCAAGGCTTGTTTCCACAACAACCCAAAATTTTCAAAATCCAATTGTCATTGGGACAGAAGGTGAGGTGAAATCTTCTGAACAGGGGCACACACAGCAAAACAAATGTTACAGGGGTGTTAACCCTTCTCTATGCTATCCAAAAAGCTTAAAAATAGTTTTTTTGGCTGGAGCTACACTTAAAATATGTGCCTGTTCCGACTTACAAATAGATTCGACTTAAGAACAAACCTATAGTCCCTAACTTGTTTGTAACCCGGGGACCCCCTGTAATATGAATAAGAATTATATTATCAATAAAACATATGCAAATTAATATGAATAATGTAACATATATTGGTTAATATGAAATTCTACTACATTTCCCCCCTGTTGAGGCATAAGCCTCACAGCAATTACAATGCAGACTGCTCATCATGTTTCCTGACAACCCTATTCATCTGATACTTATCACACAAACAGTCCAAAAAATCAGTTTGATCAAAAACACACTGTATCTTCTTCTGTAGCTGCAAAGTCTTCTCCATATGTGGCACAGAAGACATATTTGTCAGTCTCAGTGGCATCATGATCATCCTTGCCACAAACTACCATAATCAAACAAAATAGCTCTGGTTTCTTCTTCTCCAGCACCAGACGAGGGTCTGCATCCTTGCTTCTGGGTCAAGATATCACGCTTCTGGTATGTTTAAACTGAAATGTCTGCATCACCACCAGTTGGAGTAATGGATTCAATGTGGAAGAAATACATGGAAGTGACCCTTCTCTAGAAGGTTAGACAGTAGACTCTTCAGGCCTGGTGGTATCAGAAGACTTTTCACTGTCCACTAGGACAATGGCATTATCTTGGGTCAGAGTAGCCTAAGGGCCTTATAAGACGAAGATGAATTCATCAATCTAGTGCAGAGTTCACTTTACCAGACGGGTGGCGTGCTCATGGGCAAAATTTAGAGGTCCAGAATTTTACAGGTTACCAACTAGGTTCATATTCTACAAACCAATTTTTGCCTATTGCAAAGTCAATCAAGCAACATTGGAAGCAGGGGAGTTGACTATAGTTCTAAACAAATCTAGTGATGATTCAAATGCTTCAGCATGGCCCTCCCTTATGGGTTTTGTGGGCGTGCTACATCCCATTGGTGTATGCTGTCATTCTTGTGGCAGGAAAACTGAAAATTGTATGGTTATATGACGGTAATATTTGTGTATGCTGTCATGCTTATGTATAGGGATGAGCTCGATGATCGAGCCGTACAACGAACAATATGGGGTGTTCACGGGAAATTAGAGCACGCAGAATGCCCCATAATGCACTGCGAGATCGCAGTGTCTAATGATTGGCCAAAGCATGCACCTGACCTGTATGCTTTGACCAATCACAGCACGCTCTGCAGAGAGAGAGACATATTTGGCCAAAGGCAGGGTGCCTTTGGTCAATCATGGCTCAGGGGAACTAAGTCCACACCCCACACTATATATAAGGCTGCTTACAGAGTGGCTGCGTGTAGTGTTGTTGGCGTGGACAGAGAGATAGCTTGAGCTAGATTTAGCAGGCAGGTTAAGTAGTTACAATGTATTGTGTGTGTGTATATATATATATATATATATATATATATATATATATATATATAATTAGCAGAGCAGAGAAAGCTGGGAAAAGGCTTATACATCTCCCAGGCTCCTCTCATACACGGTCAGGGATCTCTGATCCATGGTCCAGTTCAGGTCTTGGTCCTCTTCCCCAGGCTAATTTAAGCTCACCTGAGACAGACAGCCTTTGCTCTAGGCCTGGGAAACTGAAGTAGAGTAATAACGTATCGAACCAGGCAGGACCTCAGTGATGCAGGTTTATTAACAACAGCTGGGAACATACAGGTTTATGTTCAAAGCATTACAAGATGCAGGTCTAATTTACACAGTTTCTTACAATGCAAGCATATTAGGTACAACATAATTGGTTGCTAAGATTTATGTCAATGTAACTAACCATAAATCTGACACCTGTCATACAACCAGACAAACTTATTTAGTCCCAGAATTCCTATATGTTTATTAAAATGATTTATAACTGGTTTTGTCTATGGTTTTATCCATTGCAATACTTGTCACCCAGTCATGTTAAGACTTTACCAACTCAAGGATAACAGATTTACGACTTTGGGAAAATGAACTTGCAATAACCCCACCTTACGTGTTGTATGTTTTATTGTTTTTCACTATACAATCCTATATGTATGTGTGTATTTATATATTGGTTTCACAAAAAAGTACTGTATTATTTACATAATATATATGCATATACAGTGCCTTGCGAAAGTATTCGGCCCCCTTGAACTTTTCAACCTTTTGCCACATTTCAGGCTTCAAACATAAAGATATAAAATTTTTATTTTTTGTGAAGAATCACCAACAAGTGGGACACAATTGTGAAGTGGAACGAAATCTATTGGATTGTTGAAACTTTTTTAACTAATAAAAAAATGAAAAGTGGGGCGTGCAAAATTATTCGGCCCCCTTGCGTTAATACTTTGTAGAGCCACCTTTTGCTGCAATTACAGCTGCAAGTCGCTTGGGGTATGTCTCTATCAGTTTTGCACATCGAGAGACTGAAATTCTTGCCCATTCTTCCTTGCAAAACAGCTCGAGCTCAGTGAGGTTGGATGGAGAGCGTTTGTGAACAGCAGTTTTCAGCTCTTTCCACAGATTCTCGATTGGATTCAGGTCTGGACTTTGACTTGGCCATTCTAACACCTGGATACGTTTATTTGTGAACCATTCCTTTGTAGATTTTGCTGTATGTTTGAGATCATTGTCTTGTTGGAAGATAAATCTCCGTCCCAGTTTCAGGTCTTTTGCAGACTCCAACAGGTTTTCATTCAGAATGGTCCTGTATTTGGCTGCATCCATCTTCCCCTCAATTTTAACCATCTTCCCTGTCCCTGCTGAAGAAAAGCAGGCCCAAACCATGATGCTGCCACCACCATGTTTCACGGTGGGGATGGTGTGTTGAGTGTGATGAGCTGTGTTGCTTTTACGCCAAACATATCGTTTTGCATTGTGGCCAAAAAGTTCGATTTTGGTTTCATCGGACCAGAGCACCTTCTTCCACATGTTTGGTGTGTCTCCCAGGTGGCTTGTGGCAAACTTTAGACAAGACTTTTTATGGATATCTTTGAGAAATGGCTTTCTTCTTGCCACTCTTCCATAAAGGCCAGATTTGTGCAGTGTACGACTGATTGTTGTCCTATGGACAGACTCTCCCACCTCAGCTGTAGTTCTCTGCAGTTCATCCAGAGTGATCATGGGCCTCTTGGCTGCATCTCTGATCAGTCTTCTCCTTGTCTGAGCTGAAAGTTTAGAGGGACAGCCAGGTCTTGGTAGATTTGCAGTGGTCTGATACTCCTTCCATTTCAAAATGATCGCTTGCACAATGCTCCTTGGGATGTTTAAAGCTTGGGAAATCTTTTTGTATCCAAATCCAGCTTTAAACTTCTCCACAACAGTATTACGGACCTGCCTGGTGTGTTCCTTGGTCTTCATGATGATCTCTGCGCTTTCAACAGAACCCTGAGACTATCACAGAGCAGGTGCATTTATACAGAGACTTGATTACACACAGGTGGATTCTATTTATCACCATCAGTTATTTAGGACAACATTGGATCATTGAGAGATCCTCGCTGAACTTCTGGAGTGAGTTTGAGGCACTGAAAGTAAAGGGGCCGAATAATTTTGCACGCACCACTTTTCAGTTTTTTATTTGCTAAAAAAGTTTAAAATATCCAATAGATTTCGTTCCACTTCACAATTGTGTCCCACTTGTTGGTGATTCTTCACAAAAAAATTAAATTTTATATCTTTATGTTTGAAGCCTGAAATGTGGCAAAAGGTTGAAAAGTTCAAGGGGGCCGAATACTTTTGCAAGGCACTGTATACATACACAAAGCTAACTACTTTATTCAATATTGTCTAATTATCAGTATATACATACATACATACACATCAGTGTTCTTCTTATTCAATGTATTTTAACAGTTTTAATAAGGGCACAAGCAGACCTTTTTGACCCTGTCAAACTAAATTAATGTACATAACTTTCCCATATTCCACATAATTAATTTAAAACCACCAGTATAAGAAGTTTTAGCACTTGTCTTGACAATGTTTATTTATTACCTTTAGGAATATTATCTTATCAGGCTGTAGTTCAACTGCTGTCAAAGTGTTTCTCTTCTAATTAGTGAACTTAAAAATCAAAAATTAACTATCCTACTTTCACCAAGTAAACTTGTGACTGTCTTATAAAAAATATTAGCACAAAGCAGAGAGGTCATCTAAAGTTCAACATTTAAAAATGAAGAATTGCTCTATATTTATGGAATAACATTGTATACATTAATAAAGATTAATAACTATTGCTTTACTATTGAATAATAATATTGATAAGACCACTACTATATAATAATAGTATGAATAATAATATGAATAATAATTATATTATCAATAAAACATATGCAAATTAATATGAATAACATACAATATATTGGTTAATATGAAATTCTACTACATAAGCCTCACAGTAATTACAATGCAGGCTGCTCATCATGTTCCCCGACCACCCTATTAACCTGACACTTATCACACAAACAGTGCAAAAAAATCAGTTTGATCGAAAACACACTGTATCTTCTGTAGCTGCAAAGTCTTCTCCATATGTGGCACGGAAGACATAGTTGTCAGTCTCAGTGGCATCGTGATCATCCTTGCCACAAACTTCTTGCATTAGACAACAGTTACTCAGCAACATCACATTAAGGATAACAGGGAAAAGGAACAATCCATTTAGCTAGTGAATAAAAGCCAAATATGTGGTTCTAGGGACCATTCAGCAGACTCAGTCCCATAAGGCTCTGCCTTTTCCTGCATAGGACTTTTCAGCTTAACAGAGTATTGGTAACTGTAAGCGCAAACACACAAGTCCATATATAACAGGAGATATAAAGGGCTGGGCAGCTTAGTCCATAGTGGACAGGCTAGAAGTTCAAGGGTTAAGTGGTAATCGGTAATGTAATGGTTAAAGTAGGCTGGTAGGCTAGGCGGCTGCTGTCCTCAGAGAGCTGGCTCTGTGATGGATGAGAGAGGGGTAGAGAAGGAAGCGCCACCTGAGTGTAGTATTAACAAATGATGTTTAATGACACCAGGTAAAACACACTTACAGGATAAAAAACATATAAAAGGCTCATCTGTATAGGTATGTGGCCCTCGGTGTTCCCTCTGATCCTGTGGTGGTGATGCTGCAGGGATGCTGGGCTACAGAAGGTGGATTACCAGCCGGGAGCTCCTTCTGTGGCCATCAGGAAGAGACTAGGGGCCAGTGTGGAGCGCACGTGGAGCGTGCGTGATGTCACAGGTCGTCCGTTCGCTTCCAGGTTCGGTATCCAGGGGAGGGATCGTCCAGGGAGGAGGGCTTGCAGGGAGGTTGAGAGAAGGCTACGCGCTCTGAGCCACTGCTCCTTCAAGAGGCCTATTGAAGGAGCAGTGGCTCCAAGCGCATAGCCTTCTCTCAAGATCCGATCGTGTGTACACAAATCCGAAGCACAAAGTGGCACGCATGCTCAGAATAAATAAAGAGATGAAAGCTATTGGCTACTGCCCGGTTTATAGTCCCAACGTACGTGTTTTACGTCACCGCGTTCATAATGATTGGATTTTGCGACAACTTTGTGTGACCGTGTGTATGCAAGACAAGTTTGAGCCAACATCAGTCAGAAAAAATCCTAGGATTTTGTTGTCGGAATGTCCGATCAATGTCCGACCGTGTGTACGGGGCATAAGAATACTTCTCAACATTATTAGTACATGTTTTTAGAATTATGAAGTATTTTATATAGATTATTCTTTTACATTTTATTTCCTAGTTTCCAGCCAATACTATTTCCCATACAATAAATTTTAAATTCCTATAATTTCTAAACCTTGAATCCACCTACCAGTCACTATTACCCTGGTCATGTCATAGGTCAATATAGTCAGTCCAGATATTTCATTAGTTTTAATTCTGTAGTATTCCCACAAAGTTTGCTAAATCCAAAACTGTGTCACTTTTTGTCCATCCCTGCACATACTATACTGTAGAATATTATACAATAACAGTCAGTATGGGTCTCTTCTTTCATCACTGCTATACTGTCTAAGGCCCCTTTCACACTTATACGACTTCAAAGTCGCACAATTTTACCGCGATTTTGCTGGCGATTTTACCGCGATTTGGGAGCAGTACTACTTTGTACGACTTTGCCACATTTTTGGCATTAACAAATGAAAGCATACAGTAGTTGGTATGAATCATAAGGGGGAACTCCACGCCAAGTTTTAAATTAAAAAAACTGGCGTGGGTTCCCCCCCAGGGGCATACCAGGCCCTTAGGTCTGGTATGGATTGTAAGGGGAACCCCCTACGCCGAAAAATCGGCATGGGGGTCCCCCCAAAATCCATACCAGACCCTTATCCGAGCACGCAGCCCGGCCGGTCAGGAGTGGGGGTGGGGACGAGCGAGCCCCCCCCTCCTGGACCGTACCAGGCCGCATGCCTTCAACATGGGGGGGTGGGTGCTTTGGGGCATGGGGGGCGCCCTGCGGGCCCCCCCACCCCAAAGCACCTTGTCCCCATGTTGATGAGGACAAGGGCCTCTTCCCGACAACCCTGGCCGTTGGTTGTCGGGGTCTGCGGGCAGGGGGCTTATCGGAATCCTGGAGCCCCTTTAATAAGGGGGCCCCCAGATCCCGGCCCCCCACTCTATGTGAATGAGTATGGGGTACATCGTACCCCTACCCATTCACCTAGGGAAAAAAGTGTCAATAAAAAACACAGTACACAGGTTTTTAAAGTAATTTATTAGGCAGCTCTGGGGTCTTCTTCCGACTTCGGGGGTCCTCTTTCGACTTCGGGGGTCTCTCCGGCGTCTTCTCCCAGTGTCCGCATCTTCTGCCGGCTCCACCGCTATCTTCTGCCCCTCTTTTGCCAGTGGTGGCCCGGACTTCTGGATCGTCTTCTTTCCTCTTCTCTTCCAGAGATGTTGACACGACGCTCTCTCCAGCTGCAATGGTCTCTGAGCTCTCCGCAATGGACTTATATAGGCGGTGACCCCGCCCCCTTATGCCATCACAGTCCCTGGGCATGCTGGAACTGTGACATTTTAGGGGGCGTGGTCACCGGGTGATGACCATGCCCCCTATGACGGCACAGTCCCAGCATGCCCCGGGACAGTGACCCCATAAGGGGGCGGGGTCACTGCCCATATAAGTCCATTGCGGTGTGCTCAGAGACCATTCCAGCTGGAGAGAGCGTCGTGTCAACATTGGAAGAAAAGAAGAAGGCAGAAGACAGAAGGCAGAAGTCCGGGCCACCGCTAGCAATTGAGCTGCAGAAGATAGCGGAGGAGCCGGCAGAAGATAAGGAAGCCGGAGAGACCACCGAAGTCGCAAGAGGACCCCGAAGTCGGAAGAAGACCCCTGAAGTCGGAAGAAGACCCCCGAAATCGGAAGAGGACCCCTGAAGTCGGAAGAGGACCCCCGAAGTCGGAAGAAGACCCCGGAGCTGCCTAATAAATTACTTTAAAAACCTGTGTACTGTGTTTTTTATTGACACTTTTTTCCCTAGGTGAATGGGTAGGGGTACGATGTACCCCATACTCATTCACATAGGGTGGGGGGCCGGGATCTGGGGGCCCCCTTATTAAAGGGGGCTCCCGGATTCCGATAAGCCCTCCGCCCGTAGACCCCGACAACCAACGGCCAGGGTTGTCGGGAAGAGGCCATTGTCCTCATCAACATGGGGACAAGGTGCTTTGGGGTGGGGGTGCCCCCATGCCGCAAAGCACCCACCCCCCCATGTTTAGGGCATGCGGCCCGGTACGGTCCAGGAGGGGGGGTTTGCTCGTCCCCACCCTCATTTCTGACCGGCCATGCTGCATGCTCGGATAAGGGTCTGGTATGGATTTTGGGGGGACCCCACGTAGTTTTTTCGGCGTAGGGGATTCCCCTTAAATCCAAACCAGACCTAAGGGCCTGGTATGCCCCTGGGGGGAACCCACGCCGGTTTTTTCATTTAAAACTTGGCGAGGCGCTCCCCCTCAGGATTTATACCAGACAGCTGTCAGCACTGCCTGTCACTCATCGCGAAAGGAAAAAAAAGTTTTCCTTTCCCAATCAGCGAGCCAGGCTTCTGCTTACAAAGTCGTACTAAAATCGTGTCTATATTATTCAGGCACGATTTGCATGCTACTTGAGGGTTTAACATTGAGGTCTATGGAGTACAACTCGCATAGAAGTTGGACCAAAGTAGTGCAGGGACTACTTTCAAGTCGGCACGACTTAAAGTCGTGCCAATATGAATGGTAGTCATTGAAAATCATGGAGAATGACTTGTCATACGATTTTGCAGTACAAAATCGTGGGACAAGACGTATAAGTGTGAAAGGGGCCTTAGTCAGTAGTCTAATTTTAATTACTATGGTTTATTTTTGACCTCTCCTATGTCTTAAAACATGAATTATGAAACATCATATTAAATAAATCTGTGCACACACATATATCTTGCTGTTTTTTTTTAATAAGTATCCCCCAACATATAAATGAGAGTTCTTGGCCCACATCATGCAAATATCAAGATAAATAACATAACGTATCCTATAAAACATCAATATCATACATTCTTAGAGAAATGTCATACTCATTACATTACACCTCCCCACTTTTTTTTTCTTCAAAAAATTATAAAACTATTTGTTTATAATGATTGAACATTTTCTCAAAGTGAAACTCTGCTCATAAAAATGTGATAAAAATAATGTTCATTAGCGAGAAAAATACATTCCACATTAATTATTATGCAACCATTTTACTGAAGCCCAGAACCTCTGAGCAGCAGTAGAATTTCAGGCTGTCAGCAGAATGGCCTCTAGATTTTAGTCAGTGCAAAAAAATATAGCACAGCTGAGCATGTGCAGAGCAGGGTGAGACAGTGGATTTTAAACAGTATAGGCATTTCTTTGTATTTCGTAGCTATACACGCAAAAGGGGTCAGCCTCAAGTGATCCGGCAGGACTTAATTTTCTGACCAAAGTTCACAATAATAATACTTATGACATATATAACAATGGAGGTGGGTTCTGTACTAATGGAGGGGGGTCTGTACTAATGGAGAGGGGGTCTGTCCTGGGGGGTCTGTACTAATGGAGGGGGGTCTGTACTAATGGTGGGGGGTCTGTCCTAATGGAGAGGGGGTCTGTACTAATAGGGTCTGCACTAATGGAGGGGGGTCTGTACTAATGGGGGGGGTCTGTACTAATGGAGGGGGGTGTGTCCTGGGGGGTCTGTACTAATGGGGGGGCCTGTACTAATGGAGGTGGGGTCTGTACTAATGGAGAGGGGGTCTGTACTAATGGAGGGGGGGGTCTGTACTAATGGAGGGGGGTCTGTACTAATGGAGGGGGGGGTCTGTACTAATGGAGAGGGGGTCTGTCCTGGGGGGTCTGTACTAATGGAGGGGGGTCTGTACTAATGGAGAGGGGGTCTATACTAATGGAGGGGGGTCTGTACTAATGGAGAGGGGGTCTGTACTAATGGAGGGGGGTCTGTACTAATGGAGGGGGGTCTGGACTAAAGGAGGGGGGTCTATATGTAGTGGAGGGGGGACTGTACTGAGGGACGATTATAGTTGGTGGAAGGGGGGTGACCCTAACCCTAGTGCAGCCAATGCAGCTGCGGGCTCTCCTTTCCCCCCTCCCTCTCCTTTCCCCCCTCCCCCTCCTCCAGCATGCTGCTGTACTAGTGAGTGGCCCACTGTTTCTTCCCCCGCCTTCATATCAACCAGGGAGGAAACAGAATAGAAAAAGGAGCAGAGAAGAGGATTGGGGGACATATAGTCCCGAGGACTGGCAGCCCCACTGTAACACGGAAACTGCAGCCCACACAGCATGCTCAGCTGAATGGGAAAGAGAGAGAGAGCCAGGAGCCTGGGAAAGCTTTCAGGGAAGTGCACCCAGGACTCCAGAGGGAGAGGACAGTGCTGAGAGAACACCATCAGAGAGAGAACCCCGCTGCCCTGCGCCACCAGAGGGAAAGCCACACAGCCTAGCGCCATCCCTGGCAGAGAAAGGAATGGAGTCATTGCAGGAATACAGATCTGGGTGCTACCCAGCGGAGTCACCATGGGCAATTCAGAGTGAGCTGACTCCTGATCAGAGGAACCGTTGCTTTATCGCTGGGTCAGGTGAGAGGGCCGATCGGCCATTATGAACTAATGTCCATAGGAACTGCAGTCTCTGACCATCTCTTGTAACATGTCTGCAGTCTCTGACCATCTCCTGTAGTATGTCTGCAGTCTCTGAGCATCTCCTGTATTATGTCTGCAGTCTCTGAGCATATCCTGTACTATGTCTGCAGTCTCTGATCATCTCCTGTAGTATATCTGCAGTCTCTGACCGTCTCCTGTACTATGTCTGCAGTCTCTGACCATCTCCTGTACTATGTCTGCAGTCTCTGACCATCTCCTGTACTATGTCTGCAGTCTCTGGCTATCTCCTGTACTATGTCTGCAGTCTCTGACCATCTTCTGTACTATGTCTGCAGTCTCTGACCATCTCCTGTACTATGTCTGCAGTCTCTGACCATCTCCTGTTCTACAATTGCTTTCTCTGACCATCTCCTGTAGTATGTCTGCAGTCTCTGGCTATCTCCTGTACTATGTCTGCAGTCTCTGACCATCTCCTGTAGTATGTCTGCAGTCTCTGACCATCTCCTGTACTATGTCTGCAGTCTCTGACCATCTCCTGTATTATGTCTGCAGTCTCTGATCATCTCCTGTACTATGTCTGCAGTCTCTGGGCATTTCCTGTACTATGTCTGCAGTCTCTGATCATCTCCTGTACTATGTCTGCAGTCTCTGACCATCTCCTGTACTATGTCTGCAGTCTCTGGGCATCTCCTGTACTATGTCTGCAGTCTCTGATCATCTCCTGTACTATGTCTGCAGTCTCTGATCATCTCCTGTACTATGTCTGCAGTCTCTGGGCATTTCCTGTACTATGTCTGCAGTCTCTGGGCATCTCCTGTACTATGTCTGCAGTCTCTGATCATCTCCTGTACTATGTCTGCAATCTCTGACCATCTCCTGTACTATGTCTGCAGTCTCTGGGCATCTCCTGTATTATGTCTGCAGTCTCTGAGCATCTCCTGTACTATGTCTTAGTCTCTGATCATCTCCTGTAGTATATCTGCAGTCTCTGGCTATCTCCTGTACTATGTCTGCAATCTCTGACCATCTCCTGTACTATGTCTGCAGTCTCTGACCATCTCCTGTACTATGTCTGCAGTCTCTGGCTATCTCCTGTACTATGTCTGCAGTCTCTGACCATCTTCTGTACTATGTCTGCAGTCTCTGACCATCTCCTGGAGTATGTCTGCAGTCTCTGGCTATCTCCTGTACTATGTCTGCAGTCTCTGACCATCTCCTGTAGTATGTCTGCAGTCTCTGACCATCTCCTGTAGTATGTCTGCAGTCTCTGATCATCTCCTGTACTGTGTCTGCAGTCTCTGATCATCTCCTGTACTATGTCTGCAGTCTCTGACCATCTCCTGTACTATGTCTGCAGTCTCTGGGCATCTCCTGTACTATGTCTGCAGTCTCTGATCATCTCCTGTACTATGTCTGAAGTCTCTGATCATCTCCTGTACTATGTCTGCAGTCTTTGGGCATCTCCTGTACTATGTCTGCAGTCTCTGGGCATCTCCTGTACTATGTCTGCAGTCTCTGATCATCTCCTGTACTATGTCTGCAGTCTCTGACCATCTCCTGTACTATGTCTGCAGTCTCTGACCATCTCATGTACTATGTCTGCAGTCTCTGATCATCTCCTGTTCTATGATTGCAGTCTCTGACTGTCTCTTGTATCATAACTACAATCTCTGATCATCTCTTGTAACATGTCTGCGGTCTCTGATCATCTCCTGTATTATGTCTGCAGTCTCTGACCATCTCTTTTACTATGTCTGCAGTCTATGACTATCTCCTGTACTATGTCTGCAGTCTCTGACCATCTCCTGTTCTATGATTGCAGTCTCTGACCATCTCCTGTTCTATGATTGCAGTCTCTGATCATCTCCTGTACTATGTCTGCAGTCTCTGACCATTTCCTGTTCTATGATTGCAGTCTCTGACCATCTCCTGTTCTATGATTGCAGTCTCTGACTGTCTCTTGTATCATAACTACAGTCTCTGACCATCTCCTGTACTATTTCTGCAGTCTCTGGGCATCTCCTGTACAATATCTGCTCTCTTTGACCATCTCCTGTATTATGTCTGCAGTCTCTGACCATCTCCTGTACTATGTCTGCAGTCTCTAATCATCTCCTATATTATGTCTGCAGTCTCTGACCATCTCCTGTACTATGTCTGCAGTGTCTAACCATCTCCTGTATTATGTCTGCAGTCTCTGACCATCTCCTGTACTATGTCTGCAGTCTCTGATCATCTCCTGTATTATGTCTGCAGTCTCTGACCATCTCCTGTACTATGTCTGCAGTCTCTGACCATCTCATGTACTATGTCTGCAGTCTCTGATCATCTCCTGTTCTATGATTGCAGTCTCTGACTGTCGCTTGTATCATAACTACAATCTCTGACCATCTCTTGTAACATGTCTGCGGTCTCTGATCATCTCCTGTATTATGTCTGCAGTCTCTGACCATCTCCTGTACTATGTCTGCAGTCTCTGATCATCTCCTGTATTATGTCTGCAGTCTCTGAACATCTCCTGTACTATGTCTGCAGTCTCTGATCGTCTCTTGTATCAGAACTACAGTCTCTGACCATCTCCTGTAGTATGTCTGCAGTCTCTGATCATCTCCTATACTATGTCTGCAGTCTCTGACCATCTCCTGTACTAAGTCTGCAGTCTCTGACCATCTCCTGTTCTATGATTGCAGTCTCTTATCATCTCCTGTACTATGTCTGCAGTCTCTGACCATCTCCTGTTCTATGATTGCAGTCTCTGACCATCTCCTGTTCTATGATTGCAGTCTCTGACTGTCTCTTGTATCATAACTACAGTCTCTGACCATCTCCTGTACTATGTCTGCAGTCTCTGGGCATCTCCTGTACAATATCTGCAGTCTCTGACCATCTCCTGTTCTATGATTGCAGTCTCTGACCATCTCCTGTTCTATGATTGCAGTCTCTGACTGTCTCTTGTATCATAACTACAGTCTCTGACCATCTCCTGTACTATGTCTGCAGTCTCTGGGCATCTCCTGTACAATATCTGCAGTCTCTGACCATCTCCTGTATTATGTCTGCAGTCTCTGACCATCTCCTGTACTATGTCTGCAGTCTCTGATCATCTCCTGTATTATGTCTGCAGTCTCTGACCATCTCCTGTACTATGTCTGCAGTCTCTGATCATCTCCTGTATTTTGTCTACAGTCTCTGATCATCTCCTGTACTATGTCTGCAGTCTCTGATCATCTCCTGTATTATGTCTGCAGTCTCTGACCATCTCCTGTATCATGTCTGCAGTCTCTGACCATCTCCTGTACTATGTCTGGGGGCTCTTTCTAACAGACTCTCTAACAGAAGCCCTCTTTGTGTGCATCAGAGAGACTCCCCTCCAGGTCTCATTAGTGTAAGCTCTTCCTGTATTTTTTTATTGTTAAAATATCATGGGAGGATCCTAGGGTAACAAAGACTTCTTAGGGGAGCATCTCTGTGTTTGAGTCGTTGCCACAGAAACATTTGTAAAGGGGAGGAGTTGGTAAGATGACCACGCCCATGTGGGGGCACCAGAAATATTTCTGCACCCAGGCGCCAGTGACCCTAGGATCGGCCCTGCTTGCAGTCTTCAAGAGTTACTGACATACATTCCTTTAGTGGCTTTGATTGGAACAAGAGATCACATCTAAAACAATGATCTGTTTAGAAACAAAACTTCACCAATTTAGTTAATTCTTTCAAACACATGAACATTTTTTATCACCCACTGTACAGCATTAAGTCTAAGCAACTGTGTAAAAGTGATAACTCCTGCGCTGTCAGCGGAAGCCTATTTTAAAAGGACACTGCTGCAACACCTGAAGACTGCTCCAAACAGGCAAAAAAATATATAGATAGGGGGTGGTGGTTGCGCTGTGATAGAGGGGAAATGGGGAGGGGGGGGACTATACTATAGTGCATACACAGTAGATGCCAAGTAACCCTAATAGGACGTACACACGGTCGGACTTTGTTCGGACATTCTGACAACGAAATCCTAGGATTTTTTCCGACGGATGTTGGCTCAAACTTATTTTGTCTACACACGGTCGCACAAAGTTGTCGGAATTTCCGATCGCCAACCACGCGGTCACGTACACCGCGTACGACGGGACTAGAAAAGGCCGGTTCAGAACCAAGCGCGGCACCCTTTAGGCTCCTTTTGCTAATCTCGTGTTAGTAAAAGTTTGGTGAGAGACGATTCGCGCTTTTTCAGACTCGTGGCTTTCAGATCGTTTTCTGCCGTTCAGTTTGTGCTTGTGGGTTTGTGTCTGCTCTTCAGTGCGTGCAGTCAGTTCGTATTGGAGTTCTCTGTGCGATCTTGTCCGCTCGTTGCTGTTTTTCAGGTCGCTCTTTACAGGCCTTGCTGTTCTTCAGTGCGTTCTGTTACTTCGTTCTGAGCAGCCGACCGTTTTCTAGCCATGTTTCGTATGCGTACTCCTCGTAGAGTTCGTGCTGTGCGGGGGCTTGGTGTTGGGGTCCTGACCTTGACACAAGTCCAGTCCATGAACAGGGTGGGGAGGAGTTCATGGACCAAGAATTGGTTGCTTCAGCGTGACCAGTTCTCTCATATGCCTTTGCTCCGTGAGATCCGTGAGAATAATCCTGATGATTTCAGGAACTTTCTCAGGATGACGGACCCCTTGTTTCACCGTTTGTTGGCTTCGCTGACCCCCTATATCAGCAGGCAGGATACCTGCATGAGGCAAGCCATCACTCCGGAGCAGAGGTTGGTCACTACCCTGCGGTATTTGGCAACAGGGAGAAGCCTGCAGGACCTCAAGTTCTCGACAGGCATCTCCCCCCAGGCTCTGGGGATCATTATCCCAGAGACCTGTTCTGCCATCATCCAGGTCCTGCAGAAGGAGTATATGAAGGTAAGATTTTTATCCTTTTATATCACATTTTATTGTATTGAATGTTTGCTAATATATTGTATTTCTTTCCTCATTCCCTAATGACCATGATTGGAATATGCTGTGAATGTCCCCTTTGTCCTCATGCATGCTGGATTTTTATGTAATTATTATTTTAGGTCCTTCATACATATTTGCCCTTCACTAACCTCCCCAGCATGGTGTCTCCTGGCCTATATTCACCTCATGTAGTCACTTAACAATGTATTTTATCAGCTCCATAGTAGTGCTTTACCCCAAACACCCCCTAAAATGTTTGGAAATTTTATTTTTTATTTAAATTCTGGCAGAGTGCCAGAGGTTTTTTTGTGGTGTCCCCCAAAAATTTTTAGTAACCCTCCCTCCCCCAACTGCTAAGTCAGCTGATCCCAATTCTCTATTCTCTATCCTCAATCATCTATCTGCTGACTTTGCCAAACCCATACACACTATACCCATCTCTTTACTGGTCAGATTTATGAATGAATTCCCCAAAGCATGTAGTGCAAGGTCCTGCCTGTATACTTTCCAATGGTACTGTTTAAAGTTTTTGGATCCTATTATTATCTTGATAGGTAATAGCAGAATGTCCAAATGTGCTCAAATGTGTACAATGTGTATTTATATCTTTGTATTATGACACTTTTTACCTGTCCAGTGGTCTGCCAATAGTGTAACTAAGGAGGGGCTGTTCAAAGTAATACCCATTATTTAGGCATTCATCTCTCAATGAAGTGAAGAGGATTACCTGTCCAAGATTTCCACACACCCCCTATAATGTTAGAAATGGCCCATGAGAGGGGGGGAGGGGAATATGATGTATGTGGTGTACCTTATACTTTGGCCTTGTTAAATTCCCCTTAGTAAATGCTATCTGGAGGTTGCCCCATAATGTTTGTGTATAATCTGCTTGCCATGTTTCTGAGTAAAAATAGTAATGTTTATTGTTTTTTCCTCAACAGTTTCCTTCCACGCCACAGGAATGGCAGACTGTGGCCTCCCACTTTGCCAAGCGGTGGGACTTTCCTAACTGGGGAGGGGCAATTGATGGGAAACACGTCCACATCGTCCCACCACCCAACTCGGGGTTGTACTATTATAATTACAAGGGGTTTAATAGTATAGTGATGTTGGCGGTGGTGTCGGCTAATTACGACTTCTTGTATGTGGACGTGGAGAAGAATGGTCGGATGTCCGATGGTGGAGTCATCGCCCAGACGGAGTTTTACAGGCATCTCCAGAATGGCAGCTTGGACTTGCCAGCTCCAGAGGACAATGTGGAAGGACTCCCATTCGTGTTCGTTGCTGATGAAGCGTTTGCGCTGGGGGACAACCTGATGCGGCCATTCCCGATGAGGACCCTCACCCCGGAACAGAGGGTTTTTAATTACCGGCTGGCCAGAGCCCGAAGACTGGTGGAGAACACATTTGGAATCCTGGCCAGCCGGTTCCGCCTATTTCTGACACCCATCCATATGGCGGAGTATAAACTGAACCATATTATACTTGCGTGCTGTGTTCTCCATAACTTTTTAAGGAAACATTCGGCCAACTATGCTGGCTCAGTTGGGCCTGAGGCCAGAATCCTACATCAAACCACACTGACGGCGCTTGAAAGTGGCCGTCCTGGCTTGCCCTCCCTGAGTGCCCGTGATGTCCGGTTACGCTACCTGGAGTTCTTTGCGGGTAGGGGGGCTATCAATATGCCAGACAATCTGTGAAGCCTTTTTATAATAAAAAAAAATAAAAATTCTTCGTGGACATTTACTGCTTGTGTTTGTTTTAGCTGACCCTGACAAAAATGTTTTGAGTGCAGAAAATGTCATGATTGTGTAACCTTATACAAAGCACTGTTGGCTGTTATTTCCTAAATGCAAAAACACATTTCACTACAAGTGCACTTGCAAATGCACTGAAACTGCACTTGTAGTGCCAAGAGGATTTGCCCTTAGTAAATAACCTCAATTTGCAATGAAAACAGCAATTACATCACCCCAAAAGTGTTGTAGCGTTGAGACAATAATCCACACATTCTTGATTAACAATCTTTTTAATACCTGCACAATCACATGTGCATTTACCAAAGGTTTGGAAATAAAACAACATGTTTGTGGTATACCAATTTTTGTGGTGGCATTATCAAAACTCAAAATGTCCATTTTACATAAAACAGGTATGTGTAAAACCAACAAGAAAGACACAAATCTTGAACTTACAAAGTTCACATTAGGTAGAACTTGAAGGCAATATCAGACATGAGTATTTAGGAACTGTGTTTGATATTGCGTTCAGATGGGGGGAAATCACCCCTGGAAAAGCCAAATTTGGAAGATGCACACAATTTTGCCAATGTCAACATGTGCTAGCTGCCATCACGGGGGATCAAAGGATGTGTTTTGGGGGAGCAAGCCCTTCCTCTCAGCTACTTTATAATTGAGGAAGGGGTTGCACCCCCAAAACGCATCCATTGATCTCCCGTGATGGCAGATAGCACATGTTGACACACTGTGTGCACCCTCCAAATTTGGCTTTGGGAAAAATGACAAAAACATTTAGCACATTGTAGCACACAAAAGAAGAAAGTGATTTGGAGGGGCTTTAAACTCGCCCCAAAACATCAATGATTTTTTTATTTTTTGGAATAACATCATTGATGTTTTGCTTGATAATTTCCAATTGTAAATTACACCCCATGATCTCCCCGATCAGGATCTGGGCACTTTCGGATGTGAAAGGATCTGGATCCACAACCTCACGGTCACCTAAAAAGTGAGGAACCCCATAATAAATTAGGTCTGAAAAAAATGTCGCCATCCATCTCTTATCTGAGCCTGTGGTTGCAGACACTCACCTGTTGTGGTGACTAGTTCCACCACGTCTTCTTCCTCCTGCTCAGCTTGTGTTTTGGGGATTTCCCCTTCTTCCAGGGGGGGGCTCTGGTCTCCTCGGATGAGGGGTGTCTTCTGAGTCTTTTCTCCCCTATGTAAAGCAAAAATTGTATACTTAGCACACAGATATTTAATGTCAGAACTATACAGATGAAACATTGCTTGGAAGTGGGGTACAATTGTCTATTTTAGCAGAGTTCCAAGATGTAGCTTTTTTAGTGTCCTTTGTCAAGCTGCAATACTTTACCTGTTTGGTACAAGCTTCACAGATGTAGCCCCCCCCCTATAGTATGCACTGGAGCACCTGTGTGGCCCCCCTAATAAAAATGGTGTTCTTTGGTCCCACACTAGTGCTCCAGTGTCCAGATGTGAAAACAGCTGCTCAGTGTCCTCTCCTTACACAGAATCTAGTTTGCATTTCATTCTAGTAACAAAGCCATCTACACAACCCAATTCTTTGAAGACAAGTATAGGGCGTCAAAATGGTGGCCAAATGCATTTGGCCTAAACAATGTTATTTTATAGTTTATACGAAAAATGTTTGATCCGAACGAATAATGTGCCCATGAACATGAAAGTTGCCATTTTAAACTGTACAACAGTTCCTAAAAGCACATGGAGCAGCACGAACGTAATAAACACAAAAAGAATAGGAACACAGCACCTATACTTACTTTTTTGCAGCACTCTCCGGATCTTTCTGTACTGCTCATGTTCTCGTAATTTGAGGTCCAACCACCGCTTCCTGAGCTGATCTTTCGATCGTCGTACCCCGAATTTCCGGTGCAGACTCCTGACCACTTTCGCCATGATCTTGGCCTTTCGGACATTGGGGTTGGGGTAAGGCCCATACTTTCCATCATAGTCGGACTTCTTCAGGATGTCCACCATTTCCAACATCTCCCCAAAGGACATATTTGAGTCCTTAAATCTCCTTCTGGATTGGGACATTTCAGGCTCTGGCCTTTCCTCCCCCTCCTCCTCGTTGCTGCAATTAGCACGCACCTGCTGTCTATCCGCCATGTGCTCTTCCCCCCACTGCGCCGAACGAAAAGGGGCGGGGAATAGACTAGAAAGAACGTCAGGGGTGGGCGGAGTTATACGCATGCGCAGTGTGTATAAAGCGTAACACACGTGCGTATTAAGTACGATCTGTGAGCGGAGGAAGGAGCATCGGAGACGCCGATCGTGATAACGAAGGTAAGATCTAAACTTGCGCCTATACTGCTTCGAAATGGAAGCCTATATTGTAACAAGATTAGTGGAGTTTGGCCTGACATTAGGGTTTGTCTTGTGTTGTGTCTTGCAGAGAAAATGGATGGGTTCAACGACCACAATTTCCTGCCCCTGTTCATTGACAAATACAGGGAGCTGCCCTGTCTGTGGCAAGTGAGACACCCCCACTATAATCACAAACAGAAGAGGCAGGCAGCGCTGGAGAAACTGCTGGAGTTGGTGAAGCCGGTGGTCCCCACAGCAACCATCCCTTATTTAAAAGCTAAAATTGGTGGTCTGAGGAGCACATATCTTAGGGAGCACAAGAAGGTCACAGATTCCCAGAGGTTCGGAGCTGCAGCAGATGACGTTTATGTCCCCAGGCTGTGGTACTATGAGAGACTGCGATTTCTGTCAGACCACACTGAAGTCAGGGAATCCCTCTCCACTCTTCCTTCCACGCTTCCTTCCACCCCAGCTGAGGCTTCCGATGTCCAACCTGGGCCTTCCAGCCAGGAAGAAGTGGAGGAGCCGAGCTGGAGTCAGGTATAGCATTCTTCTACTGATTTCTGGTCAATAAATAAATGATGTTTACTAGATGTTAGTATTGATCACTAAGTGCTGATTGAAAGTGTTTTACATATCAATAGACAGTAGTGGGCACCCAAAATTGGGACACAAATGAAAAATGCTGGGCTCAGAAGGATAGTCTGTTATATTTGTTAACATTCAATTTGCAGCAGTCAGGAGGTGAAAATTGTGTGTAATTGATGAATAAAAAACTCAAACTATGTCCCTTTTTCATACACAGGAAGACCTCAGCCAGGAGGAGGTTGTGGAATGTGGCAGTCAGGAGGAGGCGGGGATTAGTGGCAGCCAGGAGGAGTCGGGGCTAAGTGGCAGCCAGGAGAAGCCAGGGACCAGTCGCAGCCTGACTGAGTCTCAGGTCCCTCCCCTCCGCCTGCCATATAAATGAGCCAGGAAGGCCACTCCGAGTCCCGTGCAGGATTCAGCGTTCAGGCTGATCCAGGAGGCTTCTGCGTCCCTCAGAGCCTTACCCACTCCTGAAGAGGCCTTTGCCTGCATGGCTGCCACCAAACTGAAGGGCATGCAGGAGGGCCAACGCCTCCTGTGTGAGAAACTTATTTATAAAGTCCTAACTAAGGGGGTGAGTGGCGAAATCACACCCAAGACAGACGTGATTGAGTTGGACCATCCTTCTCCTCCTCCTCCTGCCACAACTCCACCACCACAGCCACAGCGTGGAAGGAAGCGTGGAAGGAAGACCAGAGAGTGATGGCCCTGGGTTCAGTCTGGTCTGACAAAAGATGCAGTCTCTTGTATGACCACAGCCTGGGGACACAGATGTCATCTGCTGCTTTCATGATCTCTGGGACTTTTGGACCAGACTGCACTTCCTTACATATGGACTCCTCAGGCCACCAATTTTGCAGTAAAATAATTGATGTGTGCCCTGGGGGCCAAAGGCTTCACCAATTTCTGCTGTTTCTCCAGTGTTGCCCCCCTCTTTGTTTGGTTGTGAGCCCTTAATAATGGAATTTTTGGTTCAATTAGACACGCCTATGTGTGTTTTCCTTCAAAAAGGACAGTTTGTTGGTGAGGAGGCAGGTACATTTCAAAAATACAATGTGAAATTAACAAGAGACACCAACACCAAACAATCTCGATGAGATTAAATAATACAAGATAATAATGGTGTTGTGGTAACTTGACACACAAAACACACACAAAAATATTCTGGAATAAAAAGCAAAAAAAAGTAAAAAAAAAAAGACAGCCTTGAAAAAAATTTTTTTACAATTAAAAACAAACAAAAAAAAAATGGTCAGATGTGACAAATCAAAATATACTGAGGGAATCCAGAAAAATAATAAAGAAAGAAGTTTGTGAGAACTCTGTGTGAATATGAGCAGCAAAACTACTTCATTCTTCTCACATTATAAAGAAGAAGTGAGTGCGCTGTATTAAACCATTTTTTACATTGCAGCGTGACGAAAGTGCTGTATCCATTGCGAACGCTAATTTTACCAGACCGAGCTGTTCCGTCTCGGAATTTCAACTAAGCATGCGTGGCACTTTGTGCGTCGGAACTGGCCACACAGGGTCGGAATTGACGCGATCGGATTTTGTTGTCGGAAAATTTTATAGCCTGCTCTCAAACTTTGTGTGTCGGAAAATCCGATGGAAAATGTCCAATGGAGCCCACACACGGTCGGAATGTCCGACAACACGCTCCGATTGGACATTTTCCATCGGAAAATCCGACCGTGTGTACGGGTCATAACTCTTTTTTGTTCCTTTATGTTTTTGTATTGTATGTTTGTTTATGGGCCTTGCGGGCTGACAATCAAAATGCTATTGTTTAAAATTTCTATTCCTGTTAAGATTCAATAAACACATTGAAAATAAATATCAATGGTCCCAAAAATGTGTCAAGTGTCTGATCTGTCCGCCAAAATAACGCAGTCCCACAGATCACCGCCATTACTAGTAAAAAAAATAAAGAAGAAAAATGCCACAAATCTTTCCCCTATTTTGTAGACACTATAACTTTTTCGCAAACCAATCAATATACGCTTATTGCAATTTTTATTATCAAAAGTATGTAGAAGAATACATATCGACCTAAACTGAGGAAAAAAAATAGCTTTTTTTTTTTTTAAAATGGGGATATTTATTATAGCAAAAAGTACAAAATATTGTGTTTTTGTTTATAGCGCAAAAAATAAAAACTGCAGAGATAATCAAATACCACTAAAAAAAAAGAAAACTCTATTTGTGGGGAAAAATAAATCAATTTTGTTTGGGTACAGCATCGCACAACTGAGCAATTGTCAGTTAAAGCGACACAGTGCTGTATCGCAAAAAAATGGCCTGGTCATTGAGCAGCCAAATCTTCCGAGGCTGAAGTGGTTAAACTGTAAACCCTGAGCCAGCAGCAGCTTAAAACTATATCCAACTATTTTAATAATGCAGATTTTCTTTTTTTTTTTTGTGATCAACGCCATGCAGATTTAATTGCTTTTGGTTGAACATTTTTTCAAATATGTAACTAAACTTTCAAAAAGATGTATCTTTTTTTCTTTAATTTGAATTCTTTTGCAGGACTGAGTGAGCTGGCAAAAATTTACACTGAGGCTATATCCACTTCTAAGATTGCCTGCTTGGAGGAGGCGGTGGTCTCCTTGTCTGACAAAGAAAACCAAATAGCTGTTCAGGAAGCAGTACAGTACTACCAGGACAAGATGAAGGAAGTTAAGTTGCCCACTAAAACAACTGATGACTTCTCTAATGCGAGCAGACAGTATGAGGAGGAAGCTCGGAAGATGTTCATGGAAAAATCTTTCAGGGATGATGACCAGAGGTTCCTCCGAGAATTTCTGGTGAGTACAGAATATAAAAAAGCCACATCTATAAATTTGGAGTGAAAAAGATCTAGATACATAAGCATGTTTTTCTCCTCCCACCTTCCAGGACAGCATAACTGAGAGATGAGAGGCCCCTCCCTAACAGAAACACAATCAATTGACAGCTGTGTATGAGTCCACATCATTCCCATTGTCCCTTAGTATTGATTGTGTTTCTCCCCTCATCAGAGGTTTGTTATTTTCTATAACCAGAAGACTGGGGAGGGTCAGAAGGTACCCCTGTGAGGCAGGCATAGGGAGGCCGGGGGGCGCTGAACTAACCTTCAGGCTGAGTCCTTCACACAGGTAGCCTCAAAGACTGCATCAGTGCTCTGGTCACAGGGGAATGTTAACTGCCGCTGCTCTGCTACAGACCACTGCCTGGCTGCTCTCTCTCTCACTCTCCTTTCCTTAATGGGAGCTAAGGGGGGTGGGGGACCCAGCCCAGGATTGCCATTGGCTGGGTACCCTAATGCCACTCCTCTTTCCCTCCAAATTATGTGTTAAGCTCAGTCAGGGGGATGGGAACAGTGACTGTTTGGTTGGTCTCCCTTTTCTCTCTTTCAGAATTCGCCCAGCAGTACCCAGGAGGCCCGACAAACAGCCTTCTGCCCATGCAGGTTCTAGCTCCTCTAAGAAGTGTGGTTATTGTGAAAGGTTACTAAGGTCCCACTCTAAACCCTTCTGCTATAGATGCATCATTAAGCTGGCATTTTTAAGGATTTTACACTATTGGCATATATCTTTATATTGATACATCCCACTGGACATCTTGCTTTGGGACCAGAGGAGTATCGCTCAGAGGTGACTGCTGGACGATTCCTCTTGTTCTTTGATGTGGAACAGCAAGCGTGGATGGAACATATAAGATACACAAGCCTTATTTAACCCCCCCCCCCCCCCGTAATAGGTGGTCAATGCGCTCTGGTAAGAGTACATCCTTTATTATGGTGGTGGTTATCACAAGGTGGAGGAATTGAATGAACAATCGTTTGTGCAATTTTTATAAAAGTGAAGGCATCACACTGATGTCAGTTGGAAGACACATGGACTGTTTTTTTACATTTATATGTACAGTATATTTATATTTTTGTTTAGCGCAACTCTTTTGCTATATATTCATTATTTATGTGATCATATCTCACGTCAGTGGTGCGGCTATAAACAAGTTTAAATACGTATACACAAGCGCAGTTTACTTTCGTTTTCATATCAGTATGCTAGCCTTGCTAGTTGAACTCATTCAGGAAAACATGGGCTGCTGCATCACAAATGCAGATGCTGCAGGTCTGTTTGACGCAGAGCCAAGCAAAGCAAATGCTTCCCCGAGCACTAGTGTACATTTTGACATTCGTCTCAATTAATAGACATGTAAAAAAGAATTTAAGTGGCGCTGCTTACGCCTAAGTAAAAGAATCTATATATGCAATAAGTGAAATGAAAGTGCAATAGTGCATAAATATCATAAATCCATAAATAATAATCATACATTAAGAATGAGGTATCGGTGTAATCGCACTTCACTCTGTATGAGTTTACCTCAATCTTCATTGTATTGTATGACTATTATTTATTTATTTATGATATTTATGCACCATTACAGTATTATTTATTTTACATATATTTATTACACACATCTGTGAGTCACGGGTTTATATGAATTCTTTTTGCACATTATTTACGTATTTTGGTGGAATCACACCTCACTTTGTATGAGTTTACCTCATTCTTAATGTATGATTATTATTTATGTATTTATGATATTTATGCACTATTGCACTTTCATTTCACTTATTGCATATATAGATTCTTTTACTTAGGCGTAAGCAGCGCCACATACATTCTTTTTTATTTTAGTCTAGTTATGTGAGTATACTGTTCTATGTTGGCAGCTCTTAATTAGCCTATTGGTCACTGTTGGTTTGCGCATTCGTTTATTTGCTTTTAATTAATAGACATGTGCATTCGTTTTTGTCCGAATGCATTTTCATCCGAATTTCGGGTATTTTCGTTATCGTTTTAACAAACGATAACGAATGTGCAGAATCCGAAAGATCCGACATAAACAAATGCTTTATTTTTGTTTTCGTTGTGACAACAGTCCGATATAGATAGGAGATTCGACATGATGCTGACAATAGCGATCTGTGTCCATCGAACCTGTGGTCGAATGTGCCTAACCTTAGCTCTATTAGTCCAAGATTATTTTACATGGAGAGAAAAGATTTGACATAGAGAGAAAAGATTCGACATAGAGAGAAAAGATTCGACATTATAGAGACAATAGCAAAAAAGGTTGAATGTGTCTAACCTAACTCTATTAGTCCAAGATTATTCGACATAGAGAGAAAAGATTCAACATGAAGATTCGACGAAGCAGTCACCGCGAGCGGACATTTATGGTCAAATGCTCCGCCCATAGGCTATAGAAGAATTCTAATGTTGGTTGACTAGTAATAATAATTAATAAATATAATTATTACTAGTGTCATACAACATTAGAATTCTACTATAGTTTGTAGGCGGAACATTCAACTGGAAATGTACAATTGCGGCGTTGTACAGTTTAGCTGCTCTGTAGAATCTTCTTAGAACATTCGACGGACACCATAAGCCTTCAATGACAGATTCGACCTTAATTATTTCGGATTTTCGGACTAATGCATTTTTTAACGAAACAAAATAAATAAAAACGAATTTCGGGAGTAACTAAACAAATTTATTTTTCGGAAGAAAACGAAATTTGGAAATGAAATATTTCAGTGTGCACATGTCTATCAATTAACATTTCATGTATGAAAAGCTGAATCTCACATGTCTTCGAATAATCCTGAAAATAAATGAAAAATATAAAAAGGTAAGAATTTTGAAAGTCTTTTAAACATTTTATAACTGTATGCCACAAGCAGTCTTTATATATGCTATCTTAAACTTATTTGTACTTGTAGAACTAGGAGAGAGAGTAGACAGATGTGTTTTTTTTTTGATGATTTTAATTTGAAATGTACCTTGATGTCCTTCACTAAGGTCTGTACTTTGGAAAATGTCCGCCACAACATTGGTCTGTGCCTATCCCTGCTCTAGGTCACTCCCACTTCACCAATCCTTGAAGGATTCAATCCTACATGCATGGGAAGATCCTGAAAGGAGAATGGTTAGACCAAAAATGTGGAAAAAAATTTCACCTTTAAGAAAGAGTTTGAGGAACAGCTCCCTAAGCTGGATGCTGCTTTGTCTCAAGTTACCAAAAGGTCTGACCTCTCCTTTGAGGATGGAAGGAGTATTTGACGGATTTGATGGACCATAGGTCAAGAATTCGCTCCTAGGGGAAAGCATGGGATGCTAACTTAGCTGCCGCCTGTGTGGCTAAAAATGCAGATTTGATTTCTGGATTAAGAGACTTACTAAGCACCTGTCACAGGGGGTTAAAGCAAAAAATGTACTGGATTCCCTCTCAGTTATAGGGAAGGCGGTAGCCTACCTAGTGGATACTGCAGGTGAATCCATCAAGGCCTCGGCTAAAACAGCTGCACTTATTAACTCAGCTAAAAGAGATGTTTGGGTTAAAGCGTGGGATGGTGACATCACGTCAAAAGGTAAACTGAATGGGCTCCCCTTTGCGGACACCTTGTTGTTTGGTCCAGGGCTGGACAATGTGTTGTCCAGATTCTCTAAGAAGGGGAACAAGTTTATGGTCAAGCCCAAGAGGGAAAGATTTAAAGTTTTTTCGTGGCCCTTCAGAGCAGAACCAGCAAAGAGCCAAAAAGAAACCCAATGAGAGGTGGAGTTATAGTAGGGGAAGGCAAAGGGGTAGCTTACTGTTCTCCTCACCAGGCACCAGCTCTAAAGAAAACAATGATGCCAGAAGTAGCGGGCCACCTGTTTCATTTTGTTCCCCAGTGGGAGAGAATATCAGGCAGAGGATACATCTTTCAGCTTTTGCAATAAGGCTACCTCTTGGAGTTCTCATCAAGGCCCCCACTGATGATCTCCTTAAATCCCCTCCCTCGGGATGCATTAAAGAAAGCCCTTCTAGAGGGAATTCCGGAACTGGCAGAGCAACAGGTGGTAGTACCTGTCCCCAAAAACCAACAATGTCAGAAATTCTACTCCCACATATTGGTTGTGTGCAAACCCTCAGGAATGTGCTGCCTCATCATAAACCTCAGGAATTTTATAAGGTTCCTGGAGTACTAGAGGTTTTCCATGGACAGTGTACTCGGTGCGCAAGAATCTTCTAAAAGAGGCATTTAAGACAATGCTGGATCTCAAGGATGCCTAACTACCTGTTCCAATCCACCCAGAACATCAGACATTCTTAAGGTTTGCGATAGTAAGCAAAAAAAAATTACCATTGGCAGTTCAGAGCCCTGCTCTTTGGACTAGCAGCCAGTTTAAGGATTTTTACAAAAATCCTAGCCGAGGCGGTGGCCTTCATGCACCTCCGGGGAAAAACTCCGATTCCATACCTACACAACTTACTAAATTTTGGACCCTCTGCTGCTTAGAGACTTTGGGGTTGAAAGCGAGTACAGAAAAATCATCACCGGAGCCAGAGCAGGTCAGAATCTTTCTAGGTTACCTGGCGGACACACAAGTACAAAAACTCTTTCTGCCAAAGAACAAGATGAAGGCCTGATAAGAGCACCCTCATGCTGCAGAAGGGAGGTCCTGAGGGTTCTGGGTCTGATGTCGGCAAGCATCCCAGCCATTGTGTGGGCACCGCTCCACTGAAGAGACCTTCAATTCTTCCTTCTTTCCTGCTGGAACAAGACGAAAGAATCTCTGGACGAAAAGATAGTCCTTACTCCATAGGTAAAGTCCTCCCTGGAATGGTGGGTGGTTCCCAGCAACCATCGGGAGGGCAAGCCCTGGGCTCAGTGGGATCCTCTAATGATAACCAAAGATGCAAGCACTTGGGGGTGGGGAGCCCACCTGGGAAAGGCCAAAACACAAGGTACATGGGACATTGTGATGGCTCAGACCTCATCCAATTCCAGAGAACTCAGTGGAGTAGAGGAAGCCCTGAAGGCCTTCGAGAGAAGTATCCTGGGCAGGAAGATTCAGGTCAGCTCTGACAATGCCACTAATGTGGTGTACCTGAATTATCTAGAGGGGACCAGATCCAGACTTCTTCTAGACCTATCCAAGGAGGTCATGGGCTAGGCTGAAGGAAAAGTTCTTTCCATATCAGCAGTTCACATAAAAGGAGTGAACAACCAGGAAGCTGACTTCCTCAGTCACCAGCAAATCAGGCAAGGGGAGCTGAATCCAAAGGTTTTTCAGGCTCTAGTTCAGCGCTTTGGCAAGCCTGAAATAGATCTATTTGCCAATGGCAAGAACAGAAGAGTAAGGAGATTCTTCTTCTCGATTTCTGGAGAGAAAGAGTCAGAGGGTTTGGATGCCTTGACTCAGATCTGGCAGTTCTAATTTGCTTACACCTTTACCCCTCTGGCTCTTATCTCGAGAGTTCTGCAGAAGCTCAGCCAGTAGTCGTGCCTCCTCCCCAAGATTGCGCCATGGTGGCTGAGGTGAGCGTGGTTTGCGACCCTAAGAACTCTCTCAATGGTGTACCTGAATTATCTCCATGGAAGCTCCCGGTCCTTCCAGACCTCCTCATACAGGGTGCATTGCTACACCCCGGTCTAAAGTTCTTTCAGTTGACAGCCTGGTTAGTGAGCCCCAAATCCTCAAGAAAAAGAGTTACTCCGACAGTGTAATAGATACTTTCTTCTCTTAAGCAGGAAACCTGTAACAAGAAAAATTTACTCTTATGCCGTGTACACATGGTCGGACTTTTCGTCTACAAAAGTCAGACGGACGCCGACGGACTAAAGCTGGCTGACAATCCGATCGTGTGTGGGCTTCCCCGGACTTTCAGCGGACTTTTGCAGCCTCAAATCTGAAGGACTTTAGATTTGAAACATGCTTCAAATCTTTATGTCGTAACTACGACGGACCCAGAAATCCGCTCGTCTGTATGCTAGTCCGACGGACAAAAAAACGACGCATGCTCATAAGCAAAAACTAAACGGAAGCACTCGGTCTAGTAAAACTAGTGTTCGTATTGTAGGTAGCACATTCCTCACGCTGCAAAATCTGTGATCATTGAATGCGGCGCATTAATGTCTTCTTTACTAATGCTAGAAAGAACGAAGATGTTTTGCTGTTCATATTCAAACAGAGTTCTCCCAAACTGATTTCTGGATTCTTTTTCTCTTTGATCTCATGAATGATATAGTATGCTTTTTAAAAACAATGTCTCCATACTAATAATAATTTTTACACTTGTTTTTTTTTGGTGGAGTCATCTTTTATTGTAAATTTTATCCAGATGTTTATTTTATGATTGTTGTCGAACTTATTTTATGTTTATCTAGCTTTTATTTATTTATTTTTTTGTTGTTTGTAAAGTTACCACAAAGAACCATTTTTTTTTTGGTGTTTGTAAAGTTACCACAAAGAACCATTTTTTTTTTTTGGTGTTTGTAAAGTTACCACAAAGAACCATTTTTTTTTTTTTTTTGGTGTTTGTAAAGTTACCACAAAGAACCATTTTGTTTTTGTTTTTTGTTTTTTGGGTGTTTGTAAAGTTACCACAAAGAACCATTTTGGTTTTTTTTATTGAGATTGTTTCTTTTTTGTATATAAAGTTAACACAAAGAACCGTTTTTGGTTATGTATGATTTTTTTTTTTTTAGTTACCACTAGAACATTATTAACATTATTAATGTATTTTTTGTGTGTTTTTGCAAACTCAATGAGATTGTTGTCCCTTGTTAATTTGACATTGTGTCTAAAATCAATGATTTAAAATAAAACACATAAAGTCTTTTCATAAACTCAAAAAATATCCATTTATTCATGGTCTAAATAAAATAAAGAGGAAGTGAACGCAGGAAAAAGTCTGTGGACCAGAAAATTGGGATCTTGAGGAGTCCATATAAGAGGGAGCACAATCTGGTCCAGGAATACCAGAGATCAACAGCACCAGCAGATGATATAGATGTCCCCAGACTGTGGTCCTACAACAGCCTGCATCTTCTGTCAGACCAGACTGAACCCAGGTCATCACTTTCTTCTCTTCCCTGCAGCCTTTCCTGCACCCTTCCCTGCACCCTTCCCCGCAGCCTTCCCTGCAGTCTTCTTTGGAGGCTGTGGCTCTGGTGTTTCAGTTGTGGCAGGAGGAGGAGGAGGAGGAGGAGGGGGGGCTGCCTCATGTAGTTGGGTGTTTCTTGTTAGCATGCCCTGCAGCCCCTTCTGGATTGTTTCCCCAAATAGTCGCTCACAAATGAGGTGCTGCTCCCAATCCATTTTAAGAAGCCTGCTGGCTAAGTAGCAGCCATAGGACTCTTCCGCTTCGGGGGGGCTCCTTAAAAAATGGGTGGCCTCTCGCATGAGGCGCAGGGATGCCTCCTGTGTGACCGTCCCCTTCCTGGCCCTTTTTTTTGGAAGGCGGAGGGGAGGCACTTGTGATTCTGTCAGGCTCCTACTGGGCCCAGCCACCTCACTGGGCCCAGCCACCTCCTGCCTGACACTGGGCCCAGCCTCCTCCAGGATGATGCTGAATCCGGCCTCCTCCAGGCTGTCCATGGGCCCGGTCTCCTCCTGCCTGCCACTTTCCCCACATTCCTCCTGGATGGCCTCATCCTGTGTATAAAAAAAGGACATCGTTTTAATATATTTTTTTGGTTTCATCAATGACACAATTTGCTTCTTATGACTAGCAAATTCAATGTGAATACATCTCTTAATAAAAGAGTCTAGAAATCAGACACCCTATTTTTTTTAAGCAGGTGACAAACATATTTAGCCACTACTGTCAATTGATATGTATACATAATTTTGAGGGGAAAATTATTTGAATCAATTATAACATCCAGTTAACATCATTAATATTAGGACAGTAAATATTTGTGAAAATAATTTACCTGACTCCAGATGGTCATATCCGGTTCATCCAGGATGGAAGACCCAGCTTGGTCCTCATCAGCCTCTGCTGGGGTGGAGGGAAGGGCGCATGGAAGGGTGCATGGAAGGGTGGAGGGAAGGATGGAGGGAAGGGTTGAAAGTGATGCCCTGGCTTCAGTCTGGTCATCAAGAAAACGGAGTTGATTGTAGTACCACAGCCTGGGTACATAAACATCATCTGCTGATGCTCCTGATCTCATGGATTCCTGGATCTTGTTATGCTCCCTCTTATACATGTTCCTCAAGACCCCAATTTTCTTTAACAATGTCTCCATTGTTGCTTCCGGGATGGTCGCCTGGACAAATGACAGAAGTCTCTCCAGCGTTGACTTCCTCACATGCTTTAAATAATATTGAGGGTGTTTCACCTCCCACAAATTCCTCATTTCTCTATATTTTGCTATAAAAGCTGTCAAAAAATCAGGATCCTTAAATAGGGGATTCATAATGTCTGTAAAAGATAAAGACACAAGACAAAAAACACTTATTATGTTTCTGCTAAACCCTCATCATCTTCTCCCTATGTAGGCCTCATCAATCTGTCAAGCCATATAGGCCGCTTGCTACAAAGTCTTGACCAAATGTATAAATTTAAAATTACCTTTGTTTAGTAGCGTCCCAGTCCACTATCACCTACGCACAGAACGTACGTACGACACAATACGTAACAGTGCTTTATACACTGCACATGCGTAATACTACGCCTACTTGGCCCGCCCCTGACGTTCTTTTTGTTTACGCATATACCCCACCCTTGACTATGCACAGAACGTACGTACGTACTGCACGCGCGCAAGAACCCTCTTTATACACTGCGCATGTGTAAAACTCCGCCTGCGTCGCCCGCCCCTGACGTTCAATTTTAACTCTTGTTCTCCGCCCCTTAATTCTACGCACAGCACGTATGTACGACACGTGCGCAAGGCCCCTCTTTATACACTGCGCATGTGTGAAACTCTGCTTGCGTCGCCCGCCCTTGACGTTCGATTTTAACTAATATTCTACGCCCGTTTTTTCTACGGCGCGTAGTGGGGTGAATAATGGCGGAGACACATCAGGTGTGTACTACCCCGGAGGCCGGAACGTTACGATCTGTGAAGCCTAGATTTAAGGCCTCCAATATGTCCTTTAAAGAGATTGTGGAAATGGTGGCAATTCTTAAAAAAAGGACTATGATGGGAAGTATGGGCCGTACGCCTGGCCAAATTTAAGAAAAGCAAAAATAATGGCGAAGGTGGTGAAGACCTTACAGGGTTATTTTGGGGTCCAGCGCTCGAAGGATCAAATTCGAAAAAGATGGTCCGACCTCAAACTCCGGGAGCCGGATCAGTGCAGACGGATCCGTAAAGTGCTAAAAAAAAGTAAGTACTTGTCGTGTTTTCATCTTGTGTTTATTACCTCGTATACTGCTCCATGTGCTTTTCTTTCCTATACGAATTTTGCATCGTTTGAAACGATCTTTTAATAAACCTCGTTACATCTATAGAGATATCTATATATATCTATCTATATATATATATATATATAGATAGATATATGTATATCTATCTATATATAGATATATATCTATATATCTATATATAGATATATCTATATATATCTATATATATATCTATATCTATATAGATATATATATATCTATATAGATATAGATATAGATATATATTTATTTATATATATATTTATTGATATATTTATATTTATTTATATATTTATATTTATAGATATAGAGAGAGAGAGAGATCAATATTTTAAGATATATTTAGATATTGATATCTAGATATCGATATATCTATCTATCTATCTCGATATGTCTTTAGAAAATAAATATTTAGTAAACTAGGAACTCTACACAAACAGACAATTTGTACACCACTTCACTACAATGTTTGAAGATTACTATGTACTAAAATATCTGTGTGCTAAGTATATTAATTTTTTGCTTCACATAGGGGAAAAAACACTCAGCCAAGAAGAACCCAGTCCCCCCCAACCAAAAGAACATACTTGGGAAATCAGCCCAAGCCCCACTGAGGATGTGGAGGAAGGAGAGGTGGGCGACATGGGCACCCCACCAGGTGAGTGTCTGACACACCAGCTTACGGTAATCTATGCATGACTGCCTTTTATTTTATGTAATTTTTCTACTCTATTTTAGGTGATCTGGTTGTGCTTGACTCAAGCAACAGCGCCACCCCCAAGGATGTTCATGAAGTATGCGACATGGGCACCCCACCAGGTCAGTGTCTGAGACACCAGCTTATGGTAAGGTAAACTATGTATGTCTGCATATTTCTAAACACATCTTTTTTTCATTCCATTTTAGGTCCAAGTGACTATTTCACCACAGACAGTGCCCAACGGCTAATTGCTCAAATAATGGCCTGAAATGGGGAGATAGATCAAATGCGGAATTGGCTAGATCGTATGCAGCAGGAAATGAAGGACATGATTGATGTTTTGGGTCGAATCTAAATGCCCTTTTTCAACCCAAAAAACATCGATCATGTCCTTCATTTCCTGGTTTGCTGACCCCATTCTGGGCCTTCTCTTTATTATTTTATGTAAATGATCTTCCTGTTTAACAACATAAACAAACCACATTTTTGACAAAAAGGAGGCCTGTTTTGAAAAAAAAATAAAAATAAAATAAATTTATAATAGAGGCCTGTTAAAACAAAATAAAAAAAAGCCTGTTTTTCACAAACCAAAAGAAAAAAAAAAGAAAAAACAACAAAAAAAAGCCTGTTTTAAAAAAACCTAAAAAAAGAAAAAGCCTGTTTTTAAAAAAAAAAAAAAAAAAAGGCTGTTTTTCCAAAACAAAAACAAAAAAATTTGCAAAAATGAGGCCTGTTTTGGCAAAAAAAAAAAAAAAAAAAAGAGGCCTGTTTGTTAAAATCAAAATGACAAAAATGTTATATTTTAAATTATCAAAAAATATAACTAATTTTATTATTCTACATTTGTAAATATATCGAGATATTTTTGACTATGAACATTTTATACTAATGCATAAGTGAATGTATACCAAATATTAAAACATCTGTTTAGAAATTAAATAAATGTGTGGTTTGTTATTTCAATGCTCAGTATCAGTTTGTTTAAATGTAAAATAGTTGTTTACAGTGACAATGGAGCTTATTTAGAAATTTACAAGGAAAATACAGTTGGCACTACAACTGCTCTACCATAACCTAGGAGAAAGCCCAAAAGAAAGACAAGCAATAAATATAATTCAATATTTCATCAAGATTTTTTTATTTTGATTAGTTAGATATCCTGGCCCATTGTAATGGCCCCCCTACCCATAAAATAATTTACATATTGCTGTCGAACTTGACAGGCACTTTGGGGGGCCAAGCCAGTACGGACAATATCCAGGCCCGTAAGATTGTCACTGCTAATAAGTCCGGCCTCAGGCCCAACTGGCACAATATAATTAGAGGAATGTTTGTGCAAAAAGTTGTGCAGGATGCAGCACGATAAAATGATAAAATTAAGTTTGTATTCTGCCAAATTAATGGAGGTTTCAAACAGGCGGAACCGGCTGGCCAGAATCCCAAACGCATTCTCAACCACTCTTCTAGCTCTGGCCAGCCGGAAATTAAAAACCCTCCTCTCCGGGGTGAGGGTTCTTTGGGGGAATGGCCTCATGAGGTGCTTGCTCAGAGCGAAGGCTTCATCGGCAATGAAGACAAAGGGGAGTCCTTCCACGTTATCAGCATCAGGTGGCAATCCCAGGCCACCACTCTGGAGACCCTGACAGAACTCCGTCTGGGCAAATACTCCTCCATCCGACATCCGGCCATTCTTCCCCACGTCCACATATAGAAATTCATAGTGTGCCGACACCACCGCCATTAAAACAATACTATGGAACCCCTTATAATTAAAATAGTATGACCCCGAATTGGGTGGTGGCACGATGTGGACATGTTTCCCATCTATAGCCCCTCCACAATTGGGAAAGTCCCAACGGGTGCAAAATGGGATGCCACAGTCTGCCATTCCTGTGGCATTGAAGGAAACTGGGGAATCAAACAAGAAAACAAAACTCAGTAATTTAGAAAATAACATTGCAAGAAAATTCTACAATTAAAACATTATTGCCCAGCATCAGTATAACATTAAATAATTGAAATCTTCTTGATTAAATAATATGGAAAGGCACACTTATCAGATTGCTCACCCCCTCTGATGGCACATTGATTACATTTTAGGGGGTAGTGAAATTAGAAAAAAAAAAAGTTTAAGGATACGCAGGGATTTGTTGACTAAAAAGGCTACAGGACTGTGCAGTTGTCACACTCTGCAAGTGCAGTTGCTCCACAGCTTAAGTAAATGAGGTAAGGTAAAAAGGCTTTCATGTTGCAAGGAGTACACAATCACATGCAAGGGCAATTCATCAAAACACTTTGTGGCTTGCATATGATTGGATGATGGAAATCAGCAGAGCTTCTGCTCATTTACTAAAGCACTGGAGCAAATGCACTTGCAGAGTGCAAATGCATTTTGCAAAGTGCAACATATATTTGCTTTGTAAAAATCAACACCACAGAACATTCTAGCAAATTATTAGGGGGGGTTTGGAAATCAAGTTAATTACATGCACACTATTTGGATAGCGTTTAGGTGGGGGGGGGAAATCAAGTTAATTACATGCACACTATTTGGATAGCGTTTAGGTGGGGGGGTTTGGTAAATCAAGTTAATTACATGCACACTATTTGGATAGAGTTTAGGTGGGGGGGGGTGGGAAATCAAGTTAATTACATGCACACTATTTGGATAGAGTTTAGGTGGGGGGGGTTGGTAAATTAAGTTAATTACATGCACACTATTTGGATAGAGTTTAGGTGGGGGGGGGAATCAAGTTAATTATATGCACACTATTTGGATAGAGTTTAGGTGGGGGGGTTGGGAAATCAAGTTAATTACATGCACACTATTTGGATAGAGTTTAGGTGGGGGGGGGGTTGGGAAATCAAGTTAATTACATGCACACTATTTGGATAGAGTTTAGGTGGGGGGGTTGGTAAATCAAGTTAATTACATGCACACTATTTGGATGGAGTTTAGGTGGGGGGAGGGGGTTGGGAAATCAAGTTAATTATGTGCACACTATTTGGATAGAGTTTAGGGGAAACAAAATACAATGCAGCTGACTAAATACATTCAAACTGAGTAGACTAGGTGGATATGTGCCCAGCATTGTATGCTGGGGAGGTTATTGAAGGCAAATATACATGCATGACAAAAAAGAACAAGAAAAAATTCCAGCATGCGCGAGGAGAAAAAGGGGACATTCACACTATATTGCAATGATGGTAAGTAGTGTTTGAGTTAAGAAATTCATTATATTATCAAAGATTAAATAAAAGAACATGTGATGCTAATAAAAGAAAAAATTCTTACCTTAATATAGTCCTTCTGCAGGACCTGGATGATGGCAGAACAGGTCTCCTGGATAATGATCCCCAGAGCCTGGGGGGAGATGCCTGTCGAGAACTTGAGGTCCTGCAGGCTTCTCCCCACCGCCAAGTACCGCAGGGTGGCGACTAGCCTCTGCTCCGGAGTGATGGCTTGCCTCATGCAGGTATCCTGCCTGCTGATATAGGGGGACAGCAAAGCCACCAAACGGTCAAAAACGGGGTCCGTCATCCGGAGAAAGTTCCTGAAATCCTCAGGATTATTCTCACGGATCTCACGGAGCAATGGCATGTGACAGAACTGGTCATGCTGGAGCAACCAATTCTTGGTCCATGAACTCCTCCTCGCCCTGTTCATGGACTGGTCTTGGGCTGAAGAATGAACTACAGCAACAAGCACATACAATGCACAAGCTCGACGACGAGTACGAACAGGTAACATGGCTTCAAAACGGTCGGCTGGTCAGAACGCACTTAACAGAATGCACTGAAAAACAGCAAGGCCTGTGAAGAGCGACCTGAAAATCAGGAACGAGCGGACAATAAAACAAAGATTTCTCAATGCCAACTGACCAAACGCACTGAAAAGCAGATACAAACCTCACAAGCACAGACTGAACAACAGTTAAAACAAACTGAAAAATACGAGTCTCACAAGCGCGAATCGTCTCTCACCAAACTTCTACTAACACGAGATAAACACGAGATTAGCAGAAGGAGCCCAAAGGGTGTTGTACGGGCTATTGAACTTCCGTTTTATAGTCTCGCCGGACTTGGTGTACGTCACCGCGTACTAGGCTGTCAAACTTTTGTGTGATCGTGCGAAGGCAAGTCCGTTCGTTAGAAAGTATGCCGCAAGTCCGCCGCAAGTCCGCCGAAAGTCTGTCGGACAGGCTGTCGGACTTTTGTAGATGAAAAGTCTGACCGTGTGTACGCGGCATAAGATATGGAAAACCTTTTATATTTGGTGCAGACGAAAACAGGTGACTTCTACCTTTTGTTCCAATAATCCTGGAATTCCTCCAGGATAGTGTGGAAAAGGGGGTGGCGGTTAGCACCCTTCGAGTGCAAATAGCAGAACTTTCAGTTTTTTTAGTTACATAGTAGGTAAGGTTGAAAAAAGACACAAGTCCATCAAGTCCAACCTATGTGTGTGATTATATATCAGTATTACATTGTATATTCCTGTATGTTGCGGTCGTTCAGGTGCTTATCTAATAGTTTTTTTAAACTATTGCTGCTCCCCGCTGAGACCACCGCCTGTGGAAGGGCATTCCACATCCTTGCCGCTCTTACAGTAAAGAACCCTCTGCGTAGTTTAAGGTTAAACCTCTTTTCTTCTAATTTTAATGAGTGGCCACGTGTTTTGTTAAACTCCCTTCCACAAAAAAGTTTTATCCCTATTGTGGGGTCACCAGTACGGTATTTATAAATTGAAATCCTATCCCGTCTCAAGCGTCAAGTTCAGTGCTCGCAACCTTTTCCTCATAACTAGGGATGAGCCGAAAACCCCCCGGTTCGGTTCACACCAGAACCTGCGAACGGACCGAAAGTTTGCACGAACTTTAGAACCCCATTAAAGTCTATGGGACTCAAAAGTTCGAAATCAAAATTGCTAATTTTAAAGGCTAATATGCAAGTTATTGTCCTAAAAAGGGTTTGGGGACCCGAGTCCTGCCCCCGGGGACATGTATCAATGCAAAAAAAAAGTTTTAAAAATGTCAGTTTTTTCGGGAGCAGTGATTTTAATGATGCTTAAAGTGAAAAAAAAGTGAAATATTCCTTTAAATATCGTACCTGGGGGGTGTCTATAGTATGCCTGTAAAGTGGCGCGTGTTTCCCGTGCTTAGAACAGTCCCTGCACAAAATGACATTTTTAAAGGAATAAAAGTCATTTAAAACTGCTTGCGGCTTTCATGTAATGTCGGGTCCCGGCAATATGGATGAAAATCAGTGAGACAAACGGCATGGGTACCCCCCACCCCCCAGTCCATTACCAGACCCTTTGGGTCTTGTATGGATATTAAGGGGAACCCCACACCCAAATTAAAAAAAGGAAAGACGTGGGGCCCCCAGGCCCTATATACTCTGAACAGCAGTATACAGGTGCTGCAAACAAGACAGGGACTGTAGGTTTGTTGTTAAGTAGAATCTGTTTGTAATTTTGAACTGGTACATTTTTAAAGTGTAGCTCCAGCCAAACAATCTATTTTTAAGCTTTTTGGAAAACATAGGGAATGGTTATCACGCCTGTGACATTTGTTTTGCTGTCTGTGCATCTCTTCAGAAGATTTCACCTCACTTTCTGTCCCAATGACAAATGTTTTTTGAAAATGTGGGGGTTTTAGTGAAACAAGGATTGGTGATAAAGCATCACTGGAGAGGAGACACGTTTTTCCCATATTAACTCTTACAGGAGAGAATTTCCCTTCCTAGGGGTAGATTTCATCTCACTTCCTGTTGTCTCCTTCTGTTTGCAAGTAGGAGTCGTTTGTAAGTTGGATGTTTGAAAGTAGGGGCCTGCCCTATATAATCTGCAGAAATTGGGGCATTAGGTGTTGGTGTTGCCACAACACTGTAAGCCCTCGCAGTTACTCTTGGTGGGCGCAGGAACGGGCCCTGCTGTGAAATATTAGATCAAGAATTGTAATTACGTGCCATTGGTGAACAGTGGTAGAAAAATTGGGCCTTTGGTGGTGGTGGTGCTGGTGCCATTGCCACAACACTGTAAGCCCTCACAGTTACTCTTGGTGGGCACAGGAATGGGCCCTGCTGTGAAATATTACATTACATGTCCCTGTTGAACAGGGGCAGAAAAATTGGGCCTTGGGCACTGGTGCTAGTGTCACAACACTGCAACCCCTCACAGATACTCTAGTTGGAGTGCAGGAATGAGCCCTGCTGCAAAGTATTGCATCAAAAATTGTAAGGGGCAGAAAAATTGGGCCTTGGCCACTGGTGGCGGTGCCCAGAAGCAAAAATGTTCTTACAAGCTATCAGCATGAAAATTGAGGAGGAAGAAGATTGTGACTCAGCATAACAGGATAGTTACTCAGCATCAGCATAGGCATAGGTCTTGAAGGGATCTCACATTGAATAAAAAAAAACAATCAGTTACATCAGCATCAGGTGCTTGGTAGCTGGTGATCCAAGACTGATTAATTTTTGTGAAGGTCAGCCGATCCACCGATTCGGTGAACAGGCGCACCCTGTGATCGGTTACAAAGCCTCCAGCAGCACTGAATGTGCATTCCAATAGAACGCTGGATGCAGGACAAGCCAGTAGCTCAATTGCATACTGTGCAAGCTCTGACAAGTGATCCATCCTCAAGACCCAGTAACCCCAGAGGATTTTCGGTGGGAAAGGTGTACAAGTCTGATCTTGCCCCTAGGTAATCCTGCACCATGTGAATCAGATGCTGGCGATGGTTGCTGGAACCGATCATACCTTGGGGCTGCAGACTAAAAAATTGGCTGAACGCATTGGTCAGATGGCCACCTTCTCCACCGCTCCTTCTGTGACTGACCGAAGCCTCAGCAACACGTTGTCCAGGAGGACCAGGAAATTGTAACCTCCCAGGCTCTGGAAACGCGTTGCACAAACCTTTCTGCAAGGCCTCCCAAGGCTCCACCTCCATGCTGACACAATCCTCCTCCTCCTCGTCCTCTTCCTGTGTGATCGGCGGGCATGCAGGAACACTGTCTAAATAAAGGGGGCCTTGAGAGGTAAGGAAGTCCTCCTCTTCCTCCCTCTGTTTTGCCTCAAGTGCCCTGTCCATTATTCCACGCAGCGTGTGCTCCAACAGGTGGACAAGAGGTATAGTGTCACTGATGCATGCGCTGTCACTACTCACCATCCTCGTGGCCTCCTCAAATGGTGACAGGACAGTGCATGCATCCCTGATCTTAGCCCACTGGCGCGGGGAAAAAAAAACAAGGTCCCCTGACCCTGCTCTGGTGCCATAGTCGCATAGGCAGGGACGATCCTGGACGGGGTGCATGGGGTGCAGTGCACCCAGGTGCCACAGAGGTGGGGGCGCTGAAGCGCCAGAGTGCTCCCCTCCCTCCTCCTCCTCCTCTTCCTTGTTCGTAGGCGGCTCTCTCTTGGGGTCACCGCCTCGACCTGCCGAGTGCCGAAGCCCACCCCCTCTCCCTCCTCCTGTCAGAGGAGGAGAGTAAAATGAGATCGGAGCGGCTGTCTCTGCCGCGCGGTGACGTCACTGTGGGGGGGGGGGCCCGTGCCCAAGCCCAACGTGTTCCAGTACTCCTCCTTTGACCTCCTGTGTCTCGATCCCGCCTGCTGCCTAAGCCTGACACGCTCCACCCGGGCGGCGCGGCTGCACACTGTTCTCTCCTCTCCAGCTGCCGCCCGGGTGTTTTAAATTAATGTAATGGGGGATGTTTGTCCTGGGGGGGTCTATACTAATGTAGGGGGAGGGGTTTCTCCTGGGGGGTCTATACTAATGTAGGGGGGGTTTCTCCTGGGGGGGTCTATACTAATGTAGGGGGAGGGGTTTCTCCTGGGGGGTCCATACTAATGTAGGGGGGAGTGGTTTCTCCTGGGGGAACTATAGTAATGTAGGGGGGGTGGTTTGTCCTGGGGGGTCTATACTAATGTAGGGGGAGGAGGGGTTTCTCCTGGGGGAACTATAGTAATGTAGGGGGGGTGGTTTGTCCTGGGGGGTCTATACTAATGTAGGGGAGTGGTTTGTCTTGGGGGGGTCTATACTAATGTTGGGGGGGTGGTTTGTCCTGGGGGGTCTATACTAATGTACGGGGGGTGGTTTGTCTTGGGGGGTCTATACTAATGTTGGGGGGTGGTTTGTTCTGGGGGTCTGTACTAATGTGGGGGAGTGGTTTCATCCTGGGGGGTCTATACTAATGTACGGGAGTGGTTTCGTCCCGGGGGTGTCTGTACTAATGTAGGGAGGTGGTTTGTCCTGCGGGGTCTGTACTAATGAAGGGGGGGTGGTTTGTCCTGGGGGGTCTGTACTAATGTAGGGGAGGTAGTTTGGCCGGAGGGGTCTGTACTAATGGAGGGGGGTGGTTTGTTCTGGGGTGGTCTGTACTAATAGAGGGGGGTGGTTTGTCCGGGGGGTCTGTACTAATGGAGGGGGAGTTTGTCCTAGGGGTCTGTACTAATAGAGGGGGGGTGGTTTGTTCTGGGGGGTCTGTATTAATGGAGGGGGGTGGTTTGTTCTGGGGGGGTCTGTACTAATGGAAGGGGGTGGTTTGTTCTGGGGGGTCTGTACTAATGGAAGAGGGGTGGTTTGTTCTGGGGGGTCTGTACTAATGTGGGGGGTTGTCCTGGGGGGTCTATACTAATGTAGGGGGCTGGTTTGTCCTGGGGGGGTCTGTACTAATGTAGGGGGGTGGTTTGTCCTGGGGGGGTCTGTACTAATGTAGGGGGGTGGTTTGTCCTGGGGGTCTGTACCAATGGAGGGGGGGTGGTTTGTCCTGGGGGGTCTGTACTAATGTAGGGGAGGTAGTTTGGCTGGGGGGTCTGTACTAATGGAGGGGTGTGGTTTGTCAGGGGTCTGTACTAATAGAGGGGGGTACACTCAGGACTCCAGAGGGAGAGGGCAGTGCTGAGAGAACACCACCAGAGAGAGAACCCCGCTGCCCTGCGCCACCAGAGGTAAAGCCACACAGCCTGGTGCCATGCCTGGCAGAGAAAGGAATGGAGTCATTGCCAGAATATAGATCTGGGCTCTACCCAATGAAGTCGCCACGGACAATTCAGAGTGAGCTGACTCCTGATCAGAGGAACCGTTGCTGTATCGCTGGGTCAGGTGAGAGGGCCGATCGGTCATTATCTACTAACGTTCATAAGAACTGCAGTCTCTGACCATTTCCTGTACTATGTCTGCAGTCTCTGATCATCTCCTGTATTATGTCTGCAGTCTCTGACCGTCTCCTGTATTATGTCTGCAGTCTCTGACCATCTCCTGTATTATGTCTGCAGTCTCTGACCATCTCCTGTACTATGTCTGCAGTCTCTGATCATCTCCTGTACTATGTCTGCAGTCTCTGATCATCTCCTGTACTATGTCTGCAGTCTCTGATCATCTCTTGTATTATGTTTGCAGTCTCTGACCGTCTCCTGTATTATGTCTGCAGTCTCTGACCATCTCTTGTATTATGTCTGCAGTCTCTGACCATCTCCTGTACTATGTCTGCAGTCTCTGATCATCTCCTGTACTATGTCTGCAGTCTCTGATCATCTCCTGTACTATGTCTGCAGTCTCTGATCATCTCTTGTATTATGTATTATGTAGGGGAGGTAGTTTGGCCGGAGGGGTCTGTACTAATGGAGGGGGGTGGTTTGTTCTGGGGTGGTCTGTACTAATAGAGGGGGGTGGTTTGTCCGGGGGGTCTGTACTAATGGAGGGGGGGTTTGTCCTAGGGGTCTGTACTAATAGAGGGGGGGTGGTTTGTTCTGGGGGGTCTGTATTAATGGAGGGGGGTGGTTTGTTCTGGGGGGGTCTGTACTAATGGAAGGGGGTGGTTTGTTCTGGGGGGTCTGTACTAATGGAAGAGGGGTGGTTTGTTCTGGGGGGTCTGTACTATGTCTGCAGTCTCTGATCATCTCCTGTATTATGTCTGCAGTCTCTGACCGTCTCCTGTATTATGTCTGCAGTCTCTGATCATCTCCTGTATTATGTCTGCAGTCTCTGACCGTCTCCTGTATTATGTCTGCAGTCTCTGATCATCTCCTGTATTACGTCTGCAGTCTCTGATCATCTCCTGTACTATGTCTGCAGTCTCTGATCATCTCCTGTACTATGTCTGCAGTCTCTGATCATCTCCTGTACTATGTCTGCAGTCTCTGATCATCTCCTGTATTATATCTGCAGTCTCTGATCATCTCCTGTATTATGTCTGCAGTCTCTGATCATCTCCTGTACTATGTCTGCAGTCTCTGATCATCTCCTGTAATATGTATGCAGTCTCTGATCATCTCTTGTAATATGTCTGCAGTCTCTGATCATCTCCTGTATTACGTCTGCAGTCTCTGACCATCTACTGTAGTATGTCTGCAGTCTCTGATCATCTCCTGTATTATGTCTGCAGTCTCTGATCATCTCCTGTACTATGTCTGCAGTCTCTGACCGTCTCCTGTATTATGTCTGCAGTCTCTCATCTCCTGTACTATGTATGCAGTCTCTGACCGTCTCCTGTATTATGTCTGCAGTCTCTGATCATCTCCTGTATTATGTCTGCAGTCTCTGATCATCTCCTGTATTATGTCTGCAGTCTCTGACCGTCTCCTGTACTATGTCTGCAGTCTCTGACCATCTCCTGTACTATGTCTGCAGTCTCTGATCATCTCCTGTATTATGTCTGCAGTCTCTGATCATCTCCTGTACTATGTCTGCAGTCTCTGTCCGTCTCCTGTATTATGTCTGCAGTCTCTGATCATCTCCTGTAATATGTCTGCAGTCTCTGACCATCTCCTGTATTATGTCTGCAGTCTCTGATCATCTCCTGTAATATGACTGCAGTCTCTGATCATCTCCTGTATTATGTCTGCAGTCTCTGACCGTCTCCTGTACTATGTCTGCAGTCTCTGAATATCTCCTGTATTACGTCTGCAGTCTCTGACCATCTCCTGTAGTATGTCTGCAGTCTCTGATCATCTCCTGTATTACGTCTGCAGTCTCTGATCATCTCCTGTACTATGTCTGCATTCTCTGACCGTCTCCTGTATTATGTCTGCAGTCTCTCATCTCTTGTACTATGTCTGCAGTCTCTGATCATCTCCTGTACTATGTCTGCAGTCTCTGATCATCTCCTGTACTATGTCTGCAGTCTCTGATCATCTTCTGTACTATGTCTGCAGTCTCTCATCATCTCCTGTACTATGTCTGCAGTCTCTGACCGTCTCCTGTATTATGTCTGCAGTCTCTGATCATCTCCTGTACTATGTCTGCAGTCTCTGATCATCTCCTGTACTATGTCTGCAGTCTCTGATCATCTCCTGTACTATGTCTGCAGTCTCTGATCATCTCCTGTACTATGTCTGCAGTCTCTGATCATCTCCTGTATTATGTCTGCAGTCTCTGATCATCTCCTGTATTATGTCTGCAGTCTCTGATCATCTCCTGTACTATGTCTGCAGTCTCTTATCATCTCCTGTAATATGTATGCAGTCTCTGATCATCTCTTGTAATATGTCTGCAGTCTCTGATCATCTCCTGTATTACGTCTGCAGTCTCTGACCATCTACTGTAGTATGTCTGCAGTCTCTGATCATCTCCTGTATTATGTCTGCAGTCTCTGATCATCTCCTGTACTATGTCTGCAGTCTCTGACCGTCTCCTGTATTATGTCTGCAGTCTCTCATCTCCTGTACTATGTATGCAGTCTCTGACCGTCTCCTGTATTATGTCTGCAGTCTCTGATCATCTCCTGTATTATGTCTGCAGTCTCTGATCATCTCCTGTATTATGTCTGCAGTCTCTGACCGTCTCCTGTACTATGTCTGCAGTCTCTGACCGTCTCCTGTACTATGTCTGCAGTCTCTGATCATCTCCTGTATTATGTCTGCAGTCTCTGATCATCTCCTGTACTATGTCTGCAGTCTCTGTCCGTCTCCTGTATTATGTCTGCAGTCTCTGATCATCTCCTGTAATATGTCTGCAGTCTCTGACCATCTCTTGTATTATGTCTGCAGTCTCTGATCATCTCCTGTAATATGACTGCAGTCTCTGATCATCTCCTGTAATATGACTGCAGTCTCTGAATATCTCCTGTATTACGTCTGCAGTCTCTGACCATCTCCTGTAGTATGTCTGCAGTCTCTGATCATCTCCTGTATTACGTCTGCAGTCTCTGATCATCTCCTGTACTATGTCTGCAGTCTCTGACCGTCTCCTGTATTATGTCTGCAGTCTCTCATCTCTTGTACTATGTCTGCAGTCTCTGATCATCTCCTGTACTATGTCTGCAGTCTCTGATCATCTCCTGTACTATGTCTGCAGTCTCTGATCATCTCCTGTACTATGTCTGCAGTCTCTGATCATCTTCTGTACTATGTCTGCAGTCTCTCATCATCTCCTGTACTATGTCTGCAGTCTCTGATCATCTCCTGTATTATGTCTGCAGTCTCTGATCATCTCCTGTATTATGTCTGCAGTCTGATCATCTCCTGTAATATGTCTGCAGTCTCTGATCATCTCCTGTACTATGTCTGCAGTCTCTGATCATCTCCTGTATTATGTCTGCAGTCTCTGATCATCTCCTGTACTATGTCTGCAGTCTCTGATCATCTCCTGTACTATGTCTGCAGTCTCTGATCATCTCCTGTATTATGTCTGCAGTCTCTGATCATCTCCTGTATTATGTCTGCAGTCTCTGATCATCTCCTGTATTATGTCTGCAGTCTCTGACCATCTCCTGTATTATGTCTGCAGTCTCTTACCATCTCCTGTATTATGTCTGCAGTCTCTGATCATCTCCTGTATTATGTCTGTAGTCTCTGACCATCTCCTGTACCATGTCTGCGGGCTTTTTCTAACAGACTCTCTAACAGAAGCCCTCTCTGTGTGCATCAGAGAGACCCCCTCCAGGTCTCATTAGTGTACGCTCTTCCTGTATTTGCTTTATTGTTAAGAGATCATGGGAGGATCCCAGGGTAACGAAGACTTCTTAGGGGAGCATCTCTGTGTTTGAGTCATTGCCATAGAAACATTTGTAAAGGGGAGGAGTTGGTAAGATGACCACGCCCACGTGGGGGTGCCAGAAATATTTCTGCACCCAGGCGTCTGTGACCCTAGGATCGGCCCTGATGCGTACTCATTGATATTGAATTGAATTGCATACTGTGCAAGCTCTGGCCAGTGATCCATCCTCAAGACCCAGTAACCCAGACAATTTTTGGTAGGAAAGGTGTCCAAGTCAGATCTTGCCCCTAGGTATTCCTGCACCATGTAAAACAGATGCTGGCGATGGTTGCTGGAACCGATCATACCTTGGGGCTGCGGACTAAAAAATTGTCTGAACGCATCGCTCAGATGGCCACCTTTTCCACCGCTCCTTCTTTGACTGACTGAAGCCTCAGCAACACGTTGTCCAGAAACAGGAGTTTGTAACCTCCCAGTCTCTGGGAAAGCGTTTCACAGACCTTACTGTAAGGCCTCCCAAAGATGTTTCATCCTCTGCTCCCTCTGTGACGGCAAGATAAGGTCCGCAACCTTACCCTTGTAATGTAGATCAAGGAGGGTTGCCAGCCAGTATTGGTCCTTCTCCTTGATACCACGAATACGAGGATCCTTACGCAGGCTTTGCAGGATCAGGGAGGCCATGCAGCGTAGGTTTGCTGAGGCATTCGGTCCGGAGTCCTCTGGGTCACTAAGGACGACATGGTCCCCAGCCACCTCCTCCCAGCCACGTACAAGTGCATGTGTTTCTTGGGACTAATCCCTTAAAGACTGCTGCTGATGCTGAGTGCCAGGCTCCACCTCCATACTGACACAATCCTCCTCCTCGTCCTCTTCTTGTGTGATCGGCGGGCACGCAGGAACACTGTCTGGATAAAGGGGGCCTTGAGAGCTAAGGAAGTCCTCCTCTTCCTGCCTCAAGTGCCCTGTCCATTATTCCACGCAGCGTGTGCTCCAACAGGTGGACAAGGGGGACAGTGTCACTGATGCATGCACTGTCACTGCTCACCATCCTCGTGTCCTCCTCAAATGGTGACAGGTCAGTGCATGCATCCCTGATCATGGCCCACTGGCGTGGGGAAAAAAAAACAAGCTCCCCTGACCCTGTCCTGGTGCCATAGTCGCACAGGTACTCATTGATGGCCTCTGCTGCATGTGCAGCCGCTGCAGCATGGCCAACGTTGAGTTCCACCTGGTGGGCATGTCACAGATTAGGTGTTTCTTGGGCAAGTTAAATTCCTTTTTGGAGGTCAGCCATCCAAGCACTGGCATTATATGACCTGCGGAAATGCACACAGACTTTCCTGGCCTGCCTCAGGACATCCTGTAAGCCCAGGTACCTGCCCAAGAACTGCTGCACCACCATGATAAGGATGTGAGCTAAACAGGTCACATGGGTTAGTTGTCCCTGTCAGAGGGCGGAGAGGAGGTTGGTGCCATTGTCGCAAACCACCATACCTGGCTTAAGCTGTTGTGGTGTCAACCACCTCTAAACCTGCCCCTGCAGAGCTGACAGAATCTCTGTCCCAGTGTGGCTCCTGTCCCCCAAGCACACCAGCTCAAGCACCGCATGGCGTCTTCTTGCCTGCGTGCTTGAGTAGCCCCTTGACCGCCTACGGAGCACCACTGGTTCCGAGGACAAATCAGCACAGGAAGAGGCCATGGAGGAAGAAGAAGTGGAGGGGGTGGAGGAGAGAGATGTGGCAGAATCACCACTAGTGGAATTTTGGAGGCGTGGTGGCGGAACAACCTCCAAAACTACTGCACCCTGTCCTGCATCCTTCCCAGATGCCAGAAGAGTCACCCAGTGCGCAGCGAAAGATAGGTGACCTCCCTGTCCATGCCTGCTGGACCATGAGTCAGCGGTAATATGCACCTTACTGCTGACTGCCCTGTCCAGCGAAGCCAAGACATTGCCTTCCACATGCCGGTAGAGAGCCGGAATCGCCTTCCGTGAGAAAAAGTGGCGTTTGGGAACCTGCCACTGAGGAACCGCACATTCCACAAACTTACGGAAAGGGTCAGAGTCTACCAACTGAAAAGGCAGCAGTTGAAGTGCTAGCAATTTAGCCAAGCTAGCATTCAACCGCTGGGCATGTGGATGGCTGGGAGCGAACTTCTTTCGGCGGTGCAGCAGCTGGGGCAGGGAAATTTGCCTGGTACAATCTGACTTCGGTGTAACAATAGCAGATTGCCCGAAAGTACTTGGCTGTGACACACCTAATTCTACACCTTCATTCCTCTCAGTGCAGGTTTCAGAGAGGACTGAAGGTATAGTGGGGTTGGAGATCGCAGCTGATGAGGAGCAAGGAGAGGTCCACTTTGTTCTTTGCTGTAGGTCTTTTAGGTACGCTTGCCAGCGAACTGCATGGCAGGTTGACATATGTCTAGTCAAGCATGTGGTACCCATGCGGGTGATGTTTTGGCCACGCGAGATATGCTTGAGACATATGTTGTAAATAGCAGTGGTGAGATCTGATGCACTTGTCTCAAAAAAGCCCACACCAAAGAACTTTTGGAATAACACGCAGAGACAGCAGCGCCCTGCACATGCGGAGCTCTGCAGTGTGATGCAGTCGGTGTGCTGCCCTTAAGCTTGCCCCTGGAGGGCATCCTGCCTCATTGGATATGTGCCTCCTCCTCCTCTCTCCTATCAGGCACCCACGTGGAGTCAGTGACCTCATCATCCCCTCCCTCCTCATCACTGGAGCAAATCTGGCAGTATGCTGCAGCTGGGGGAACATGACTGCCAGATTGCTGTCCTTCTTGGGCACCCCCTCTCTCTGGGATCACGTTACTACCTTCCTCTAGCTGGGTACCATCATTGGAGCCTTCAAAACACTGGGCATCCTCCTGGAGCATGTACCCAACACTGTGGTCAAACAGTTCGGGGGACTCCTCAGGAGGACATGGTGGGGCTAGGGAAGATGTGACTGATGCCATTGAGCTGAGGGAAGAGGCCGCGCTGGCAGCTGCTTTACCAGACAAAGTACCCTGAGCCTGGATCAGAGAGGATGAGGAGGATGAGGACGGCTTTGTCCACTCTACCAAGTCTTCCGCATGTTGCGGCTCAACACGGCCAGCTGCCCAAAAAAAGGACAAGCGTGTCCCACGGCCACGTGCTGATGAGGATGCACAGTCTATACTACCAGCACTTTTGCCTCTAGACACAGAGCTTGCTTGCCCTCTTTTATTGACTTGTGACTGTCTGCCTCTCCATGTTGCCCTTCCAGACATACTAATGGTCTGCAGTGAGATGTAGCTACACAAAGGTGGGATGTGTATATATATATATATATATATATATATATATATATATATATATACTGATACTGCAGCTAGCAGAATCAAATGCCTGCCTTTAGTATTATTAGTATGAGAACACCAGCAATTGTGTTTAGGTAGCTTTAGGTGCGCACTGTGCAGAGAACACAGTACACTAACTGTAAATACTGTAGCTGCCTGTCTGTGGTACTAATAGGATCAGAAGAACACCACCAATTTTCTTCAGGTAGCTTTAGGTGCACACTGTGCAGAGGACACAGTACACTAACTGTAAATACTGTAGCTGCCTGCCTGTGGTATTAATAGGATCAGAACAGCAATTGTCTTCAGGTAGCTTTAGGTGCACACTGTGCAGAGGACGCACTACACTAACTGTAAATACTGCAGCTGCCTGCGGTACTAATAGGATCAGAACAATACCACCAATTTTCTTCAGGTAGCTTTAGGTGCACACTGTGCAGAGGAGGCACTACACTAATTGTAAATACTGCAGCTGCCTGCCTGTGGTACTAATAGGATCAGAAGAACACCACCAATTTTCTTTAATGTAACTTTAGGTGCACACTGTGCAGAGGATGCACTACACTAACTGTAAATACTTCAGCTACCTGCGGTACTATTAGGATCAGAAGTAAAAATGCAGGGACTAATGCGCAAAACCACAAACTCACCAATGAAAATCCGACCTAAACATTAAAAAATGGTACCAGATGGAAAAGCTGCCAACATAGAAGAATGCACTCACACACCCCAATGGATAGGTAATTAAAATAAGGTATAGTATGTGGCGCTAATCCATCCCTAAGCACCAAAATACGGAAAGGGCTCAACAATGCTGTACCAATCTGTATAGAATATAATCTTCCTATTGCAAGTACAAATGTGTAGCAATACCTTAAGACCAGTACACAAACCGGGGACAACCACAGATGGCTACCACAATATTATATATAACTTCTTACTTCCAAGTGAAAAGTGCATATATGTTAAAAATACACAAAAAAAAAAAACACGATAACCCATGCATCACAATATTAACTTATGAATCCTCATGCTAAAAAATACACTCAATATTAAAGTGCTTCGTGCAGGGTGCAGCTCCTGTTGCAATTAATGATACAAATAATGAAAAGTGACACAGTGTGCAAAATTATCCTACATTGCATAGTATGTGACTGAAATAATATAGTGCCAAAAAAATATATATGTATGGTTCCTCGTGCTATAAAATATTAAGTGTACGGTGCTCCTCTACAACATATAACTCTTGTTATAAAAAAATGCAAAATGACCTGATGTGCAAAGTACTCATGAATGCATATATGCGACTGTAAATGCGACTATGAGCCCCGCATCAACATATAGGTAATATCAGTACACAAAAAGTGACAATTGTGCAATATAATCATACATGCATCTATGCGACTTAAGATGCGATGAAAAAACCCCGCATCCACATATAGGCAGTGCAGTACATAAAAAGTGACAATAGTCTGTATGTCCACACAAAAAAGTTTATTTCTAAAGTGCAAATAAAAGTGACTTGTGCTGAATTCTTCCACTTCAGTTCTGGTGCACACAACAATTGTTTCCCCCAGCCTCTCACCTCCAGTGGTGGCCCCCAATGGGCCGGATCAAGCAGATGGATGATGCTTTAGTAGAGAGGATGGGTTTCCTGAGGCGATTAACCTTCCCAGGAGGGTGTCCGTGGATCTGGCTCTCTGTGACGATCCTCGCCACTCACAACGATCCCAGAATGGTGATAAGGAAGAAAAGAGTAGCTTCCATAGTGTAGTATTTTAAATCAAGTTTATTGTAACAAACGTAGTAACTTACATTAAGGTAAAAAATGAGCAGTAGAAAACAATAGGCTTCCGGGTTCGGCCGTACCCGGGAAGCGTCGGCACCTGGCTCCTCCTACCCTCCTACCCTTTAGGCATCTATAGCTACCCTACTATATCTGTGTGCATTTGAGGTTACTCTCTTTCGTGTTATTATTCAACTCAACCTATTTCAGCACACGGAGTGAGACTTATGGTCTCTATACATTTGCTGTTGTAGCATAGTCTGCCAGCACATTGATCTTTGTGGAAACTGCATTCATTTAATAGTTCATTTGGTTCTTTGTTTTGGTTCCTTTGTTGGGTTCTTCTATGTTTCCTATGTGGTTGATCACATATCCTTTCATTATTGACTGCATAGCTAACATGACATTGTCATGGGAGTTTAATATCAACAACAATGGATATTTATCTATACTTTTTTGTGGTTCATCTGGTGTCTAATCCATTTTCATGCTTCTGTTTGTTTGTTTTTTACTGTTTTTTCTTTTCAGAAAGTAAAGACTTATCTGACACCAGTGCTTTGGATGCGATGCTACATGTTTGATACTTTTGACACATTTCTAACCACTCTTTCGGGTATTTGGACAGACCCCTTTTTCAGATCTATGTATATATTTTTCACTGCATATATTTTTGTCAACTCTCTCGTCTATAAAATACAAGTGGTTAAGAATGATTGGAGGAGTTGGAGTAGTAATGTGCATAAATCTCTAATTTCATGTTTAACCACTTCAGCCCCGGAAAGATTTACCCCCTTCCTGACCAGAGCACTTTTTACAATTCGGCACTACGTCGCTTTAACTGCTAATTGCGCGGTCATGCAATGCTCTACCCAAACGAAATTTGCGTCCTTTTCTTCCCACAAATAGAGCTTTCTTTTGATGATATTTGATCACCTCTGCCGTTTTTATTTTTTGCGCTATAAACGGAAAAAGACTGAAAATTTTGAAAAAAAATGATATTTTCTACTTTTTGTTATAAAAAAAATCCAATAAACTAAATTTTAGTCATACATTTAGGCCAAAATGTATTCGGCCACATGTCTTTGGTAAAAAAAATGTCAAAGAGCGTATATTTATTGGTTTGCGCAAAAGTTATAGCGTCTACAAACTAGGGTACATTTTCTGGAATTTACACAGCTTTTAGTTTCTGACTGCCTATGTCATTTCTTGAGGTGCTAAAATGGCAGGGCAGTACAAAACCCCCCCAAATGACCCCATTTTGGAAAGTAGACACCCCAAGGAAATTGCTGAGAGGCATGTTGAGCCCATTGAATATTTATTTTTTTTGTCCCAAGTGATTGAATAATGACAAAAAAAAGAAAAAAAAAAAATTACAAAAAGTTGTCACTAAATGATATATTGCTCACACAGGCCATGGGCATATGTGGAATTGCACCCCAAAATACATTCAGCTGCTTCTCCTGAGTACGGGGATACCACATGTGTGGCACTTTTTGGGAGCCTAGCCGCGTACGGGGCCCCGAAAACCCAGCACCACCTTCAGGATTTCTAAGGGCATACATTTTTGATTTTACTCCTCACTACCTATCACAGTTTTGAAGGCCATAAAATGCCAAGATGGCACAAAACCCCCCAAATGACCCCATTTTGGAAAGTAGACACCCCAAGCTATTTGCTGAGAGGCATGGTGAGTATTTTGCAGCTCTCATTTGTTTTTGAAAATGAAGAAAGACCAGAAAAAATTTTTTTTTTTTTCTTTTTTCAATTTTCAAAACTTTGTGACAAAAAGTGAGGTCTGCAAAATACTCACTATACCTCTCAGCAAATAGCTTGGGGTGTCTACTTTCCAAAATGGGGTAATTTGGGGGGGGGGGGGTTTGTGCCACCTGGGCATTCCATGGCCTCCGAAACTGTGATAGGTAGTGAGGAGTGAAATCAAAAATTTACGGCCTTAGAAAGCCTGAAGGCGGTGCTTGGTTTTCGGGGTCCCGTGCGCGGCTAGGCTCCCAAAAAGTCCCACACATGTGGTATCCCTGTACTCAGGAGAAGCAACAGAATTTATTTTGGGGTGTAATTTCACATATTCCCATGGCATGTTTGAGCAATATATCATTTAGTGACAACTTTGTGCAAAAAAAAAAAAAAAATTGTCTCTTTCCCGCAACTTGTGTCACAATATAAAATATTCCATGGACTCGACATGCCTCTCAGCAAATAGCTTGGGGTGTCTACTTTCCAAAATGGGGTCATTTGGGGGGGGTTTGAACTGTCCTGGCATTTTATGCACAACATTTAGAAGCTTATGTCACACATCACCCACTCTTCTAACCACTTGAAGACAAAGCCCTTTCTGACACTTATTGTTTACATGAAAAAATTATTTTTTTTTGCAAGAAAATTACTTTGAACCCCCAAACATTATATATTATTTTAAAGCAATTGCCCTACAGATTAAAATGGTGGGTGTTTCATTTTTTTTTTTCACACAGTATTTGCGCAGCGATTTTCAAACGCATTTTTTGGGGAAAAAACACACTTTTTAAAATTTTAATGCACTAAAACACACTATATTGCCCAAATGTTTGATGAAATAAAAAAGATGATCTTAGGCCGAGTACATGGATACCAAACATGACATGCTTTAAAATTGCGCACAAACGTGCAGTGGCAACAAAATTACTACATTTTTAAAAGCCTTTAAAAGCCTTTACAGGTTACCACTTTAGATTTACAGAGGAGGTCTACTGCTAAAATTACTGCCCTCGATCTGCCCTTCGCGGTGATACCTCACATGCATGGTGCAATTGCTGTTTACGTTTGACGCCAGACCGCCGCTTGCGTTCGCCTTAGCGCGAGAGCAGTGGGCGACAGGGGTGCTTTTTTTTATTTATTTTTTTTCTTTATTTTTTTTTGCTTTTTTATCTTATTTTTAAACTGTTCCTTTCATTTTTTTTTTTTTAAATCATTTTTATTGTTATCTCAGGGAATGTAAATATCCCCTATGATAGCAATAGGTAGTGACAGGTACTCTTTTTTGAAAAAATTGGGGTCTATTAGACCCTAGATCTCTCCTCTGCCCTCAAAGCATCTGACCACACCAAGATCGGTGTGATAAAATGCTTCCCCAATTTCCCAATGGCGCTATTTACATCCGGCGAAATCTAAGTCATAAAATGCTCGTAGCTTCCGGTTTCTTAGGCCATAGAGATGTTTGGAGCCACTCTGCTCTCTGATCAGCTCTATGGTCAGCTGGCTGAATCACCGGCTGCATTCTCAGGTTCCCTGTTGAGACAGGAGAGCCAGAGAAAAACACGGAAGACGGTGGGGGGGGGGGCATTCCCTCCCACTGCTTGTAAAAGCAGTCTAGAGGCTAATTAGCCGCTAGGATTGCTTTTACATGAAAGCCGACCGCTGGCTAAAAAGAATGATACCAAGATGATACCTAAACCTGCAGGCATCATTCTGGTATAACCACTCAAAGTCGTGAATGGCGTACCTGAAGACAAAAAAATGGTTAACAATAAAGCACAGTAAACGGTAAAGTATAAATAATTACATACCTGAAAAACAAACATGATAAAACATAATAACAATAACAATAACAATAAAACATTTCAGAATAGAATACAGTAAAAAAGAGCAGAACAATAGAGAGAGAATAGAGAGAGAGAGAACAATAAAACGACAACTATTTTTTTTAATTTTTGTTTGTGTTTTTTTTTTTTTTTACACTTTTTTTTTGTAACTGTAACTTTTATAACTGTAACCGGTTCCAGGTTCGAGTCTCTCAAAATGCGATGGCATCTTGGGAGACCCTGTGAAAGTGTGCCTAGTCTGTGCAATGCTGTACGCTACGCTAATACTCAACTAGTGCATGGTAGCGTTCAAAACATTCACCAAGTGTTACTGCAGTGCTGGTTTGACTACGACCGGGGTGTACTACGCCGCTGGTGCTTGCCAGTTCACCAAAACGCTACAAAGAAAAGTGTCAGTGATCGATCGATACTGCACTTGGGTGGGCTGGACTGGGCTGGGCCGGGCGGAGGGGCAAAACGCAGGTGCTAGCAGGTATCTGGGCTGATCCCGCTAACACTGCGTTTTTGGGAACCCTAAACTGCTGGGGACGCTAGTATAGATCTGATCAGATCAGATATTGATGCGTTCAGATACTATACCACTAAGGGAGGTGTACGGTGCGTGTACGGTGCGTGCGTGGGTGTTCGCGGTACTGGCGCTAATCTGACGCTGCCTAGGGCAACGCATATCACCGCCGGGCGATCAGGGGGCTAAACCTTTATTCGGTAATAAACGGCGGGTGCCCTGACACTATAAAAAATAAACGAACTAACCAGCGTCACCCGTAACGGTTATACGGTGATCAGTGGTGAAAGGGTTAACTAGGGGGCCATCAAGGGGTTAAAACATTTATTAGATAGTATATGGGGGTCCCTGTCGCTATAAAACGCTGACGGCGAACCTAAATATTTACGTCCCTAACTAGCGTCACCAGCGACACTAATACAGCGATCAGAAAAATGATCGCTTAGCGACACTGGCGACAGGGGGTGATCAAGGGGTTAAAACTTTATTAGGGGGGTAAGGGGGGTACCCTAGACCTACAGGGGGCTAAACCTTTATTCGGTAATAAACGGCGGGTGCCCTGACACTATAAAAAATAAACGAACTAACCAGCGTCACCCGTAACGGTTATACGGTGATCAGTGGTGAAAGGGTTAACTAGGGGGCCATCAAGGGGTTAAAACATTTATTAGGTAGTATATGGGGGTCCCTGTCGCTATAAAACACTGACGGCGAACCTAAATATTTACGTCCCTAACTACCGTCACCAGCGACACTAATACAGCGATCAGAAAAATGATCGCTTAGCGACACTGGTGAGGAGGGGTGATCAAGGGGTTAAAACTTTATTAGGGGGGGTTAGGGGGGTACCCTAGACCTACAGGGGGGTAATACTAACTGTCCCACCACTGCTAACTGTCACAAACTGACACTATGCAGTAATCAGGAAAAAAAAAAAAAAAAACCTGCTTGGTGTCAGTTTGTGACGGGGGGGGGGTGATTGGGGGGGGATCGGGGGGGGATCGGGGGTGTAATATATGCCTGGCATGTTCTACTGTGTTGTGTGTGAGTGTTGGTGCACTTACATGTCATCTCTCCTCGGCGCTGAAACGGAAACTGCCAGACCGAGGAGAGATGACATCACATCCTCTGCCTCTGTGTACTATACAGAGGCAGGGGATGTTTGTCATTGGCTGGGAGCGATCGCGAGGGGGGGGCCACGATCGGATGGCCTCCCCCTCGTCTGTCATCGCTCCCAACCAAATGCCGACCACAGCTGGCACCGGGGGGGGGTCCGATCGGACCCCCCACCCGCGGGAAGGCAATCACGTTTCAGGTACGTGATTTTGCCTGCCCGTGCCGCTCTGCTCACGTATATAGGCGTGAGGCGGTCGGCAAGTGGTTAATGTACATACACGCTGATCTCATGTCTAATATGCTTGTACTTTGATCTCATGAAAATGTGTGTATATTTCATCTAAACTGCTTATGCACATTTGCTGTTTTAGGGTTGCGAGAGTGCTTTGACACTTTTTTAGCACTCCCAACTACTCAAGTTTGTTCCATTGTTGCGGCTTCACCTGCTATGGAGGGTTTTAGCATCCAATACCTACCTTTTCTTTTCTCTTTTTTTCAGTTATTTTTATGAGTTTGTGCTGATTTTTATTGGCATGACAGTTTTGTCTACTTATATTTTTCTTTATGCATTTTGGTTAGGTTAACAATGGATGTTTTCTCTCCTCTTTTAGCAGGTGTAGTTTTTTAATGGGATCAGTATTGTTTTAATCACACTGAGAGGGTGGGTTTGCTATGCAGCGCGGTGATTGGTTGTTTTACCGGCACGCATACCCCGCCCCCCCCTTTTACTTTTTCACTTTTCTATTTATACCACACTACTGCTATTAGCAGTAGTTAGCGTTAGCAGTCTACCACCCTGTACGTCTCTGCAATTGACTGTATTGTTGGATTTTATTGAAATAAAGATGTCCTTATCCCAGAGTACGGCTATCCAGGATTTCTTTCTACCTCACTGCAAACCAGCAAAGCCAGCACCTGGAACCAGTTCTTACTAGGGCGGTGTCATTCCAGATCAAGAGTGTTTGTGAGCTGCATTTCCTTTTTTCCTGTCTACTCACCTGGACAAAGAGCGCAGAGGGCGGACGGTGAGCAGCTACACATAGGGAAGGAGAGGATCACACATACACTGCGTCAGCAGCGTTCCTTGATGCTCCTCTTGGGACGCATATAAGGAAGCTTCATGGAGGGGATAGGAAGGACACCCTACCTGGCTGGTATTAGGAGTCCCTATGCTTGGCGACTGCATTTAAATAGTAAGTACATGCATCATAGACTGTATTGCTTTTATGCGGGCCCTTCTCCTCCTTTTTCCTTTCCCATTTGTTCTCTTCCATTTCTTAGGGACCAATCCCCTTCCCCCTAAAACATGTGTCAGCTGTTACCATAGCACTTTGTATCTGCTTAAAGATTGAATGCAGATTTGCCTGGGTGATAAGAGTATACTTGTGGACCCTTCTACGGGTGGCTTGGAAATTCTATGTAAAATACCATTATACTCCTAACCTAGTGACATCTATTTAACTCCTGTCTCTCCATTATGATCATCTCCAGGTGAGCTGATATATAAATAATATATGTGTATGAGGCTCTTTGAGTGCCACGTGACGCCTGTCTACCAGCCACAAAACCCACTTGGTCTGTATGTACTAGAGAGGGAATGATGTCGAGAGTCGTGTAGCAAGAATTTCAGCAAACAGTTTGATATCTGTGTTCAGTAAAGAGATGGGTCTGTAGCTGCCAGGATCGTCATGTAGTTTGACCGGTTTTGGAATGGTGGTGATAGTGGCTTGTAAGTATTCTGTTGGTATGGAGCCTGTAGAGGCTATATGATTGAAAGACTCACTTAAGTGTGGAGTGAGAGTGTTGGAGAATATTTTGTAGTACTCATTGTTGAAGCCATCGGGCCTGGGGTTTTGTGTAATGGTAAAGAGGCAATAGCTTTAGCAATTTCTGGTGGAGTGAAGGGGGATGAGAGAGCCTGTATCTGTCCCTGTGAGAGTGAGGGTAACTGTAGATCATGCAGGAAATTTTCAATATCAGCAGGGGAGGGAGATGGCGTGGCAGTAGAGGATGTGAGGTTTTGTATAATTTTGCATTGAATAAGCTAAATTGGTTAGCTATATCTTTAGGGTTGGTATGTCGGTTACCAGAATGGTCAGTGAGATAGGGAATTTTGGTCTGAGCCATTTTACATTTCAGTTGCTTGGCTAGGTAGGCGCCGGGTTTGTTTTGTGAGTAGTATTGCAGACAAAGTTGTTTGACATGGAGATCAAAATTGTTATGGAGGTGGCCACTAAGGGTTTGTCTTACAGAGCATAGTTCAGAAATGAGGAGAGGTGTGGGTTGAGACTTATTGGCCCTCTCAAGAGTACATATTTAATCTAGTAGGTGATTGGTCTTAGCATTGTTGTGTTTTTTCTCATGGGCTCCTATTTTGATGAGAAGCCCTCTAATGTAGGCCTTGTGGGCATTCCAGAGTACAGTGGCGTTACTTGCAGGTGTTGAAATAATTCTCGATTTCGAATGCGATCTGTTTTTGGTAGTGAGTGTAAGAGATGAGAGAGGAGTTGAGTCTCCAGGCGGTCCCTTTTTTTTTTGACATATCGGGGTGGGTATAGTTTCACTGAGATAGGGGTGTCGTCAGACCACGTTATAAGGTCAATGTTGGTTTCCTGGACTGTTTGGAGAGTATGTTTGTCAGTCAAAAACAGATCGATCCGGGAGTACATTTTTTGTGTGTGAGTAGAAGGTGTAGTGGGCTCCTATTGCCCTTGAGGGTGCCATGGAGGCACCCTCAAGGGTCGTATAATTCTTTGAGGGTCCATGAGGGAGGAAAGAGCAGTAGAGCATTTACGGGCATGGTTTGAGGAATCCAGGGTAGGGTCAACTGTCTGATTAAATCACCACATACAGTGCCTTGCAAAAGTATTCACCCCCTTGGCATTTTTCGTGTTTTGTTGCCCCACAACCTGGAACTAACATGGATTGTTTGAGGATTTGCATCATTTAATTTACAGAACATGCCCACAACTTTGAAGATTTTTTGTTGTTGTTTGCTTCACAATAAAAAAAATAGGACAAAATAACAGAAAAAGTCGCTTTGGATACATCTCTATGAGCTTGCCACATTTTACCACTGGGATTTTTGCCCATTCCTCCTTGCAAAACTGCTCCAGCTCTTTCAAGTTAGATGGTTTGCGCTCGTGAACAGCAATCTTTAAGTCTGACCACAGATTTTCTATTGGATTTAGGTCTGGGCTTTGACTAGGCCATTCCAACACATTTACATGTTTCCCCCTAAACTACTCAAGTGTTGCTTTAGCAGTGTGTTTGGAGTCATTGTCCTGCTGGAAGGTAAACCTCCGTCCTAGCCTCAAATCACACACAGAGTGGTATAGGTTTTGCTCAAGAATATCCCTGTATTTAGCACCATCCATTTTTCCCTCAACTCTGACCAGTTTCCCAGTCCCGACTGCTGAAAAACATCTCCACAGCATGATGCTGCCACCACCATGTTTCACTGTGGGGATGGTGTTCTTTGGGTGATGTGATGTGTTAGGGTTCTATAAATATATCAACAGTAAAAAAGGTCAGCACAAAACAAGTAGGCCCTAGGAAGAAAGATTTGTGACTTTGGTCACAAATGATATAGAAAAATCTAACATGTTACTATAAATACACATTTCCCTTCAGTTTTTACACAAAAAAATAAGAATTTATTAGAATGAATAGTTATGATTAAACCAATATAAAGGAAGTACCCTTGCCGTTGTCAAAAAACGAGGTTTGAAAGAGACTAGAAAAGTTGAGTATAAACAAGTCACCAGGGCGTGATGGCTTACACCTATGTGTCCTCAGGGAGCTTAGCTTGGTGATAGCCAAGCTGTTCTTTCTGATTTTTAAAGACTTCTTAAATACTGGAATTATACAGACTGAAACGTGTTGTGCAAATGTGGTTCAAATATTCAAAAAAGGGTCTGGATGAATACCAGGGAACTACAAACCAGTCAACCTAACATCATTGGTTTGCACGGTGTTTGAGGGAATGCAAAGGGACTCCACTGAAAAATTTTAGACAGTGTCCAGTGAAGGACAACAAACCTAATGAGTGGACTAGAGGACCTCAGATATGTGGAACGATTAAATAAATTCATCTGATTGAACTTGACATGATCACTATCTACAAATTAATTAATGGCCACTGTAAAGCTGTTAACAACATGTTTAAACTTAGATCTATGTTGAGAACACATGGCCACACCATACAGTTAGAGGAAATTACAGAGAGGGTTCTTTACTGTCAGAGCAGCAAAACATGTTGAACTCCCTTCACCAAATAGTAGTATAAGCTGGAAGTGTTCATACATTTGAAAAAAATTCTAGATGTCTTCTCAAAGAGCACAACATACATGGATATGTATACTCATAAAAACAAACTGACACACACCACACATAGGTTAGACTTGAAGAATTTGTATACATTTTTCAAAATGTTCAACTATGCAATTACAAAGAACTTGAGGGCACAGCCTTGTAATGCAACCTCACCATATTAACAGTGCTTTTAGAACTAAACATACTGACTCTAGTGCTATAATGTAACAATCTTTCTGGAGTTATGAATACTTAGCTTAATGCACATATTATTTTTATATTTAAAAATGACAAAAGATGAGGAGGAATGACATACAGGAATATTGGTTATTTGCTATGAAAAAAGGAAGAAAACCAGAAATAAATGTTACCCTTTTGGGCAGTATCATTGGCCATCCCTCATGTTTCTCATAAATTGATGAGCAACCTGGCAAATTATTATGAGAACCCAAAGTTCCCCATTCTAGAAACCGGAAACAACCATATACTATATAGTATACACACTAGCACAATATCAGGGGGGATGCAGTGTGTCAACTAATTGGTCTGTTAAGCAACCATGCGCACACACATACTCACAGATTTCTGTTGCTGGCAATGAGATCTGTCCCTGCCTAAGGCAGATATGATAACTGCCACATACTACATTATTCTACATGCTATTAGTTTGACCGCCTCATTCTCTACTAGCCATCTGCTTCAATCACAGAGAACACAAGGACATACTGTAGCTATAAGATACAATCTAAAACAGATTAGAAATTAATTTACTGCCAAGCTTACATGCAGTAGTAATATAATACAACTGTCTCCCTAAGAGATGTAAATATTTTTTTTAGTACATAGAATGCCAGCTAATTAATTATATATTTAATATTCCTCACATCACCACTTTTATGGAGATGTGGGGGCACAACAAGCTGCAGCACTGAGCCCTGTCCTGCATCCTTATGAGTTGCAAGCAGAGTTACCCAGAGTTGCTTTGAACTAAATTTATCGTCCCTGCCCATGCTTGCTGGACCACATGTCAGCAGTAACGTTGACCTTTTGGCTGACTGCCTTGCCCAATGATGCCACAATATTGCCTTCCACATGATGGTACAGAGCTGGAATGGCCTTATGTGAAAAGAAATAGCGACTGGGAACCTGCTTATATGGTACAGCACATTCTGCAAAATTCACAGAAGGGGGCAAAATCCACCGGACAGGAATTGTAAAGCCAGCAGCTTTGACAAGCATGAATTTAGAAGCTGGGCATGTGGTTGACAGTGACTGTATTTTTATTTTATTATTTTGCTGCAGCAGTTGGGGCAGAGAATCTTGCCTGCTGTAGTCTACAGCTGGTGGTGTGCTACTGGCAGACATGCTGCAAGAACCTGGACCACCTTTTGCTATACCATCAACCCTGTCAGTGAAGGCTGCTGAGATGTTGAGAGGTTATGGTGTGTAGCGGGGGTAGACCAAAAAGGTGAGGAGTGAGAGGAGCAGAATTGCATCCCTTTTTGTGTGGCTTTCAGGTAATAATGCACATCTGTCAATGGGCTGAGTGGTGGGAAGTTAAATGCCTTGCCAAGCATGTGGTGTCCAAATGGATAGTGTTTTTGCCACGCTTAATGTGCTTGTGGCAAGGTTTGCAAAATGCAACAGTGCAATCGTCAGCATATGTGCTAAAAAAGCCCACACAGCTGAGCTGTGGGAAGAGGCAATAACAGCACCACAATCTGGAATAGGATGGCTACTCTCTACTTTTCCATGATGGCTGCCTCATTGGGGTTGTTCCTCACCTTCACTTTCCTCCTCTGCTCTATCCGGCACCCAAGTCTCGTCAGTGACATCATCATAATCATTCCCTCCATCCTTATCACTGGAAACAACTTGGCAATACGCAGCGTCTGGGTGAACATGACTTCCAATTTGTTGTTTAGCAATGGTCTCGTCTCTCTGTAGGCTTATGTCCCTACCTTTCTCAACCTCAGAACTAGGGATGAGCTTTGAGTTTGACTCGAACTCATGTTCGACTCGAACATTGGCTGTTCGCAAGTTCGCCGAACAGCGAACAATTTGGGGTGTTCGCGGCAAATTCGAATGCCGCGGAACACCCTTTAAAAGTCTATGGGAGAAATCAAAAGTGCTAATTTTAAAGGCTTATATGCAAGTTATTGTCATAAAAAGTGTTTGGGGACCCGGGTCCTGCCCCAGGGGACATGGATCAATGCAAAAAAAAGTTTTAAAAATGGCCGTTTTTTCAGGAGCAGTGATTTTAATAATGCTTAAAGTCCAACAATAAAAGTGTAATATCCCTTTAAATTTTGTAGCTGGGGGGTGTCTATAGTATGTCTGTAAAGGGGCGCATGTTTCCCGTTTTTAGAACAGTCTGACAGTAAAATGACATTTCGAAGGAAAAAACCAATTTAAAACTACTCGCGGCTATTGCATTGCCGACAATACACATAGAGGTTCATTGATAAAAAGGGCATGGGAATTCCCCACAGGGGAACCCCGAACCAAAATTTTTAAATAAAATGACGTGGGAGTCCCCCTAAATTCCATACCAGGCCCTTCAGGTCTGGTATGGATATTAAGGGGAACCCCGGCCAAAATTAAAAAAAAAAATGACATGGGGTTCCCCCTAAATTCCATACCAGACCCTTCAGGTCTGGTATGGATTTTAAGGGGAACCCCGCGCCAAAATTAAAAAAAAAAAACGGCGTGGGGTCCCCCCAAAAATCCATACCAGACCCTTATCCGAGCACGCAACCTGGCAGGCTGCAGGAAAAGAGGCGGGGACGAGAGTGCGGCCCTCCCCTCCTGAACCGTACCAGGCCACATGCCCTCAACATTGGGAGGGTGCTTTGGGGTAGCCCCCCAAAACACCTTGTCCCCATGTTGATGAGGACAAGGGCCTCATCCCCACAACCCTGGCCGGTGGTTGTGGGGGTCTGCGAGCGGGGGGCTTATCGGAATCTGGAAGCCCCCTTTAACAAGGGGACCCCCAGATTCCGCCCCCCCCCCCTGTGTGAAATGGTAAGGGGGTACTTACCCCTACCATTTCACTAAAAAACTGTCAAAAATGTTAAAAATGACAAGAGACAGTTTTTGACAATTCCTTTATTTAAATGCTTCTTCTTTCTTCTATCTTCCTTCATCTTCTGGTTCTTTTGGTTCTTCCTCCGGCGTTCTCGTCCAGCATCTCCTCCGCGGCGTCTTCTATCTTCTTCTCCTCGGGCCGCTCCGCACCCATGGCATGCGGGAGGCTCCCGCTCTTCTCTTCATCTTCTTCTTCATCTTCTTCTCTTCTTCCTTCTTCTCTTCTTCTCTTCTTCATTTTCTTCTCTGGGCCGCTCCGCACCCATGCTGGCATGGAGGGAGGCTCCCGCTGTGTGATGGCGTCTCCTCGTCTGATGGTTCTTAAATAACAAGGGGTGGGGCCACCCGGTGACCCCGCCCCCCTCTGACGCACGGGACATGACGGGACTTCCCTGTGGCATTCCCTGTGATGTCACAGGGAAGTCTCGTCAAGTCACCGTGTGTCAGAGGGGGGCGGGGTCACAGGGTGGCCCCACCCCCCGTTATTTAAGTACCGTCAGACGAGGAGATGCCGTCACACAGCGGGAGCCTCCCTCCATGCCAGCATGGGTGCAGAGCGGCCCTGAGAAGAAAATGAAGAAGAGAAGAAGAGACGAAAAGAAGAAGAGAAGAGCGGGAGCCTCCCCCCATGCCATGGGTGTGGAGCGGCCCGAGGAGAAGAAGATAGAAGACGCCGCGGAGGAGATGCTGGACGAGAACGCCGGAGGAAGAACCAGAAGAGCCAGAAGAACCAGAAGAAGAAGATGAAGGAAGATAGAAGAAAGAAGAAGCATTTAAATAAAGGAATTGTCAAAAACTGCCTCTTGTCATTTTTAACATTTTTGATTTTTTTTTTTAGTGAAATGGTAGGGGTAAGTACCCCCTTACCATTTCACACAGGGGGGGGGCGGAATCTGGGGGTCCCCTTGTTAAAGGGGGCTTCCAGATTCCAATAAGCCCCCCGCCCGCAGACCCCCACAACCACCGGCCAGGGTTGTGGGGATGAGGCCCTTGTCCTCATCAACATGGGGACAAGGTGTTTTGGGGGGCTACCCCAAAGCACCCTCCCAATGTTGAGGGCATGTGGTTTGGTATGGTTCAGGAGGGGGGGCACACTCTCGTCCCCCCCTCTTTTCCGGCGGCCTGCCAGGTTGCATGCTCAGATAAGGGTCTGGTATGGATTTTTGGGGGGACCCCACGCCGTTTTTTTTTTTTTGGCGCCGGGTTCCCCTTAAAATCCATACCAGACCTGAAGGGTCTGGTATGGAATTTAGGGGGAACCCCACGTAATTTTTTTTTTTTAATTTTGGCCGGGGTTCCCCTTAATATCCATACCAGACCTGAAGGGCCTGGTATGGAATTTAGGGGGACTCCCACCTCATTTTTTTTTTTTTTTGGTTCGGGGTTCCCCTGTGGGGAATTACCATGCCATTTTTATCAATGAACTTCTATGTGTATTGTCGGCAATGCAATAGCCGCGAGTAGTTTTAAATGGGTTTTTTCCTTCAAAATGTCATTTTGCTGTCAGACTGTTCTAAACACAGGAAACCCCTTTACAGACATACTATAGACACCCCCCAGCTACGAAATTTAAAGGGATATTACACTTTTATTGTTTGACTTTAAGCATTATTAAAATCACTGCTCCTGAAAAAACGGCCATTTTTAAAACTTTTTTTTGCATTGATCCATGTCCCCTGGGGCAGGACCCAATAACTTGCATATAAGCCTTTAAAATTAGCACATTTGATTATTCATGTTCGTGTCCCATAGACCTTAACGGTGTTCGCGTGTTCGAACAAACATTTTTCCTGTTTGCATGTTCTGGTGCGAACCGAACAGGGGGGTGTTCGGCTCATCCCTACTCAGAACCAAGATCTGAATCAAGTAATGGCTATGCATCACCAAGGTGCAAGTGGCTGATGCTTTGTTCAAATAACTCAGCTGACTCCTCCATGCCTGATGCTGGGTCTAGGAGGCAGCTGCAGTGGACTGTGCATTAGGCTCTTCTTGGGTGACGGAGTATGGGGAGGGTTTACTAAGCCAGTTCACCACCTCCTCTGCATGCTGTGGCTGGATAGCATGGGCAAAAATCACAAAACAGAAGAAATGATGCCCTGCCTGAGGACGGACCATATATGCTGCTGTCTCCCTCGCAGTGTCAGGAGAATGTCTTCCTCTCCTTGTTGGCCTCCCAGACATGATGTGCGAGGGGTGCTTATGAACAATATGTAAAAAAGATGGGGAAATGTGTACATGGATGCACTTTATTCAATGGAAAGTGGTGTTTGGTGCACTTTAACTTAAGTACTCACTACACAGACACACTCCACTGACACACTACAATATAATGCAGTAAAACTGCACTGACGCACTGCAATATACTGCGGTAAACGTGCACCAATGCACTGAAATATACTGCGTTAAACGTGCACAAACCCACTGAAATATAATGCATTAAAGGTGCACTAACGCACTGCGATATTACTGTGGTAAATGTGCTTCTGAAGACGCCCAGTGGGAGGGGCGAAACATGTCAAGTAAGGATAGATACAAGAGACCTATTGACAGTTGTTTATATGCCAAGGTGGCGATTTTTACATTTTTTAACCTTTTAATGTAAGTGTATTGGATTTTGATTTTAACAAATAAACCAAGCAATATTACGCTATATGTCTTTCTTTCTTCATTGATAGATTGCACGTATACACCCTTATCATGGAAATCTGATCATTGGAGGAGCAGGAAGGAGACATCCTAACTAGGGATGAGATTGATGTTCTAGTCGAATGTAAGTTCAACTCGAACATCGGGTGTCTACCCGTTCGCCAAATACAGCGAACATTACGGGGCGTTTGCGGCAAATTTGAGCGCTGCAGAATGCCCCATAATACACTGCGAGATTGCAGTGCATTTCTGTATGATGATTGGCCAAAGCATGCACCTGACCTGCATGCTTTGGCCAATCACTGCACGCTCCTCTGCGAGAACCATAATTGGCCAAAGGCAAGGTGACTTTGGCCAATCATGGCTCAGGGGGACTAAGTTCACGCCCCACACTATATAAGGCTGCTTACATAGTGGTCGCGTGTAATGTTGGCATGGACAGAGAGATGGCTTGTGCTTGATTAGGCAGGCAGGTTAGTTAGTTAGTTAGTTAGTGTATTTGATATATGTACAGTCAGACTAGTGTGTGTAATGCCGCGTACACACGAGTGGACTTTACGGCGGACTTTGCCCGGCGGACTTTTCGACGTACTTTCCGACGGACTTTCTGAATGAACGGACTTGCCTACACACAATCCACCAGAGTCCGTCGAATTCGTACGTGATGACGTACGACCGGACTAAAACAAGGAAGTTCATAGCCAGTAGCCAATAGCTGCCCTAGCGTGGCTTTTTTGTCCGTCGAACTAGCATACAGACGGCGGACTTTTCGACCGGACTCAATTTCAACGGATAAATTTGAAACAAGTTTCAAATCTAAGTCCGTCCAACTTTTGAGAAAACAAAGTCCGCTGGAGCCCACACACATCGAATTGTCCGACGAAATCCAGTCCGCCGGGCAAAGTCCACCGTAAAGTCCGCTCGTGTGTACGCGGCATAAGTATATGTATGTATGTATGTATGTGTGTGTGTGTGTGTATATATATATATATATATATATATATATACAGTCATGGTCAAATATATTGGCACCCCTGCATTTCTGTCAGATAATGCACCACTTCACCCAAAAAATTGTTGCAATTACAAATGTTTGAGCATTCTTATTTTTATTTCTTTTGTTTGTATTGGTATAACACAAAAAAGTGAGAAACAAAAACCCAAATCTCACACATTCCACGCAAAACTCCAAAAATGGACTGGAAAAAAATTATTGGCACCCTCAATTTAATAGTTGGTAGCACACGCCCTGGAAAAAAACTGAAATCAATCGGTTCCTGTAAACATCAATGAGCTTCTTACACCTCTTTACTGAAATTTTGGACCACTCTTCTTTAACCAACTGCTCCAGGTCTCTCAGATTGGAAGGGTTCCTTCTCCCAACTGCTGTTTTGAGATCTCTCCACAGTTGCTCTATGAGATTTAGATCTGGACTCATTGCTGGCCAGTTTCAGTACTCTCCAGCACTTTGTCCTAAACCATTTCTGGGTGCTTTTTGATGTGTGCTTTGGGTCATTGTCCTGTTGTAAGACTCATGACCTCTGACAGTAACCCAACTTTTTGACACTGGGCCCTACACTACACCCCAGAATTCTTTTGGAAGTCTTCAGATTTCATAATGCCATGCACACGGTCAAGACATTCAGTGCCTGCAGCAGCAAAGCAACCCCGAAACATCAGTGAACCTCTACCATGTTTTACTGTAGGGACTGTATTCTTTTCTTTGAAGGCCTCATTTTTTTGTGAAAACACTAGACTGACAGTCTTTACCAAAAAGCTGTAAATTTTGTTTCATCTGTCTACAGCACATACTCCCAAAAGGATTTTATCTTCCTCAGTTAACCGCTTGCCGACCGCCTCACGCAGATATACTGCGGCAGAAGGGCTCGTACAGGAAAAACCACGTACCTATACATTCCCCTTTAAGAGGCGGCCAGCGGGCATGCGGCAAGCTCTGTGAGTCGGGTCATGGGTCCCGAGGTGGACACCTCACGGGGAGGAAGAACAGGGAGATGCTAATGTAAACAAGCATCTCCCCGTCCTGCCTAATGACAGTGTCACTGGATCTCTGCTCCCTGTCATCGGAGCAGAGATCAGTCACTTGTCACACAGCCATGCCCCTCACAGTTAGAAACACGCCCCTAGGACACACTTAACCCCTACACTGCCACCTAGTGGTTAACCCCTTCACTGCCAGTGTCATTTACACAGGAATCAGTGCATTTGTATAGCACTGATTGCTGTATAAATGACAATGGTCCCAAAAATGTGTCAAAAATGTCAGATGTGTCTGCCATAATGTTGCAGTCACAATAAAAATTGCTGATCGCCGCCATTAAAAAAAAAAAAATTATTAATAAAAATGCCATAAAACTATCACCTATTTTGTAAACGCTATAACTTTTGTGCAAACCGATCAATAATCGCTTATTGCGATTTTTTTTTACCAAAAATATGTAGAAGAATACGTATCGGCCTAAACTGAGGAAAAAAATAGTTTTTTAATATATTTTTGGGGATATTTATTATAGCAAAAAGTAAAAAATAATGCATTTTTTTCAAAAATGCCGCTCTTTTTTTGTTTATAGCGCAAAAAATAAAAAGCGCAGGGGTGATCAAATACCATCAAACGAAAGCTCTATTTGTGGGAAAAAAGGACATCAATTTTGTTTGGGAGCCACGTCGCACGACCGTGCAATTGTCAGTTAAAGCGACGCAGTGCCGAATCGCAAAAAGTGCTCTGGTCAGGAAGGGGGTAATTTCTCCTGGGGCTGAAGTGGTTAAGTTTTGGCAAACTCTAAATCTGGATTTTTTATGTTTCTGTGTAGCAGTGGGGTCTTCCTGGGTCTCCTACCATAATTTCCCTTCTCATTCAGATGGAGATGTTTAGTGCGAGCTGACACAGTTGGACCCTGTGACTAAAGGTCAGCTTGAATTTGTCTGGAAAGTGGTCAAGGTTCTCTATCCACCATTCGAACAATCCTTTGTTGCAGTCTTTGATCAATTTTTCTCTTTCAGCCACATCCAGGGAGATTAGCTACAGTGTCATGGGCTGTAAACTTTTTCACAATGCTGCGCCCAGTGGACACAGGAACATTAGGATCTCTGGAGATGGACTTTTTACCCTGAGATTGTCCATGCTTTTCCACATTTTTTTATCTTAAATCCTCAAGACAATTCTTTGCTGCTCTTTCTTCGTCTTTGTTTGCTCATTCTTCGTTTGGCACACAGACACACAACAGAAAGGTTGAATGAATTTTTCACCATTTTAACTGGTTGCCGGTGTGATTTCTATATTGACAGCACATGTTACCGGATACAGGTGACTTTGACTACAAATTACAGGAGCATCACAAACTTGGAATTATTTCTTACGACTTTGAGAAGGTGCCAATAATTTTGTCCAGTCCATTTTGGAGTTTTGCCTGGAATGTTTCAGATTTGGCTTTTTGCTTTTCCACTTTTTTGTGTCATACCAATACAAACAAAAGAAATGAACATGAGAATGCCTAAACATTTGTAATTGCAACAACTTTCTGGGCGAAGTGGTGCATTATCTGACAGAAACGCAGGGATGCCAATATTTTTGGCCATGAATATATATATATATATATATATATATATATATATATATATATATATATATATACACACTCTGTATTCAGTGTAGCCTATAGATACAGTGCATTTGGCAGTGTACACAGTATATAATACAGTGTGTACAGTTTCTTATACACTTCTGGCGGTGTACACAGTATAAAATACAGTGTGCACAGGTTCTAATGCACTTCTGGCGGTGTACACAGTAAATAATACAGTGCAGCCGGTGTACAGTTTCTAATACAATGCAGGCAGTGTACTGTATATAATACAGTGTAGTGCGGTATTAAAAAAAGAAAAATCCCCATCATGTCCGGAAGGCCACTAAGGAGTGGCAGACGCTCAAAGGCCACTAAAAGAGGGCAAGCAGCCTCTGTGTTTATGGTGAACAGTAGTGGTCATGGACATGGTGCATCCGCTGCAGGTGGCCGTGAGGCACGCTTGTCCTTTTTTTCTGCCCCTTGCCATGTTATTGAGCCACAACATGCAGAACTGGTGGAGCTGGTGGAGTGTATAACAAAGCTGTCCTCATCCTCTGTCAACCAGGCTCATAGTAGTTTGCCTTCCAACGCAGATACCAAAGCAGATTATTCCACCGGCTCCTTGTCCACAGTAACTCTTTCTGTAGCCCCACCATCATGCACGGAGGAGTTACCAGAATTATTCAACCATAGTGTTGGATATATGCTGCTGGAGGATGTGCAGGAATTTGAAGGCTCTGATGTTGGTTCCCAGGTTGAGGGAAGTAAGGGAGTAACGTGAGCCTAGAGAGAGGGGTGCCACAGAAGGACAGGAAACTGACAGTCATGTTCCCCCAGCTGCACCATACTGCCAAGTTTGCTCCAGTGATGAGGAGGGAGGGGATGATGAGGTCACTGACCATGCTTGGGTGAGAGAAGAGAGGAGAAAAGTGAGGAGGAGGAGGTACAACTCCAATGAGGCTGGATGTCCTCCAGGGGTCAGCTTAAGGGCAGCTATTCTATTGCATCACACCACCGAGCTCCACAGGTGCAAGGCGCTGCTGACTAACCTCTGAACTGCAAAAGTTATTTGGTGTGTGCTTTTTTCAACACGTGTGCAGCAGATCGCTGTTTGCAAGCTTTGTCTGAAGTGAATCAAGCGTGACCAGAACAGCAGCCGCTTGGGCACCACATGCTTAACCAGACATATGACGACCTGCCATGCAGTCCATTGGCAACAGCACCTTAAAGACCCACATCATCGAAAAAGGCAGACTTCTCCTTGCTCCTCATCTGGGATCTCGAACCCTACTATACCTCCAGTCCTCTCAACAACCTGCACTGAGAGGAATGAAGGTATAGCAATAGGTGCCACAAGTACTTACAGCCAATCTTCTAGCAGTACACCACCAGTTGATTTCAACAGGCAAATTTCGCTACCCCAGTTGCTGAACTGTAAAAATAAATTTGGTCCCAGCCATGCACATGCTCAGCGTCTAAATGTCTAAATGCTGGCTTGGCCAAATTGCTAGCACTGCAACTGCTGCCTTTTTTAGCTGGTAGACTCTGCCCCCTTTTGTGAATTTGTGGAATGTGCTGTACCACAGTGGCAGGTTCTAAATCAGCATTTCTTTTCACATAAGGCCATTCCGTCTCTATACTGTCATGTGGAAGGCAATGTTTTGGCCTCGTTGGAAAGGGCAGTTAGCAGCAAGGTGCATATTACTGACTCATGGTGCAGCAGGCATGGGCAGGGACATTACCTTTCTTTCGCGGCGCGCTGGGTAACTCTGCTGGCAGCTGGGAAGGATGCAGGACAGGGTTCAGTGTTGTTGGAGCTCTTGTTCCACCACCATGCCTCCAAAAAGCTGGTGGTGATTCTGCCACAGCTCTCTCCTCCACCCCCTCCTCGTCTTCTTCCTCTATGGCCTCTTCTGCAGAATTTTCCTCTGAACCAGCAGTGATCCATAAGCGTTCAAGGGGCTACGCAAGCAGTCAGGCTAAAAGATGCCATGCAGTGTTTGAGTTGGTCTGCCTAGGGGACAGTAGCCACACTGAGGCAGAGATGCTTTCAGCTCTGCAGGGGCAGGCTCAGAGGTGGTTGATGCCATGCCAGCTTCAGCCAGGAATGGTTGTATGCGACAATGGCACCAATCTACTCTCCATCCTCCGACAGGGACACTTGACCCATTTTCCATGCTTGGCACACGTCCTGAATTTGGTGGTGCAGCGTCTCTTGACCAGGTACCCAGGCTTACAAGATCTCCTGAAGCAGGCCAGAAAAGTCTGTGGTCATTTCCACCGGTCATACAACGCCAGTGCTCGGCTGGCTGACATTCAACGGGAATGCAATCTGCCCACCAATTGCCTCATTTGTGACATGTCCAGCAGGTGGAACTCAACATTGGCAATGCTGCAGCCTGCTGAGCCTGCCCCTGCAGAGCTGAAAGCATCTCTGCAGGGGCAGGCTCAGAGGTGGTTGATGCCATGCCAGCTTCAGCCAGGAATGGTTGTATGCGACAATGGCTCCAATCTACTCTCCATCCTCCGACAGGGACACTTGACCCATTTTCCATGCTTGGCACACGTCCTGAATTTGGTGGTGCAGCGTCTCTTGACCAGGTACCCAGGCTTACAAGATCTCCTGAAGCAGGCCAGAAAAGTCTGTGGTCATTTCCACTGGTCATACAACGCCAGTGCTCGGCTGGCTGACATTCAACGGGAATGCAATCTGCCCACCAATTGCCTCATTTGTGACATGCCCAGCAGGTGGAACTCAACATTGGCAATGCTGCAGCGGCTGCACACACAGCAGAGGACCATAAATAGGTACCTGTGCGAGTATGGCACCAGGACAGGGTCAGGGGAGCTTGGCTTCTTTTCGCCACACCAGTGGCTACTGATAAAGGATGCATATACTTTCCTGTCACCATTTGAGGAGGCCACAAGGAAGGTGAGCAGCATGCCGCATGCATTAGTGACACTGTCCCTCTAATCTACCTGCTGGAGCACATGCTTCATAGAATTATGGACAGGGCACTTGGCCCCTTTTATGCAGATAGCATTCCTGCGGTGCCACCAACCACATAGGAAGAAGAGGAGGAGGATTGTGTCAGCATGGATGTAGAGGATAACACGCAGCAGTCTTCAAAGGATGGTTTTCAGTCCCCAGAAACCCAAGGAGTTGTAAGTGGCTGGGAGGAGGTAGTTAAGGATAATGTGATGCTTAGTGACCCAGAGGACTCAGAATCGAAATGCCTCTGCAAACTTATGCTGCATGGCCTCCCTGATTCTGCAAAGCCTGGGAAAGGACCCTAGGATTTGTGGTATTAAGGAGAGGGATCATTGCTGCCTGGCAACCCTACTTGATCCACGTTACAAGGGTAAAGAACAGAACTCATCCTGCCTTCGCAGAGGGAGCAGAGGATGAAACATCTTCAGGAGGCCTTAAAGAAAGGTTTGTGTAACGCCTTTCCAGACCCTGGCAGGTTACCATTTCCTGATGCTAGACAACGTGTTTCTGAAGCTTTGTTCAGTCAGAGGAAGAGCAGTGGAGAAGGTGGCCGGCTGACCGATGCCTTTAAACAGTTTTTTTCAGTCCTCAGCACCAAGGGCTGATAGGCTCAAGCAACCATCGCCAGCGTCTGCATTATATGGTGCAGGAATATCTAGGGGCAAGAGCAGACTTGGATATCTTTCCAACAGAGCATCCACTGGGTTACTAGGTCTTGAGGTTGGACCACTGGCCAGAACTTGCTCAATATGCAATGGAACTACAAGCCCCCAACCTTCTGGCACAAAGTCATTTGGAGTAATGAAACCAAAATTGAGCTTTTTGGCCACAACCATAAATGCCACATTTGGATAGGAGTCAACAAGGTCTATGATGAAAGGTATACCATTCCTACTGTGAAACACAGAGAAGGATCGCTGATGTTTGAGGATGTGTGAGCTACAAAGGCACAGGAAATTTGGTCAAAATTGATGGCAAAACGAATGCAGTATGTTAGCAAAAAATTCTGGAGGAACATTTCCATTCATCAGCCAGGAAGCTGTGCATGGGACATACTTGGACATTCCAACATGACAATGATCCAAAACACAAGGCCAAGTCAACCTGTCATTGGCTATAGCAGTATAAAGTGAAGGTTCTAGAGTGGCCATCTCAGTCTCCTGACCTCAATATCATTGAGCCACTCTGGGGAGATCTCAAACATGCAGTTCATGCAAGACAGCCCAAGAATTTACAGGAACTGTAGGGTTTTTTGCCAAGAGGAATGGGCAGCTTTACCATCTGAGAAGATAAAGAGCCTCATCCACAAATACCACAAAAGACTTCAAGCTGTCATTGATATTAAAGGGGGCAATACATGGTATTAAGAACTGGGGTATGTAAACTTTTGATCAGGGTCATTTGGGTAATTTCTGTTACCATAATTTAAAAAGAGTAAACACAGTTGATTGATAATAAATGGCTTCAGCCACTAACCATGAGTCAAATTCTCTGAAAAATGGCATATAAATCATAAATTCTGCCAGGGTATGTAAACTTATGAGCACAACTGTATACTGCATTAAACGTGCACTAACGCACTAAAATGTACTGCAGTAAACGTGCTCCAACGCACTGGGTTAAAAATGCACTAACGCACTGAAATATACTGCGTTAAACGTGCACCAACACACTGAAATATACTGTGTTAAACATGGACTAATGCACTGCAATATACTGTGGTAAACGTGCGCTAACTCACTTAAAATGTACTGCACTGCTGCATCCCCTTAGAGTAACAGGCGGACCCAGCCGCATTAACAATCCACTCATTCACACAGCCAGAATACATGTGTGAATGATTCCCCCAGGGATTATTCACGTGAGGTTGAGGGGCTGCGCTTTTACTGCTTAGCAACCGCTACCCCCTTTAGCAACAGAGTTAGTGGATAAAGGTGTAGAGATGCCACAGCTGCTCAGTGCTATTCTCTGCAGCCATGACAGAAATGATGCACCCCATCAAGTAAGACCCATTCAAATGAATGGTGCTGCTCTGCAAGCACCCCAAAACTGTGTGGAAAACACACGGTTGCGTCGCATTAGTGTGGGGGCATATCCCCTCCTCCAAATTCTGACCACCTATTAGAATTTGAATTGCTCTTCGGAAAGCAAAGCACGTGAGCGGGCCCTTCATTTTTTCAAATTTAATTTTTTAGAATTTTTTTTCTACATTTTTATTTTATTTTATTATTGATTTAGGGGAATGGGCTTTGGTGAAATATCAGTTGTCTAAACAGACCCCCGGTGTCCCACATTTGAGACAGGGATATGGACTTTTCCCTGTCCCTTTTTCTGCAGCCTCAGCTACACTGGACAGTGAATGAATGGGAAGTGCTCTGTACTGAGTGGCTTCCTGTTCAATTACAGACTGAAGCATAGTAAACACAGTTTACTACACTTCATTGATGAATAGACACAAGAACAATCGGTACTGTAAATATGATATATTTACTGTCCCCTTTCCCCGCTCTTCATCCTAAAAAATCCTACTGTCTGCCTGCAGCGCCTGCCAGCGGGAAAGGAGAGGAGGGAAGCCAGCTGTGCTGTGGGTGAGGGGGAACATGGGGATGGCCCAGATAGCAGGTGGGCACACATACTTGAACCAATCCTCTTGCAGCCCAGCTGGTGGAAGAGGAGAGCAGGAGGCATTGCAAGGGGAGTCACCAGAGTCAGCAATAAGGCAGTACAGCCAGCACTCCTACATGGGCCCCATTTTTGAACTGATGGGACACGGGCCTGGTACAGGAAGGCCAGCTGTTCTGCCTTACCTTAAGTTCATCCCACAATTGAACATCAAAACACCCTTTACGATACCTTGTCTTTCACCCTTAATCCATCCTGCTCAAATAGATAGCTGTTTCTCTAGCTGTTTAATATGCATGAGCTCTAGTTCCTGTGGACTTGGTAACCCTATTACTCATTGTAAATCCCTATCCAATTTAAAAATTTATCAAGGGGCTTAGTAAAGTCAGAAGAGTACCCCCGGTTCATATATTCCTCTTGTGCTGGACATTTTTTGAGAGTCTCTTTCCCTTCTTTTCCTTACTTAAAGCGGTATTCTGACCCTGAAAAAAAAAAGTAAAAGTCAGCATCTACAAACACTGTAGCTGCTGACTTTAAATAAGCACTTAACTGTCCTGGGTGCCCGCGATGTCGGCCGCCCGAGGCTGACCCGTCCCACGGCTCTTGGGTCCCGGCACCGCCATGCTAAGTAAGGGAAACAGGCAGTGAAGCCTTGCGGCTTCACTGGCAGTCTCCTACTGTGCACGTGCGAGCGGCGTGGCGCTTTGTGAATGAGACGCAGTTCCCATAACACACCGCGCCCCATTCCCCAGAAGACAACGCGGGGAGCAGAAGACTGAAGATCACCGCGGTGTAGGAAGAGGCAGATTAGGAAGACTGCCTAGCAACAGCCATTTCACGTAAGTAAAAAAATGTTGTTTTTTTTCCTCCATTTTTTTAGGTATTTTTTTGTGCAATTTTTTTTTTCAGGGTGGACCTCCACTTTAACTTAATGCCCATAATGACTGGCCAGTCTTCTCTTTTCCCTGTGTCTATAACCTCTTGCCTCTGAACAAATAATACAGCAAATGAGAGCTTCAAATAAACAGTTAACAGCACTATTCTTCCTTTTCTTTTCTATAGCAATCCAGTAGACAGCAACATACCATATAACCACCAATCACCAACCATCAATCAATACAGTTAAATAAAGGGGAGTAAAATAGGTATGCTTTATCCCGATAATGCCTTACCGAACAAGGAAGTTTGATAACTCAAATGTAAGCAAAGGGCTTACCTCAGCCAGCGGATTATCAGCAATTTCCATATTGTCTCAAGCTCCTGGGTTTGGATTCTTAGGGTCTCCTGTAAATTCCTCCAGGCTGCAAGCTTGCCAACTGTTCTGGAAATTCTATAGATAGGCAAATACTATCCTCATATTGATCAGTGGTTCCAAATTAATAATAACTACTGCAATAGGGAACATACATAAAAAGATACACTCATCATCTTTCCAAATCACTGTTCTATTTATTGGGCGCAGTTGAAGTTTTTTCTTGTCAAATCGGTTTATTGTTTTGAATAAAATAAAGGAGGACAATCTGAATTTTACAAAGGTTGTGGTATATATTCAAATAGTAACAAACAAATTACTTCAATTGGAAAGAGACAAATAAAAATTAAAATGCAATTTTGCACTATTTAAGCATCAAATAGACTGTCAAAGTCAAATGTCAAAAAATGTCATATAATTGAAAAGAAAGCAAAAAGTAGATTGTTGACTGTCAGTCAGATTAAAAACAAGGTGATTAACAAATCAGTAAAGCCTGTGAGTACCACATAAGAACTGATAAAAAGGAAAGGGTCATGAAAAAGAAGTAAGAGGATAGAAGAAAAGGGAAAAAATTTAGCGGGAGTAAAGGGTAAACTTGATAGAGGTAGTGCGGCTTCAACTGAATGAAGGGTGATGAAACGGTAATTGAAGTATTATTACCATGGCAATAGTAAAGTGTCATCAAAATCTGAAGGTTAACAATGTTTAACCCAAGGTAACCAACGTTTTTCAAATTTGCAGATCCAATCACTCTCAATTGCTTCCATTTTAGTATGACCAAGGGCTCTATTGGTTCTGTGAATGGTTTCGGCTACAATCAGATTTTGAGTTTTCCATGCCTTAGCTATGGTTTGTTTTGCGACTCTTAAGAGCTGTAAAAAAAAGGGGAACTTGATTCTGTGTAATTCCATCTGGTTTTAGATTCAAAAGAGCTATGGCAGGATTAGGTTGTATGGAAGTTTCCAACACTTTAGAAGCTAAATCAAAAACTGCCTTCCAAAATTTTTGGGCTATTGGACAATCCCACCATATATGTAGTTGGGTGCCAGGATCTGAACAGCCATGAAAACAAGCTGCAGAGTAATCAGGAGCATATTTCTCTATCCTAGCAGGAACTAAATACCAATGAGAAAGCACCTTATACAGTAGGTGACCGCGATATTGTGTCAATCTCGCCGCATTTCTCGGCGAGATTTGACACCTGCTAGCCCCGTCGCAGGAGCCAGCGCCGAGATGGCTCACTCATCGGGAAAGGAAAACTTTGTTTTCCTCCCGCGATGAGTGAAAGGCAGCGCTGACAGCTGTCTGGTATGAATCCTGAGGCGGGAACACTGCGCCAAATTTTAAATGAAAAAACCGGCGGGGGTTCCCCCCTAGGAGCATACCAGGCCCTTAGGTCTGGTATGGATTGTAAGGGGAACCCCCCTACGCCGAAAAATTGGCGTGGGGGTCCCCCCCAATCCATACCAGACCCGTATCCGAGCACGCAGCCCGGCCGGCCAGGAAAGGGGTGGGGACGAGCGAGCGCCCCCCCCCCTCCTGAGCCATACCAGGCCGCATGCCCTCAACATGGGGGGGTGGGTGCCAGGGTTGTCGAGAAGAGGCCCTTGTCCTCATCAACATGGGGACAAGGTGCTTTGGGGTGGGGGGGCCCCCGCAGGGCGCCCCCTCCCCCAAGGCACCCACCCCCCCCATGTTGAGGGCATGCGGCCTGGTACGGCTCAGGAGGGGGGGGCGCTCGCTCATCCCCACCCCTTTCCTGGCCGGCCGGGCTGCGTGCTCGGATACGGGTCTGGTATGGATTGGGGGGGACCCCCACGCCAATTTTTCGGCGTAGGGGGGTTCCCCTTACAATCCATACCAGACCTAAGGGCCTGGTATGCTCCTAGGGGGGAACCCATGCCTGTTTTTTCATTTAAAATTTGGCGCGGTGTTCCCGCCTCAGGATTCATACCAGACAGCTGTCAGCGCTGCCTGTCACTCATCACGGGAGGAAAACAAAGTTTTCCTTTCCCGATGAGTAAGCCAGCGCAACATGCACAGTACCCTGTCGCCGAGAACCAGCGCGATGGTATCGCGCTGGAAACACAATCTTGCGGTCAGGTACTGTAAATTAAGCAACAACATTGAAGGAAGCAGATTTAGTGGCTAACCATATACTGGATCATTCAGTATCATCGAATGAGCGGATCTTGTTCCCATTTAAAAACATAGGGAGGGGGGCTAGTATCAAAACTAGCTAGAATTTGTTTATAATGAATTGAAACAAGTCCTTTGATATGTGGGACATAATTACATCTGGTAAAACACAGTGTCTGATTGTAGGTATGGTTGGAAAAAATGTTTAATCTGTAAATAACCGAATAACTCTGATTGGGGAAGTCCATAAGTTTTACATAGAGTAGGAAAGGAGTATAAAGAAGACGAAGATACAAATTTATACAATTTAAAAAGATTAGCTGCACTCCACTCATTAAAAGAATTAGGGGAAATCCAGGCAGGGTAAAATGCAGGGTTTTTAATAAAAGAAAGAAGTGGTAGATGGAGCGATTGAAGGCCGAGAGTGGTTTTGAATCTATCCCAGATGGATAAAGAGTGTTTTGTAATAGGATTGCAGATAGAGGTACGATCAACTGGACGTAACCATAACATATTAGCTACTGAGAGGGTCACAGTTGACAGACTCAATTGCTATCCATAGTGGAACTTCCTTTACTGCATGGTATTTAGGTAAATGTACAAGGTGAGCTGCATGATATTAGGCAAAAATATTGGGGAGACCTAAGCCTCCACGTTGTTGTGGAAGACAGAGTGGATTTAGAGGTACGAGGTTTAGCTGTGCCCCAGATAATAGAGATAATTCTACGCTTAAAGCGGAGTTCCACCCATATAAAAGTCAGCAGCTACAAAAAGTGTAGCTGCTGACTTTTATTAATCGGACACTCACCTGTCCCACGGTCCAGTGATGCGGGCGAACGAAGCCCCGCTCCTCTCTGTGGCACCGGCATTTTCAGTGTGAGTGCCCGGCTGTGGCTTCACAGCCGGGCACGCACTGCACATGCGCGAGCCGGGCTGTGCACTGTGACTGGCCAGGCAATCATCTGGGACCTGTGACGTGTCCCAGGTGATTGCCAAGAGGGAGGGGGGAGAGGTGATCTTCCTTCCAGCGCCGCGGTGCCCTGGGAGGAAGTGGGAGCTGGATCCACTGCCCCCCCCCCCAAAAAAAATGACATTCCAAATGTGGCATGTCAGGGGGTGAACTGCATTTAAAACGGAAGTTCCATTTTTGGGTGGAACTCCGCTTTAATAAGTCGTAAGAAATGGGATAGTACTGAAATGGCCAGGAATTTAAAAATGTATAAGAATTTGCGTAAAACAGCCATCTTGATTACATTAATTTTGCTTATTAAGATAAGGTAACAATTGTGTTAACAATTCAGTAACCTGTTTCAGTAGCACAAGGAAGTTAGCTGAATATAAATCTGTTATTTTAGCAGTAAGTTAATTTCCTAGGTATGAGAGTCGATGTAGTGTCCATGCAAAAGGGAGCGAGTTTTTAGCAAGATGAAGTTCAGCAGGAGATGGGGAGATGTTGAGTGCAGTGGCTTTTTGGGTAATTAACTGTCAGACCTGAAATGTGTGAAAAACGGTCAAAGATACAAAGGAGATTAGGTGCTATGATATGATGAGAGGTCATAAAGGGTAAGATATGATCAGCAAAAAGGTAGATTTTATGATGATATCCGCCTAATTCACTACCTTTAATGTTTGGGTCTGATCTAACCAATTGGGCAAGTGGCTCGAAGATGAGAGCAAAAAGAAGTGGGGAAAGAGGTCATCCTTGACGGGTGCCACTTCCAATAGGGAATAGGTCAGATTTAAAACCAAGATAGTTGATATATGCTTTTGGACTATCGTATAGGGAGGAAATCCACTTCAAGAAATGGGGTCCAAACCCCTGTGTCAAAAGCTTTTCTAATATTGAAGGAAAGGAAACATTCTGGTAAACGTCTACATTTGGCTACATGAGCAAGTAACAAAGCTCTGCGAACGTTGTCACCTGCTTGACGTAGGGGGATAAACCCAACTTGATCACGATGAACACATTCACCTATCACCTGATTTAAACGATTTGCTAGTACTTTGGCTAAAAGTTTTATGTCAAGATTAAGGAGCAAAATAGGATGATAATTTGTCCAGGAGGTTGTATCAAATTTAGGTTTCGGTAACATAGAAATTATAGCCATTAAAGATTCTGAATGAAAAGAGTGTCCCTTCAGAAACAAATTAAAGGCTTCAGGCAAGATAGAAGTTAAAATATCAGAAAACTTTTTGTAATAAGAAGCTGAAAACCCATCTGGGCCAGGACGCTTATTAGGTGGTAAAGCTTTGATAGCCAAAACAACTTCCCCTGCATAAATTGGGCACTCAAGTCTTTCACGATGAGTATGGGAAAGTGTTGGAAGTGTGAAATGGGGAAAAAAGGGCATCAGCAGCTGTGTGATCAAAGTTATAGTTTGAAGAGTATAATTTAGCAAGATTTGAGCGAAAGGTGTGTAAAATTTTGACAGGATTACTTGTATAATTATCTTGATTTAGCTTAAGTTGCAGAGATTTTGTGTGTTTATGCAGTGAACGCAAGGTTCGAGCTAATATTATAGTATTAGGTTTGTTTGCCTTGAGATAATAGAGGTGTTGCGATTTGCGTAAGCGTTTATCTGCAGAGTCGGTAAGAAACAAGTCAAACTCTAAACAAGCCCTATCAAGTTTAGCTTTAGTTGAGGGAAGGGAGAGTTTTGAAATGCATTATGACAAGAATTAAAATCAGCTTAAAATTTTTGGTGGAGGAGTTTGCGCTCACGTGTGAGAAATGACGCCTGTCAGATAAGGGCACCCCGGATTATAGGTTTGTGGGCTTCCCAAAGAGTGAGTGGAGCTTGATATATCATACGTGGGATGGGTGAGGTAAAATTAAATCATTTTATACACCAGGATAAATCTCATGCTTTTGGGACAGGGGAGGAGATGGTAGTACAAACTGCACTATGATCAGACCAGGTAAAGGGTATAATGATCGAGGAAAGGACTTCTGGTGCCATACCAGAAGGAGGTATAGGAGTCAAACAAGATATATTTAGAAAGAAGTTGAAATGAAAGTTTAGAAGAACTGGAAGAGGGACAGGGTGGGGATTTATCTAAAAAGGGAAAGAGGACTTGGTTTGAATCTCCACATAGTATCACAGTACCTAATTTATTGGTATCAACTATATGGAAAAGATAGGAAAGAAAAGAGGTTGGGTGTTTAGGTGCATAGTATGATACTATGGTTACTGCTACATCTGAAATGTGTCCAGTAAAGTATGAGATAACGACTTTAAGATGTTGGTACAAATGGGGTTGTACGGTGGAAAGCTAAAAGAACCCCTCATTGTTTAGTAGCTGCTGAGGCTGTAAATAATTGTGGATAAGAGGTACTAAAAAATTTGAGTGTGGCTTGAGATGTAAAATGAGTCTCTTGTAGACAAAGAATATGGATTTTGGCTGCAGCAAAAGAGTGAAATGCCTTGGTGCATTTATGTGGTATTTTAAGACCTTAGATATTTAAGGTCAAAACTTTTAGGTGGGCCATAATAATTATGTTAGGAACTGAATAACAGATAATTTAACAATATATAATGGGGCCGTGACTACCTCAAGAAAAGAAGTAGGAAAAAAGAAAGAATAGAAGAAAAAAAGGAGAACTAGCTCTCATAGAGCAAATGTATTTAAAATTTGCATTATGGTATAGAGCGCGAAGGAGAAAACATAAGGGTGTACTGTAGGAGTGACAAGGGGTCCACCAGAGGCCAAAGGGCTACCGTCCAATACACACATAATCTTAATGGGGATCTGAGGGTAGCTAACTGGGGGCGCAAAGACACCTCCAAAGGGAGCACTGCCAACAATAAAAAATATAATACATATAGAAAGTTGATAACTACGTCCCAGTAATTTCCATACCCTAAAATGCGCTATAAAAGCCTAAGAGGGGTAGCGTAAATATTAGGGTATGGAGCAACCACGTTACATTAAAGCATCATATATAACAATAAAAACAAATAATAGCTCAAGGCTATGTAATAAAGTAAAGCTGGTAGCATACTGCTATCAGTAAAAGGGAGACCAGCAGTTGAAGTATGAATCAAATAACAGTTATGTACTTGCAAAAAGCAAGATAAAACAAATAAAGCAGGATAACTTCCTAGCCATCTGAATGATTAGATGGACTAGGTATATTGACAACTGGCATTGGATCAAGAAATGAAGATGATCAGTCTATAGAGTCTTCAGGAACTGATGTAGGAGAAGCAAAACGACCATGCTTTGATTGCCCCTGGCGACTTCTATCACTTCCATTAGTCGCTGGTTTTTGCAGAAAGTGGGAGGCTGATCAACTTTGCATGCTATTTTGGTTGAGAGGGCATTCTAAAAGCTGCATGTCTTGTAAGAAAGATTGAAGTTCTTCAGCAGAACGGCAAGACATATTTAGAGCCTTGGTGCGTGAAACAAATTGAATACAGGAAACCCCATTGAAATGCAATTTGCTGTCACTGTAGCAGTGGCGTCTCCAGCTTTCATATTTAGGGGGGGCACATGGGGTGACAGGGACAAAAGTAGGGGGGCCAACTATAAAATGCAATTCTATATCCATACCCATACCCAGGGTGTGCTACGTTCAGAGTACTGAGTTCAGGGTGTGCTAGGTGCAGAGTACTGAGTTAAGGGTGTGCTATGTGCAGAGTACAGAATTCAGGGTGTGCTACGTGCAGAGTACAGGGTCCATGGTGTGCTACGTGCAGAGTACAGGGTCCATGGTGTGCTACGTGCAGAGTACAGGGTTCATGGTGTGCTACGTGCAGAGTACAGGGTCCGTGGTGTGCTACATGAGTACAGGGTGTGCTACATACAGAGTCCTGGGTGTGCTACGTACAGAGTCCAGATTTCAGGAGTGCCACATTCAGTGGCGTCTCCAGCTTTCATATTTAGGGGGGGCACATGGGGGGACAGGGACAAAAGTAGGGGGGCCAACTATAAAATGCAATTCTATATCCATACCCATACCCAGGGTGTGCTACGTTCAGAGTACTGAGTTCAGGGTGTGCTAGGTGCAGAGTACTGAGTTAAGGGTGTGCTATGTGCAGAGTACAGAATTCAGGGTGTGCTACGTGCAGAGTACAGGGTCCATGGTGTGCTATGTGCAGAGTACAGAATTCAGGGTGTGCTACGTGCAGAGTACAGGGTCCATGGTGTGCTACATGCAGAGTACAGGGTCCATGGTGTGCTACGTGCAGAGTACAGGGTCCATGGTGTGCTACGTGCAGAGTACAGGGTCCATGGTGTGCTACGTGCAGAGTACAGGGTTCATGGTGTGCTACGTGCAGAGTACAGGGTCCGTGGTGTGCTACATGAGTACAGGGTGTGCTACATACAGAGTCCTGGGTGTGCTACGTACAGAGTCCAGATTTCAGGAGTGCCACATTTCAGCTGAAAAAAAGCCTGGAGTAAAAGTATACAGTGCAAACACTGTCTGCAGCCATGAAAGATACAGCCACAGCACCTGTGATCATCATTATCATGCTGATGATTACACTGTACTTCATGTGACTGTACTGTATATAGGCTGTACAGTGTAATCATCAGCATCATAATGATGATCACAGGTGCTGTGGCTGTATCTTTCATGGCTGCAGACAGTGTTTGCACTGTATACTTTTACTATTCTTGTCAAAAGTAGTAACAGCAGTATATTGTAGCAACATTTGCAGTCTGAGTCTCACTCTAGTACTATACTAGCCTGCTGGCTGAAAGAAAAAAATATATTTAAGGATTGTAAAGAATGTATGAGGCTGCAGAACAGTTGGAAGTAAGCTGGGAATGAAAGGGTGTCAGGCACACAGTCAGTGTGTGGACTCCTAGTTTGGAATGCCCAAATCTGAGACTGGAGGCTGCAGGATGTGTTCAGTACAGAATTCTGGGAGTGGAGAGCAGAAAGTAACAGCAGATAGTGAGGTGGAAAGGGGAAGGGGTGAGGATCAGTATGTCTGATCACTGCATACTGCATAGTCTTATGAGGAGAATGTGGAGCCATGTAGTACACAGAGGGAAGGAAAGTAAAGCTGGGGGTGAAAGATGCCGATGTATGAGGTGAAAGTGAAAGTGACTTTTCTCCTCTCTCACCTCCATCATTGCAGAAACTTCTGCAGCTTCTGGAAGCCCGCGGGATGAATTTGCAGGGAAGGACAATGCACTGTGTGCACCCATTGGCTGAGGAGGCAGAAGCACTGCCCCCTGCTGCCTTCCCAGCCAATAGGTAGCTTAAGCTCACATAAGTGCCTTCCTCCCTCCTGACATCATACGGGACCTCTCAAGAACCGACCTGCTTTACAATGCAGGCAGATCAGGGACAAATGTATTTTCAGCCAGTATCCAGCGTCTGCAGTTTGGTTCCTGCAGCTGATAGGCTACACTAGCCTGGCTGCTAGGAAACTGACTGATGCTCTCTGGGGGGGTTGTCCCTGCATAGAGCAGCTCAGAGCCTGAGAGCCGACATTGATGTCTCTCTCTCTCCCCTCCTTCCTCTCTCGCACTGAATGATACACAGCCGATCCACTCCTTCTCCCCCTCCCCTCTCCTGTGTGTGCTCCAGGGAAGTCAAGTGTGAAGCTAAGGAGCTAAGGAGTTCCCGCGGTACACACACAGGAGTGAGGAGGGGGAGAAGGAGCGGATCGGCTGTGTATCATTCAGTGCGGGAGAGGAAGGAGGGGAGAGAGAGACATCAGTGCCGGCTCTGACGTCACTGGTTGCTAGACGAGAGGCGGTCATAGCAACCAGTGGCCGGGAGTAGATTCAGGAGGTGGAGGCGGAGCCGTAGCCAGCAACACAGTGGCTCAGTCCATACCAGTCTCCTGCATTCCCAGTGTCCATTTTTTTTAGTTGGGGGGCACATAGGGGGGCACAGTATAATGTTGGGGGGGCCATGGCCCCCTCTGGCCCCCCTAGTGACGCCACTGCAGTGTAGAACTTGAAGAAGTGGCTTCAAAGCCAGTCTTTTAGAAATAGTGAGCTGGGAGAGGTCAGCAAATAGCTAATAAGTATGTCCCTGGAAGGTCAGCATATCTTTCACTCTAGCTACAGCCAGAAGCTGTTCTTTGATGAGAAAATAGTAAAATTTGGCAATTATATTGCGTGGCGGATCTTCAGCTTCACGTGGTGTGAGGGCTCTATGAACCCTGTCCATATCCATTCATTCGACTGGTATAGATGACTGTAGTTCTTGAAATAGGGCCAGCATGGTAGCTTGTAAATCAGTGACAGATTCAGGAATTCCACAAATACGTATGTTAGAACATCGGGCCCTGTTTTCATAACCCTCTAAATGGGACTAGAGGACTAAGTTTTCCTCTTTGAGATTTTACATTTCAGACATATAAGCTAGTGGGCTATTTTCAGTTCATCAACCCTTAACACAAGGTTAGCAGTGCGTTCGCCCAATTCTCTAATTTACCTAGTCAGACTGTCTATAATATGATCTGAAGTCTGTTTAAGGGCTTTGTGAAGCATTTTCTCAAATTGCAGTACAGTAGAATGAGCAGGGTCTGTAAAAGATGTCAATTGTGGTGCTTGTGTTGATGAATCAGAGTCAGATTCCTCCTGTGTTACAATTTTGTAAATAAGTAATTTTTCTCCTTCACTGATGTGCGCTGATGAGGCGGCACTAATAGGTACTGATAGGGTGGACAAATCTGCATTGATGAGGTGGCACTTAAGGGCACTGATGAGACGACACTAATATGCCACTTTGATGGGCACTGATAGTTGGGGCTGATATGCGGCACTGATAGGCATCACTTATGGGCAATGATAGGTGGCACGGATAGGTGGCACTGATGAGCAGGCACTGATAGGCACTGAAAGGCAACACTGACTGGCATCACTGACAGGCACAGATTGGCATCAAAGATGGCCACTGACTGGCGTCACTGCTGGGCATTGTTAGGGCTGCACTGATAATCAGGGCACTGATGATCATCTGTACAGGTATCCCCTGTGAGGAGATGCCACTGATCAGCTCTCCTCTCCTCATACTTTGTCAGTGTGAGGCAAGGAGAAGAGACCATTCCTAGCACTTCCGTTTACATGTGATCGGCTGTGATTGAACACATTCGATCACATGGGTAAAAAGCCACGTCATTGGCTTTTTATGGAGATCGGGATCACGCCGTGTCTCAGCCGCGCTGCGTGCCCCTCACTCAGTAGCGGCGAGACGGGTGCGACATCATATGATGTTGTTCCAGAGCAAGAGTGCATCCCGTCCACTGTCATTTGACTATACGGCGGGCGGGGGGTGGTTAAAGTGGTTGTAAATACTTACATATACCCATTGAAGTGACTGGCCTCAGGTGATACACAGAGATGAAACAAATCCTCCAACATAAGTTGTACCTGTTTATCTGCAGGACTCTCTTCTCTACATCCATTCTAAGTCCAAAATGTCTAAAGCTTGTCTGGGCTGTCACAAAAAAGGAGGCAGAAAGGTGAAATTACACTCTGCAGAGCTCAGTAAGGAGTACTCAGAGAGCTAATTGGAGGAAAGGGGCACACCCCATTCCATACAGCACACTGGAGCAGAACTAAGGCTGTCAATCAGCTGGAGGTCCCTTCCTTGTCACCTTTTTTCTCTTGGTGTCAGGAAAACTTGTCAGAAGTGATTCATGCTGATAGCAGAAGAATGAAGCAGCAGACAGAAATGACACTTAGTGCTCTTAATTAAGACAAGTGCACACTATAGAGGGGTATACTTTGTTCATGTTTCATGTCTGAGGTTTACAAGCACTAAGTTTCCTTGGCTGACCACTGTGTCTCAATGTTGCCCATTTCTTTGTGCTTCTTCAAAAGATCTTGAAACCCCAATCTGCTTTGAAATCTCTGCCTGAGAGAGACCCTGCTGATGCAGTATAACTACCTTGTGTCTTGTTGCTGTGTTCAGTCTTGCCATGGTGTATGACCTGTGACATGAAGCTTTTCCACAACCTCACCTTAGTAGCAGAGTATGGCTGCTCCTCACCAAGTTTAACTAGTTAAGGACCGGGCCTATTTTTCAGACTTGGTGTTTACAAGTTAATTTTTTTATTTGATAGAAAATTACTTAGAACCCCGAAATATTATATATATTTTTTTTCAGACACCCTAGAGAATAAAATGGCGGTTGTTACAATGCTTTGTCACACAGTATTTGCACAGCGGTCTTACAAGCGCAATTTTTGGGAAAAAATACACTTTTTTGAATTAAAAAATAAGACAATTGGAAAGTTAGCCCAATTTTTTTTATATTATTAAAGATAATGTTACTCCGAGTAAATTGATACCCAACATGTTACGCTTCAAAATTGCACCCACTCGTGGGATGGCGACAAACTTTGCCTCCTAAAAATCTCTGTATGCGACGTTTAATAACGTATACAGGTTACCAGTTTAGAGTTACAGAGGAGATCTAGGGCTAGAATTATTTCTCTCGCTCGAATGATCGCGGCGATACCTCACATGTGTGGTCTGAACACCGTTTTCATATGCAGGCGTGACTTACGTATGCGTTTGCTTCTGCTAGCAAGCTTGTAATAGAAAAAAAGCATGACAGGACCTCTTAAATCTGAGATCTGGGGTCAAAAAGACCTCAGATCTCATATTTACACTAAAATGCAATAAAAAAGTAAATAAATAAATAAATGTGATAATTTTTTTTCCAAAAAAAAAAAATTCCCTTTTAAGACCATTGGGCGGAAGTGACTTTTGACTTTGCCTCTGCCATCCAATGCTATGAAGCCGAGTGGGGGCCATCTTCCCCTCACTTGGCTCCAGGCTGTTGAGGGGAGAGGACGTGATCATCTCGGCCACTACCGACAGCTCCCATAAGCGGCGGAGAGGGGAGGGGGCCTCTCCTGCCCCCGATAAAAGTGATTTTGTGGGGAATCTGCCGTAGAGACCACTTTTATCTGAAAGCGGACCACCTGCTGTTGAAGAGAATACAGAGGTTATGGCAGCTATCTGCTATCTGCTTCCATAACAACAGTTTTCCACTTCAAACAGCCGACGTACAACGACAGCGGGTGATCCGCAAGTGGTTAAAGCCTCCTACACAGATGTTTCTGTTTTAGTAATGAATGTGTTTCAACCTACATATGAAATTTATGATCATTAGCACCTGCTTGATATAATTGGTTAATCATACACCTGACTCCAATCCCACAAAATCCTTGACTTAGGGCCCTTTCACACTGGGGCGGGGATGGCATCAGCGGTAAAGCGCCGCTATTGTAAGCGGCGCTTTACCGTCGGTATTCGGCCGCTAGCGGGGCGGTTTTACCCCCGCTATAGGCCGAGAAAGGGTTAAAAACCACCGCAAAGCGCCTCTGATTTCAATGGGTGTATACTCCGCTCCTTCACCGCTCCGAAGATGCTGCTAGCAGGACTTTTTTTCCCGTCCTGCTAGCGCACTGCTCCAGTGTGAAAGCCTCCCGGGACTTTCATACTGGAGACAAAGCAGCGGGTCGGTTTGCAGGCACTATTATTAGCGCAATAGCACCTGCAAACCACAACAGTGTGAAAGGGCCCTTAGTGCAAGTGTAAAATTTGATGTTGGATTGAATCCAAAGGGTGGCCATATCAAATATTGATTTGATTTAGATTTTTCTTCTGTTTGCAAACTTTGCATTGTGTAAATTGATAAAAATAAACAATTAAAATATATGTAGCTGTGCCCCTGTGGGGCTGCTGAGCGTAGTAGTTCCACCCGTCACCCTGCTCAGCCCGGCATTGACTTCCAGTCACTCTCCAGACAATGAACAGTCCATCAGCTTTGTTTTTGTTATTTTATTGAGGAATTAAACTTGGATGTGATAAAGGGATTATGTGGTGCCCAGAATAAATAGTATTAATTGATGAGATAAGTGATCTCTCTGTCAAAATCGATGGCACAACTATAAGCCCATTCCCATATGCCAAGGTCCTAGGTGTAGTCCTGGACTCTGAACTCTCCTTTAAGCACCACGTCAAATCACTGTCCAAATCCTGCCGCCTCAACCTCCGCAACAGCTCCAAAATAAGCCCCTTTCTAACCAATGACACAACAAAGCTCTTAATTCACTCGCTGGTTATCTCTCACCTCAACTACTGCAACTCCCTTCTCATTGGCTTACCTCTACATAGTCTATCACCTCTTCAATCCATTATGAATGCTGCTGCCAGACTTATCCACCTTACCAATCGCTCTGTCTCTGCTACCCCTCTCTGTCAATCCCTCCACTGGCTTCCACTTGGCCAAAGAATAAAATTCAAAATATTGACAACTACGTACAAAGCCATGCACAATTTCACCACCAGCTACATCACTAGCCTAGTCTCTAAATACCAACCTACTCGTTCTCTTCATTCCTCTCAAGACCTCCTGCTCTCTAGCTCCCTCATCACCTCCTCCCATGCTCGCCTCCAGGATGTTTCCAAAGCCTCTCCAATCCTATGGAATGCCCTACCCCAATCTGTCCGCCTATCTCTTACTTTATTAGATTTTAGACGATCCCTGAAAACCCTTCTCTTCAGAGAAGCCTATTCTACCAACACCTAACAACTGAATTTTCATTTTCTCCATCAGATCATCCCCCACAGTTTTTACCTTTTTGTTTCCACTTGACCCTCCCTTCTAGATTGTAATCTCTAATGAGCAGGGCCCTCTGATCCCTCCTGTATTGATTTGTATTGTAAGTGTACTGTCTGCCCTCATGTTGTAAAGCGCTGCGCAAACTGTTGGTGCTATATAAATCCTGTATAATAATAATAATAATTGGAACCTCTATTCGCATTCTCTAAAGCTTCAGACTCCTCCAGCACAACGCTTATTGTGCTCCTCTATATATTCAGAGCAACAATACAAAAAAAAAAAAAAAAAAATGAAATAGAGAAAAAAAAAGGGGGGGAGGGGAAAAACATAAATAGTGGTGTCTCACATCAACAAGGTCATAAAATCTTTCTTCAACCTTTTAAGTTGTTTCAGGCAAAAAAAAAGAGTATACATGCTCCGACAGCAATAAATTTGAAAATTAACAAATTTCCAAAAATGTTGATAAATTTTTATAATGTTATCCAGGTCTGCCACACCCCATTAAACTTCTGTATAGTATCATTATTTTCCGCTACCAATATTTCCATATGCATAATACTATTAAGAGTCCCAATCCACTCTGCAATTGTCAGAACAATAGGGGATTTCCAATATCTTGGTATCAATTGTCTGATTGCTGATAAAAAAAAAGCAAGAAAGAGATTTTTTGGTTTTAGGTAATAGTTGGGGTAAAAAAGAAAAAAGAGCCAATTCGACAGTTATTAATCGATTCATCCACAACAGTATTGTATAAGTTAATTACTTGATCCCATAGTTTATAAATAGAGGGACAGGCCCACCATAGATGGGATAAATTACCTGTAGCGATATTACAGTGCCAACATCGATCTGATTGTGATGGAAAAATTTGGTTTAGATTGACTGAAGTGCGGTAACATATAGATAGCAATTTTAAATTGCGTTCTTGGGTGTCACAAGCTATTGAAAATTTATGAATATTGATAAAAATTTGCTCCCAGTCTTCCTCTTGTGTTAACTGGTTTAATTCCAGCTCCCATTTGGTTGTATATGATGGTAAAACAGGTTAATTGAGAGTAGATAATAAGGTATATATCTTAGATATAGTATGTATTGGCGGTTCTGGAGATATACACAGCTGCTCAAAATCTGTAAATGGTCGATGAATAGAATATTTCGGAGTCAAGGAGGAGTAAAAACTTTGCAATTGTAAATAAACAAACCATATACCTTTCCTCTGATCATGTAAAGTTTGAAAGTTTACAAATGACATAAAGTTATCCTCCAAAATCATATGTCTAATCTGGGACCAAAAGGATTTATCCCAGCTTAGGATAGCATTTGAATGAGTACCGATAGGAAGAGAAGGATTATCTATTAAAGGAGTGAGTGGAGCTGGAATAGAAGACAAAGGAAATAATTTAAAATAATAATGCCAACACTCCAAAACCGTATAAGAGAGCAAAGGCCAAGAAGAACGTAATCCTATATCCTTAAAACAAAGCCAGAGAGCAGCTTTAGGATTCAGTGGAGAAGAACCTATTTCCAATTGGAGCCATTGTTTATCATCATGATGATGAAACCAATCCAGAATATGAGAAAATATAGCTGCTTTATAATAGCATTCAAAATCTAGCAAGCCTGCTCCTCCACGAACTTTGGATCGACAGAGTGTTTTCCAGTTAATTCGAGGTTTAATATTTTTCCAGATAAATTTTGATAGTAATTTGTTTAATTTTTTGAAAAATATTTTAGGTAATTTAATGGGTAGGGTTTAAAAAAGATATAAATACTTTGGGAGAATATCCATCTTAATGGAGTTAATACGGCCAAACCATGATAGAGAAAGCTTCGACCATAATAGCAATTCGGCTTTTGTTTGGAGTAGAAGTGGAAGGAAGTTTAATTCATAAGCAAGAGTAAGATCTGTTCGAATTTAAACTTCTAGATATTCCACTGCTACTTCTTGCAAGTGAAAAGGAAATAGCGCTGCCAGTGAAGAAACCTCATCTCTAGGTAGTGACATATTCAATAAATCAGATTTAATTAGATTTACTTTAAAATTACTTAAATATCCTAATATTTTAAAACAGAAGGAATGCTAATTATTGGTGGTGTTATATAAAGTAAAACATCATCTGCATAAAGTGAGGTTTTATAATCTATTTCATTAATAGTAATACCATGTATAGAGGGATTATTATGTATAGCTATTGCTAGGTGTTCTATTGTAATCACAAGAAAGTAATGGAGATAACAGACACCCCTGATGGGTTATTAATTTCAAATATATTAGAAAAGATACCGTTTGTTCGAACTTGAGCAGAAGGAGCTGTATATAACGCCATCATTTTATTTATCAAATTATCCCCCAGACCAATCTGGCGAAGTGAGAGAAATAAAAATCTCCAGTTTAATCGGTCGAAAGCCTTTTCAGCATCTATTGAAAGCAGGCACGCCGGAATTTGTCATTTCTGTGCCATGGAGATCAGTGAAAGAGTCTTGCTAGTGTTATCTCGAGTCTCTCTAGCCTTCACAAAGCCAGTTTGGTCTGTATGAATCATTTGAGGCAATAAAGGTTGAAGCCTATTAGCAATAAGTTTAGCATAAAACTTTATGTCTTGATTCAGCAATGAAATAGGGCGATAACTATTTGGATTTGTTTCACCTTTACCAGGTTTCAAAATAACAGAAATAAAAGCCTTCAGTGTTTCCGACGGAAAAATCTGAGAGATTGAAATTGAATTAAATGAGTGCAAAAGAACTGGAGACAGATCTTCTGCAAATATTTTATATAACTGACTAGAGAATTCGTCTGGCCCTGGTGCTTTGCCAATCTTAGTAGACTTAATAACATTTAACAGTTCCTCAGGGGTAAAAGGATCCTCTAAGGAAGAGCTAGTGGCCAAGTCAAGACTTGGCAGAGCTGTTTCTTCTCTGTATAAAATATTTTTTTTTTACATCTATATAAAAGAGTGGCCAGTTTTAGAATTAATTTGTGAAATGTTATATAATGAGGAGCAATAATTGCATAAAGTCTCTACAATAGCTGAATTAGTATACACCAATCCTTTAGCAGGAGATGATAATTTCAAAACAGATGAAGATGAGGTTTTAGAGTGAAGAGAGTGTGCCAAAAAGGAGCCACTCTTATTACTATATTCATAAGACATTTTCAATGTTTTATCTTGAGCTCTTAAAGACTGCTGATCAAGTAAATGCAAAAGTTGACTCCTAGTATTGACAAGTTCAGTTCTAGCTCTATCGCTTTTACTATTTTTATGAATTAATTCTAAATCCGAAATTTTCTTTAATAAGGCTGAATATTCTATAGTTCTAATTTTTTTGTCTTGAACCATGCGATATAAATATTCCCCTCAAGACACATTTTAAAGCCTCCCATTTAATTGGTGGTGCAGTATTATCCAATCTATGGTCATCTACAAAATGTGTTATCGCTTTTCTGATATCAGTTACACACAATGGGTCTGCTTATAAATTATCGTTTAATTGTCAGGATCTATTCCTGGCACATGATTCTGCTAAATTAAGATGACAGAAAACAGGTGAGTGGTCTGACCATATTTTAAATTTGATACTAATTGTCAGAGTAGCATCTAGTAATCTTTGGTATACAAAAATATAGTCCAACCTGCTATGTGTTTTATGAACTGGGGAAAAGAAAGTATCATCTCTCTCAGAGGGATGTAGAATATGCCATAGATCAAACAATTTCATTGTGGATAGTTTCTGCTTTAATCTACGAAGAGCTGAGAACGAAATATGAGTTTTCCCTGAGGATGAATCCATTAGGGGATCAAAAACTAAATTAAAATCACCTCCGAGAATAATATCACCTTCTGCAAAACTTTCGAGATTGTGTATATATTTAAGGCCTTCAGAAATTTGAGAAGTGTTTGGAAAGTATACATTAGCTATAGTATATATTTTATTCTCGTTTTTAATTTTTAAAAATAGATATCTACCTTGAGTGTCTGATTTAGAATCTAAGATTTGGCACTTCACATTCTTATGCATAGCGATTGAAACTCCCTTGGATTTTGCATATGGATTGTACTATGAAACCAAGTGGTATAATATTTATTTTTACATGTTGGAAATACATCCGTACGATGGGTTTCTTGAAAAAACACTATATCAATTTTTTCTTTATTAAGATATTGAAAAATTTGTGAGCATTTGTTCGGGTGGTTAAGACCTTTTCACATTAAAGGAGCATAATGAGAATGACATAAGGAGATAACATTTTTTTAATCATTTCTATGAATTTATTAGGTGAGAACAACTCAAGAAATAAATAAGGAGAGAAAAAAAAACAGAAAAAAGAAAAAAAGGGAGAAAAAACAGAGAAAAAAACATTTTTAAAATTAGACACATCACAGTCTCAAGACATGCAGTGTGTCTTAAATGTCTCTGAATATTCTCAGAGAACAAAAAATCTAATGCCGCGTACACACGAGCGGACTTTACGGCGGACTTTGCCCGGCGGACTGGATTTCGACGGACAATTCGATGTGTGTGGCCTCCAGCGGACTTTGTTTTCTCAAAAGTTGGACGGACTTAGATTTGAAACTTGTTTCAAATTTATCCGTTGAAATCGAGTCCGGTCGAAAAGTCCGCCGTCTGTATGCTAGTTCGACGGACAAAAAAGCCACGCTAGGGCAGCTATTGGCTACTGGCTATGAACTTCCTTGTTTTAGTCCGGTCGTACGTCATCACGTACGAATTCGACGGACTTTGGTGGATTGTGTGTAGGCAAGTCCGTTCATTCAGAAAGTCCGTCGGAAAGTACGTCGAAAAGTCCGCCGGGCAAAGTCCGCCGTAAAGTCCGCTCGTGTGTACGCGGCATTACAGGCAATATAGCCAATTCCCAAAACAAAAATTGGGAAGCCTAATGTAAGGCATAGGCAAACTAGGCAGGGAAAGAGCTGTACCGTTGGACATTCAGAAAAAAAAAAAATAAAAATAAAAATAAAACGAATATCCTTTTTAACGCGCAAGGGTACCTATTAAAGCAGTGGTCATCAACCCTGTCCTTAGGGCCCACTAACAGGCCAGGTTTTATGTATTACCTTGGGGAGATGCAGACTAGAATACTACAATCACTGAGCAGCAAATGATATCACCTGTAATGTATTTCAGTTATCTTGCAATCCTGGCCTGTTAGTGGGCCCTGAGGACAAGAGTTGATGACCACTGTATTAAAGTATAAGTTCACCTTTTGTTCACTTTTTTTTTTTAATTTAAATTTTTTTTCTAAATTCCAGCCACCCTATGAAACAATATAGCATTCATGTACTTTTTTTTCCAAAAATATCACATCTTTCCAAAAATTATTGATTTAGCGGCGCTAATCAGCCTCTAGCGGGGCGGTTTTAACCCCCGCTAGCAGCCAAAAAAGGGTTAAAACCGCCCCCAAAGCGCCACCGCAGTGGCAATTTGCCGGCAGTTTGGCGGCGCTGCCCCATTGTTTTCAATGGGCAGGGGCGCTTTAGGAGCAGTGTATACACCGCTCCTACAGTGCTGCAAAAATGCTGCTTGCAGGACTTTTTTTACCGTCCTGCAAGCGCACCGCTCCATTGTGAAAGCCCTCAGGCTTCCACACTGGAGAGACAGGAGAGGCTCTTTACAGGCGCTGTTTTAAGCGCTGTAGCGTCTCAGTGTGAAAGTAGCCTAAGGCCCCTTTCACACTTATACGACTTGTCCCACGATTTTGTACTGCAAAATCATATGACAAGTCATTCTCCATGATTTTCAATGACTACCATTCATATTGGCACGACTTTAAGTCATGCCGACTTGAAAGTAGTCCCTGCACTACTTTGGTCCAACTTCTATGCGAGTTGTACTCCATAGACCTCAATGTTAAACCCTCAACTAGCATGCAAATTGTGCCTGAATAATATAGACACGATTTCAGTACGACTTTGTAAGCACAAGCCTGGCTCGCTGATCGGGAAAGGAAAACTTTTTTTTCCTTTCGTGATGAGCGACAAGCAGTGCTGACAGGTGTCTGGTATGAATCCTGAGGGGGAACGCTGCACCAAGTTTTAAATGAAAAAACCTGCGTGGGTTCCCCCCAGGGGCATACCAGGCCCTTAGGTCTGTTATGGATCCTAAGGGGAACCCCCTACGCTGAAAAATCGGCATGGGGTCCCCCCCAAAATCCATACCAGACCCTTTATCCGAGCATGCAGCCTGGCCGAGCGCCCCCCCTCCTGGACCGTACTAGGCCGCATGCCCTCAACATGGGGGGGTGGGTGCTTTGGGGCATGGGGGGCGCCCTGCGGGGCCCCCCCACCCCAAAGCACCTTGTCCCCATGTTGATAAGGACAAGGGCCTCTGCCCGACAACCCTGGCGTTGGTTGTCGGGGTCTGCAGGCGGGGAGGCTTATCGGAATCCGGGAGCCCCCTTTAATAAGGGGACCCCCAGATCCCGGCCCCCCACCCTTTGTGAATGAGTATGGGGTACATCGTACTCCTACCCATTCACCTAGGGAAAAAAGTGTCAATGAAAAAACACACTACAAAGGTTTTTAAAGTAATTTATTAGGCAGCTCCGGGGTCTTCTTCCGACTTTGGTGGTCTCTCCGGCGTCTCCTCCCGGTGTCCTGATCTTCTGCCGGCTCCTCCGCTATCTTCTGCAGCTCTTTTGCTAGCGGTGGCCCGGACTTCTGCCTTCTGCCTTCTTGTCTTCTTCCTTCTTCTCTTCTTCCGATGTTGACACGACGCTCTCTCCGGCTGGAATGCTCTCTGAGCGCTCCGCAATGGACTTATATAGACAGTGACCCCGCCCCCTTATGAGATCACTTACCCGGGGCATGCTGGGACTGTGCCATCATAAGGGGGCGTGGTCAACATCACCTGGTGACCACGCCCCCTAAAACATCACAGTTCCAGCATGCCCAGGGACTGTGACGGCATAAGGGGGCGGGGTCACCGCCTATATAAGTCCATTGTGGAGCGCTCAGAGAGCATTCCAGCCAGAGAGAGCGTCGTGTCAACATTGGAAGAGGAGAAGAGGGAAGAAGAGAAGAAGGCAGAAGGCAAGAAGGCAGAAGTCCGGGCCACTGCTAGCAAAAGAGCTGCAGAAGATAGCGGAGGAGCTGGCAGAAGATCAGGACACCGGGAGGAGACGCCGGAGAGACTCCCGAAGTCGGAAGAAGACCCTGGCAACCAACGGCCAGGGTTGTCGGGAAGAGGCCCTTGTCCTCATCAACATGGGGACAAGGTGCTTTGGGGTGGGGGGGGCCTGCAGGACACCCCCCCATGCCCCAAAGCACCCACCCCCCCATGTTGAGGGCATGCGGCCTGGTACGGTCCAGGAGGAGGGTGCTCGCTCGTCCCCACCCCCATTCCTGACCGGCCGGGCTGCATGCTCGGATAAGGGTCTGGTATGGATTTTGGGGGGACCCTCACGCCAATTTTTCGGCGTAGGGGGGTTCCCCTTACAATCCATACCAGACCTAAGGGCCTGGTATGCCCCAGGGGCGGAACCCACGCCCGTTTTTTATTTAAAATTTGGCGCGGAGTTCCCCCTCATGATTCATACCAACTACTGTATGTTTTCATTTGTTAATGCCAAAGTTGTGGCAAAGTCGTACAAAGAAGTACTGCTCCCAAATCGCGGTAAAATCGCACGACTTTGAAGTCGTATAAGTGTGAAAGGGGCCTAAAGGTCATGACACAAGAAGAAGTTAACAAGCTGACCTCATTAGCACACACCCTGCATCATCCACCCTCCTACCTACCCACCCATTCCCAGCTGCATGTTTTTTTAATTAAATGCAATCAATCAGTGATTACCCTTCTCACTAATAATACACAATATACAATCAGATTGAATAGTGTATGGCCATCTTTATACAAGTACATAGGAGGGAGTGGACAGAAACACTCAGCTGTCAAGTCCCTATCACATCTCTGCATAGCAGGAACTCACATTCCCACATGCAGGGTTTTTTTTTTTGTTTTTTTTTAGCGAGTGGGGGAGGGGGACTCATTTTGGTGCATTTTTACTCATCACACATAGGGCAGCCCATCAACCTGAATGGGCCCCCCTACACACAGAAATCACCCCAAAGAAGCTTCAGAACAATTTTTTAAAGTGGAGCCTGGTGTGTTTTTTACTGCGATTTTTGGTGCATCGCATTTCTGAAATGCAAGGAAATGCACAGATGTGAATGGAGCCTCATTGTTTCTGTGTTAGAGCACCAATTTTACTTTCAGGACCCATTCACATATAGCATAGTGGAAGCGAACGTTTTGTGTCTCGTTTTTCCTGTAACACGCATAGGGCAGCCTGTTGATTTCAATGGGATGCACTACGTGGGTCTTTTTGGGACGTTTTGGCGTTTTGTAGGTTGCATGTTTTTTACTGTGCATTTTGCAGCATTTGTTTTTTCACAAGGCAAAATGTATGTTTGCTTCTGTGTTTGCACTGAAAGTGCAACTAGTAATTGTAGGTGTATAAAGATGGCCATACACTATACAATCTGATTGTACAATCTCCTTTAGATCTGCCATCAACTATGTAGTGTAAGGGTCTGCCTGATTGGATACAGAGCGATTGGCTAGATAGGTGTTTCCTCCTATTATATAAATTTGGTAAATCTAAAGGAGATTCAACACTCAGATTGTATAGTGTATGGCCATCTTTATACACCTACAATTACTAGTTGTGCTTTCAGTGCCATTAATTATTAACGACAGACCAAACACAGAAGCAAACACACATTTTTCCTTGTAAAAAAACAAGTGGCAAATGCTGCAAAACGCACAGTAAAAACACACAACCCACAAAACGCCAAAATGTTCCATGAGCCACATGTAGTGCATCCCATTGAAATCAGCAGGCTGCCCTATGTGTGTCACAGAAAAAAACGAGCCACAAAACATTTGCTCCCACTATGCTAGATGTGAATGGAGCTGGAAAGTGAAATTGGTGCGATAACACAAGAACATCGAGGCTCCATTGACATCTGTGCATTTTATTACATTTCAGAAATGCGCTGCACCAAAAATCGCAGTGAAAAACGCACCAAGCTCCACTCTAAAAAAAAAAGTTCTGAAGCTTCTTTGGGGCGATTGCTGTGTGTAGGGCGGTCCATTCAGATGGATGATCTGCTCTATGTGTGATGAGTGAAAATGCTCCAAAACACCCCCCCCACTAAAAGTGTTTCTGTCTACTCCCTGCTATGTACTTGTATAAAGATGGCCATACACTATGCAATCTGATTGTATATTGTGTATTTAGTGAGAAAAGGTGATCATTGATTGATTGCATTTGAAACTATTAAGAAATCACAAACTAAACAATGTGGCGGCAGCGCTATTGAGTGTCCTTAAAAGAGAAATGAAATAAAATGAAATGAAATGAAATGCAATAAAATGAAATGAAATAACAAGACAGTCCAACATTGTTCTTCTGCTGAAAGGTTTAAACTGTATATCCTCCGAATTACATGAAAACCTCATTAAATAGAAAAGTACATCTTTCCCACTGAGGGTTGTTCAGAGTCTCTATGGGTAGATGAAAATATAGTAGAGAAACAGTGCATATACGATCCCTCAGCTTTCCATATGTATATAAATCACTTGGAAAATTCACTTAAAGATTCAAACCTTACCAGACCATGGTGGGTCAAACAGCATGCGAACAGAATGAGGTAGTAGTTGTCATCACAGACGGTCGGCTGTTAGTGTTCATCCAGCTGACAAGTGGGATGGTCTTTTACTCTGGGCCGCTCATTCATATGCAAAAACAAAAGAGGGCTCCACAGTGTAATAACATTAAGTGAAAATTTTTATTGAAAAAAAAAAAAAAAGGTCCCTCCCCCCCCCGTAGCAAGTACACTTACATGAAGCAAAACAAGTAAAGCATATATTGCCCAATCACTAAAAAACGCCGCAAGGATCAATGGTGACAGAGCGAGAGATGTTCAAATAGCAGCCGAGCTTTACACATCGATGTTACATAGGCAGTCGTATAGCCACGCACTGACACGTTTCGTCATCTAGGACATCATCTGAGGGTGTGGCTATACGATACGACTCCATCCTTTATATATCTTAACTAATTAGTCATTATTGGATCGGATTACCCATTGTGCGGTGGTCATCATCCACTGTGGCTAAAGGGCAGATAATGAGGATAAGAAGGAACTGTACCTTGGATAGTGATTTCAGGGCCCAGGCTACTGTCAATAACCACTTCAATACCAGGCACTTAGACACCTTCCCGCCCAGGCCAATTTTCACCTTTCAGTGCTGTCGCAATTTGAATGACAATTGCGCGGTCATGCTACACTGTACCCAAACACATTTTTTATCATTTTGTTCCCACAAATAGAGCTTTCTTTTGGTGTTATTTGATCACCTCTGCAGTTTTTATTTTTTGCGCAACAAATAAAAAAACACCGAAAATTTCGAAAAAAAACAAGTTTTTCTTTGTTTCTGTTAAAATTTTTTGTAAATAAGTACGTTTTCTCCTTCAATGATGGGCACTGATATGGCTGCACTGATGGACATTGATACGGCGGCACTGATGGGCACCGATGAGGTGGCACTGATGAGGTGGCACTAATGGGCACTGATGATGGGCACTGATAGGCGGCACTGATGGGCACTGATAGGTGGCACTGATGGGCACTGATAGGTGGCACTGGTATGCGGCACTGATGGGCACTCATAGGTGGCACCGATGGGCACTCATAGGCGGCACTGATGGACACTCGTAGGTGGCATTGATTGGTACATATGGGTGGCACTGATGGGTACTTATGGGTGGCACTGATGTGTGGCACTGATGGGCACTGATAGGTGGGCACAGATGGGCACAGATGGGCAATGACAGGTGGCACCGATGGGCAATGACAGGTGGCACTGATAAAACATTGCTGGGCAGATCAGTGACATAATGGTGCCAATCAGTGCCCATTTGTGGGCACTGATTGGCACAGATTAGGCACATGTGGATGGCCATGGGGTACATACCTGGCCATCCATGTTGCCCCTTCCCTGGTGGTCCTAGTGGCGATCCCTAGTGGTCCAGTGTGGTGATCTAAGGGGGGGCTGCGCTGATAAACAATCAGCGCAGACCCCCCCTGCCAGGAGAGCCGCCGATCGGCTCTCCTCTACTCGCGTCTGTCTGCGAGTGAGGAAGAGCCGATCAACGGCTCTTCCCATTGACAGCGTGATCAGCCAAGATCGGTGGAGCGGTGTGTCAGGCTGACACACCGCTCCACGATCGCCGCGATGCGTGCCCCCGGGGACGCGCTGAGGCATGTTATCCTGCTGGACGTCATATGACGTCCAGTCAGGATAACAGAACCACTTCCCAGATGTCAATCTGCTATAGGGCGGGCGGGAAGTGGTTAAAGAAAAATTTGTACAAAAGGGCTATAAGGAACAACAATTGGATAAAATAATACAAATTGTAGAGGATACTCCGCGCAATTTGTGTCTTCAGGACAAGGTACCTAATGTGAGCAATAGGCATGAATGGGGCTTTATATCTGACTTTCATACCCAGTACAAAGAAATTGAAGATATTTTTAAAAAACACTGGCATGTGTTACGTATGGACAGAGTTTTACAGTCAGTTTACCTGAAAATCCCATTTTTATTTATCGAAAAGCTCCCAATCACGGAGATAAAATTGTAAAAAAAGTGCTTGACCCTCCAAAAAAGCTTGGGACGTTTTGGGACGTCAATGGCTTTTATGCTTGTAGAAAATGTAAATCATGCTCTAAGGTGAGCCAACCAATTAGGGGGTTAGTTGATTTTACATCTTCTGCTAATCACAAATCTTTTAAAATCAGAGAATTTATTACATGTAATTTAATGTACGTGGGACGCACAAAAAGGGCCCTTAAAAGCGTATATCTGAACATATATACAATATAGAAATTGGTTTTGAATATCATAGCATTTCCCTACACTTTAAGAAACACCACAACCAGAACCCCACTGGACTAAAATTTTGGGGTGTCGACAAAATACTCCCTAATTGGAGGGGATCCAATATGGTAAGGGAAATTTCCCGACTCTAAATTAAGTGGATCTTTCTTATGGGCACACTTATGCCACATGGCATGAACATCGAGTTGGATGTGAACTGCTTTATAAGTGATTGATTACTAACCCTCTATGATTATGATTATTTTTATATAATTTTTTATATTATTACACTTATTAATTTTTATATACTACTTAGCCCATTGTGCCCTAAGCGTCACAATTAATGTGGACTAAGTATAGTATAACCAATTCACACCTTCTATCCATGAGTAGTATTAGTATTATTAGGTTTGCATGATAGCTCTCCCTTCTGACTAAATTATTCTTTTGATTTTAAAATTAATTTTAAAATTAATTTATTGATAGATCTTATAATTATGCTATTCAGCTATAATGGAATAACAAGAGTTAAATTGCTTAATATTTTTAATAGTGAATATAATTGTTTTTTTTACATATGTGATTATCATTTTCTTTTATATGATATCCCTGTCCTCCTATCAACCACTCTTTAGCTGAGTGACTGTAGTATGGATATATGCTTAGTCTAATTAACAGCCTTTATTATGGTGATTTTAACATGAATAAATGATTAGTTTTTAATTTTTTTTTTTTTTTTTTAATTCTCTTTATTGATTTTTAATAGATTTACAAAAACAGAACCTTGGGGCATTCCCCGGCTCAAAAGGTACCATGTAAATCGGTACCTAACAACAGGTTATCTGCCTAAAACAGTGCTGTTATCGACAGAAAAACAGATAAAATAGTTTTTTAAATTTAACATTAGTCCCCTTTATAGTAGTGGTAATGTGGGAATTAAATACATTTGTTGCTGTATATTGTGCATTGGTGGGGTGCGGAATTTGGGGTGCGCCCTTCTTACACTGCGCAAATACTTTACATACACTGTATGTCAATATTGCGCTGGATTAGATCCCATCTGAACTTATTTTAATTTGAGTCACTTTATTGCATATAGATTTAATAGCATTGTTGGATTGAAGTGATTTTAGTTTACTGCCATTTAATTTATATAAACATCTATAGTAGTTTTAATGCAGTCCACGGGTCCATCATCCGCTAAATGAGCTATTAGCCATGGTGTTAACCCATCAGCCATTTAAACTAACTACTGAGTAATGACATCTACAGGATCCATGATTATGCAGGGTTATATAATGTATCTGTGTATTAACAGCGGTTTAAACACTCACCTGCGGGAGAGGTGTAGGTGTAATTTATACTGATTATATGTTTATGTAATGTAACAATGTTTATGTAATGTAACACTTTTAATGTTTATGTAATGTAACAATTTTAAAGTGTGCACTGGTGGCTGGATCGGAGTACTTGAGTGGGTAACATCACTCGCTGCTACGATAGTCACTAATATCATTTAGTAATCGGATTAAGGGCGTTTACCGGGTTGCAGTTGTGCCTTCTCGTTTGCTGATATTTACACGGCTTTGAATGACATCGGCTATAATTGACTTCAACGGATATATATATGTAATATTAAATAGACCTATATGAGGGGATATAAATATATGATATACATATGGGTGGATTTAATATAACACTTGGTTTGCAGCTATGCGATCTTGTAGAAAATGTGCTTGCTGCTCTGAACGGATATGTTTTTATCTGTCTGTGTATAGTCCCATGACTAAAATGTAATCAGCTACGGATGGAAATTCCAATCGGAGATGTTGTATATACTGTCTGCTGTCTGTTCTTCCCTGTTAATAAGGGGAAGAACATTATGGGGAATAATGTATCTTACAATGGATGATACACAATTATCGATTTCAGACCGGCTTCATACACCAGTCTGAGTGAAGTCCGTTATCAATGAGAAGGACCACTGCACAATGGGTTAATCCGATCCAATAATGACTAATTGGTTAAGATATATAAAGGATGGAGTTGTATCGTATAGCCACACCCTCAGATGATGTCCTAGATGACGAAACGCATCAGTGCGTGGCTATACGACTGCCTATGTAACATCTATGTGTAAAGCTTGGTTGCTATTTGAACACTGCGCGGCTCTGTCACCATTGATCCTTGCGGTGTTTTTTAGTGATTGGGCAATATATGCTTTTCTTGTTTTGCTTCATGTAAGTGTACTTGCTACAGGGGGGCGAAACCTTTTTTTTTCAATAAAAAATTTCACTTAATGAAAAGTATTACACTATGGAGCCCTCTTTTGTTTTTGCATATGAATGAGCGGCCCAGAGTAAAAGACCATCCCACTTGTCAGCTGGATGAACACTAACGGCCGACCGCCTGTGATGACTACCACTAGGGATGAGCCGAACACCCCCCTGTTCGGTTCGCACCAGAACATGCGAACAGGAAAAAAGTTTGTTCGGGACACGAACATGAATAATCAAAAGTGCTAATTTTAAAGGCTTATATGCAAGTTATTGTCATTAAAAGTGTTTGGGGACCCGGGTCCTGCCCCAGGGGACATGAATCAATGCAAAAAAAAGTTTTAAAAACGGCCGTTTTTTCAGGAGCAGTGATTTTAATAATGCTTAAAGTCAAACAATAAAAGTGTAATATCCCTTTAAATTTCGTACCTGGGGGTTGTCTATAGTATGCCTGTAAAGGGGCGCGTGTTTCCCGTGTTTAGAACAGTCTGACAGCAAAATGACATTTTGAAGGAAAAAACACATTTAAAACTACCCGCGGCTATTGCATTGCCGACAATACACATAGAAGTTCATTGATAAAAACGGCATGGGAATTCCCCACAGGGCAACCCCGAACCAAAATTAAAAAAAAAAATGATGTGGGAGTCCCCCTAAATTCCATACAAGGCCCTTCAGGTCTGGTATGGATATTAAGGGGAACCCCAGCCAAAATTTAAAAAAAAAATGTCGTGGGGTTCCCCCCAAATTCCATACCAGACCCTTCAGGTCTGGTATGGATTTTAAGGGGAACCCCGCACCAAAAAAAAAAAAAAACGGCGTGGGGTCCCCCCAAAAATCCATACCAGACCCTTATCCGAGCACGCAACCTGGCAGGCCGCAGGAAAAGAGGGGGGGACGAGAGTGCGCCCCCCCCTCCTGAACCGTACCAGGCCACATGCCCTCAACATTGGGAGGGTGCTTTGGGGTAGCCCCCCAAAACACCTTGTCCCCATGTTGATGAAGACAAGGGCCTCATCCCCACAACCCTGGCCGGTGGTTGTGGGGGTCTGCGGGCGGGGGGCTTATCGGAATCTGGAAGCCCCCTTTAACAAGGGGACCCCCAGATCCCGGCCCCCCCTGTGTGAAATGGTAAGGGGGTACTTACCCCTACCATTTCACTAAAAAACTGTCAAAAATGTTAAAAATGACAAGAGACAGTTTTTGACAATTCTTTTATTTAAATGCTTCTTCTTTCTTCCTTCATCTTCTTCTGGTTCTTCTGGCTCTTTTGGTTCTTCCTCCAGCGTTCTCATCCAGCATCTCCTCCGCTGCGTCTTCTATCTTCTTCTCCTCGGGCCGCTCCGCACCCATGGCATGGGGGGGAGGCTCCCGCTCTTCTCTTCATCTTCTTCATTTCTTCTCCGGGCCGCTCCGCAGCCATGCTGGCATGGTGGGAGGCTCCCGCTGTGTGACGGCATCTCTTCGTCTGACGGTTCTTAAATAACGGGGGGCGGGGCCACCCGGTGACCCCGCCCCCCTCTGACGCACGGGACATGACGGGACTTCCCTGTGGCATTCCCCGTGACGTCACAGGGAAGTCCCGTCAAGTCACCGTGCGTCAGAGGGGGGCGGGGTCACCGGGTGGCCCCGCCCCCCGTTATTTAAGAACCGTCAGACGAAGAGACGCCGTCACACAGCGGGAGCCTCCCACCATGCCAGCATGGCTGCGGAGCGGCCCGGAGAAGAAATGAAGAAGAGAAGAAGGAAGAAGAGATAAAGAAGATGAAGAAGATGAAGAAGATGAAGAGAAGAGCAGGAGCCTCCCCCCCATGCCATGGGTGCGGAGCGGCCCGAGGAGAAGAAGATAGAAGACGCCGCGGAGGAGATGCTGGACGAGAACGCCGGAGGAAGAACCAGAAGAGCCAGAAGAACCAGAAGAAGATGAAGGAAGAAAGAAGAAGCATTTAAATAAAGGAATTGTCAAAAACTGTCTCTTGTCATTTTTAACATTTTTGACAGTTTTTTAGTGAAATGGTAGGGGTAAGTACCCCCTTACCATTTCACACAGGGGGGGCCGGGATCTGGGGGTCCCCTTGTTAAAGGGGGCTTCCAGATTCCGATAAGCCCCCCGCCCGCAGACCCCCACAACCACCGGCCAGGGTTGTGGGGATGAGGCCCTTGTCCTCATCAACATGGGGACAAGGTGTTTTGGGGGGCTACCCCAAAGCACCCTCCAAATGTTGAGGGCATGTGGCCTGGTACGGTTCAGGAGGGGGGGCCGCACTCTCGTCCCCCCCTCTTTTCCTGCGGCCTGCCAGGTTGCGTGCTCGGATAAGGGTCTGGTATGGATTTTTGGGGGGACCCCACGCGGTTTTTTTTTTTTTTTTGGCGCGGGGTTCCCCTTAAAATCCATACCAGACCTGAAGGGCCTTGTATGGAATTTAGGGGGACTCCCACATCATTTTTTTTTTGGTTCGGGGTTGCCCTGTGGGGAATTCCCATGCCGTTTTTATCAATGAACTTCTATGTGTATTGTCGGCAATGCAATAGCCGCGGGTAGTTTTAAATGGCTTTTTTTCCTTCGAAATGTCATTTTGCTGTCAGACTGTTCTAAACACGGGAAACATGCGCCCCTTTACAGGCATACTATAGACACCCCCCAGGTACAAAATTTAAAGGGATATTACACTTTTATTGTTTGACTTTAAGCATTATTAAAATCACTGCTCCTGAAAAAACGTCCGTTTTTAAAACTTTTTTTTGCATTGATCCATATCCCCTGGGGCAGGACCCAGGTCCCCAAACACTTTTTATGACAATAACTTGCATATAAGCCTTTAAAATTTGCACTTTTGATTTCTCCCATAGACTTTTAAAGGGTGTTCCGCGGCATTCGAATTTGCCGCGAACACCCCAAATTGTTCGCTGTTCGGCGAACTTGCGAACAGCCAATGTTCGAGTAGAACATGAGTTCGATTCGAACTCGAAGCTCATCCCTAACTACCACTACCTCATTCTGTTCGCATGCTGTTTGACCCACCATGGTCTGGTAAGGTTTGAATCTTTAAGTGAATTTTCCAAGTGATTTATATACATATGGAAAGCTGAGGGATCGTATATGAACTGTTTCTCTACTATATTTTCATCTACCCATAGAGACTCTGAACAACCCTCAGTGGGAAAGATGTACTTTTCTATTTAATAAGGTTTTCATGTAATTCGGAGGATATACAGTTTAAACCTTTAAGCAGAAGAACAATGTTGGACTGTCTTGTTATTTCATTTCATTTTATTGCATTTCATTTCATTTCATTTTATTTAATTTCACTTTTAAGGACACTCAATAGCGCTGCCGCCACATTGTTTAGTTTGTGATTTCTTAATAGTTTCATTGTACTTACCTCGAGTAAGGATTTCCAGCAGCTGCTGCTCATTATGGCTGTTTAGTGCAGAGCTGTAATTAGATGTGGTTTACCATTCATACATATATATTTTATATATTATATATATTTTTTATTTTTTATATCTTATAATCTTTATAAAGGAGTTTACCTATTTACTTGCACCCATGAGTGCTTAGTGGTTGTAGTTAGTGGCGTCTTGAGGGATATACTACCACTATTTTATTGATTGATTACATGTCATTTAAAAATCGTGCAGCTGGGAATGGGTGGGTAGGTAGGAGGGTGGATGATGCAGGGTGTGTGTTAATGAGGTCAGCTGGTCGGCTCCTTCCTGTGTCATGACCTCTAGTCTGTCCAGGAAGTAAGGAAAAAGCAATGGATACGTTTGGAAACATGGATGAGGACATGTGAAGTAGGTGACTGTAGATTTAATGGAAAGCTCTAATATTTTTGCAAAATAAGTACATTAATGCTATATTGGTACGAAGGGGAGCTTGTATTTTGTAAAAAAAAACAAAGGTGAACTTATCCTTTAAATAGGGATGAGCCGAACACCCCCGGTTCGGTTCGCACCAGAACCCGCGAACGGACCGCAAGTTCGCACGAACGTTAGAACCCCATTGACGTCTATGGGACTCGAACGTTCGAAATCAAAAGTGCTCATTTTAAAGGCTAATTTGCATGGTATTGTCCTAAAAAGGGTTTGGGGACCCGGGTCCTACCCCAGGGGACATGTATCAATGCAAAAAAAACTTTTAAAAACGGCCGTTTTTTCGGGAGCAGTGATTTTAATGATGCTTAAAGTAAAAAAAAAAAAAGTGAAATATTCCTTTAAATATCGTACCTGGGGGGTGTCTATAGTATGCCTGTAAAGTGACGCGTGTTTCCCATGTTTAGAACAGTCCCTGCACCAAATGTCATTTTTAAAGGAAAAAATCTCATTTAAAACTGCTTGCGGGTTTAATGTCATGTCGGGTCATGGCAATATGGATGAAAATCAGTGAGACAAACGGCATGGGTACCCCCCAGTCCATTACCAGGCCCTTTGGGTCTTGTATGGATATTAAGGGGAACCCCGCACCCAAATTAAAATAAGGAAAGGTCCCTATATACTCTGAACAGCAGTATACAGGCGGTGCAAACAAGACAGGGACTGTAGGTTTGTTGTTAAGTAGAATCTGTTTGTAATTTTGAACATTTTTAATGTGTTTAGCTCCAGCCAAAAAATCTTTTCTAAGCTTTTTGGAAAACATAGGGAAGGGTTATCACCCCTGTGACATTTGTTTTGCGTCTTTCCTCCTCTTCAGAAGATTTCACCTCACTTTTTTGTCCCAATGAAAAATGTTTTTTGAAAATTTGGGTTTTTTTGTGGAACAAGGATTGGAAAGCATCAGTGGAAAGGAAAAATTGTTTTCCCATATTAACTCTTACAGGAGAGAATTTCCCTTCCTTAGGGGTAGATTTCATCTCACTTCCTGTTGTCTCCTTCCGTTTGCAAGTAGGAGTCGTTTGTAAGTTAGATGTTTGAAAGTAGGGTCCTGCCCTATATACTCAGCAGAAATTTGGGCCTTAGGTGTTGCTGTGGCCAAAACACTGTAAGCCCTCACAGGGCCCTGCTGTGAAATATTAGATCAAGAATTGTAATTACATGCCCCTGTTGAACAGGAGCTGAAAAATTGTGCCTTAGGCACTGGTGCTGGTGCCACAACACTGCAACCCCTCACAGACACTCTAGTTGGAACGCAGGAACGAGCCCTGCTGCAAAGTATTGCATCAAAAATTGTAATTACACGCCCCTGTTAGACAGGGGCAGAAAAATTGGGTCTTAGGCACTGGTGCTGGTGCCACAACACTGCAACCCCTCACAGACACTCTAGTTGAAACGCAGGAACAAGCCCTGCTGCAAAGTATTGCATCAAAAATTGTAATTACACGCCCCTGTTAGACAGGGGCTGAAAAATTGGGTCTTAGGCACTGGTGCTGGTGCCACAACACTGCAACCCCTCACAGACACTCTAGTTGGAATGCAGGAACGAGCCCTGCTGCAAAGTATTACATCAAAAATTGTAATTACACGCCCCTGTTAAACAGGGGCTGAAAAATTGTGCCTTAGGCACTGGTGGTGGCGCCCAGAACCAAAAATGTTCTTACAAGCTATCAGCGTGATGATTGAGGAGGAAGAGGATAATTACTCAGGGATAGTCACTCAGCATCAGCATAGGCAGTCTTTGAAGGGATCTGAGATTTCAAAAAAAATTATTCGGTTACATCTGCATCAGGTGCTTGGTAGCTGGTGGTGATCCAAGACTGATTCATTTTTATGAAGGTCAGCCGATCGACCGAGTCGGTGGACAGACGCACCCTGTGATCGGTTACCACGCCTCCAGCAGCACTGAATGTGCGTTCCGAAAGAACGCTGGATGCAGGACAGGCCAGTAGCTCAATTGCATACTGTGCAAGCTCTGGCCAGTGATCCATCCTCAAGACCCAGTAACCCAGAGGATTTTCGGTGGGAAAGGTGTCCAAGTCTGATCTTGCCCCTAGGTATTCCTGCACCATGTAAAACAGACGCTGGCGATGGTTGCTGGAACCGATCATACCTTGGGGCTGCGGACCAAAAAATTGTCTGAACGCATCGGTCAGACGGCCACCTTCTCCACCGCTCCTTCTTTGACTGACCGAAGCCTCAGCAACACGTTGTCCAGAAACAGGAGTTTGTAACCTCCCAGTCTCTGGGAACGCGTTGCACAGACCTTTCTGCAAGGCCTCCCGAAGATGTTTCATCCTCTGCTCCCTCTGCGATGGCAAGATAAGGTCCGCAACCTTACCCTTGTAACGTGGATCAAGGAGGGTTGCCAGCCAGTATTGGTCCTTCTCCTTGATACCACGAATACGAGGATCCTTACGCAGGCTTTGCAGGATCAGGGAGGCCATGCAGCGTAGGTTTGCTGAGGCATTCGGTCCGGAGTCCTCTGGGTCACTAAGGAAAACAACGTCCGCAGCCACCTCCTCCCAGCCACGTACAAGTCCATGTGTTCCTTGGGACTGATCCCTTAAAGACTGCTGATGCTGAGTGCCAGGCTCCACCTCCATACTGACACAATCTTCCTCCTCCTCCTCCTCCTCCTCCTCGTCCTCTTCCTGTGTGATCGGCGGGCACGCAGGAACACTGTCTGGATAAAGGGGGCCTTGAGAGCTAAGGAAGTCCTCCTCTTCCTGCCTCTGTTCTGCCTCAAGTGCCCTGTCCATTATTCCACGCAGCGTGTGCTCCAACAGGTGGACAAGGGGGACAGTGTCACTGATGCATGCACTGTCAGTGCTCACCATCCTCGTGGCCTCCTCGAATGGTGACAGGACAGTGCATGCATCCCTGATCATGGCCCACTGGCGTGGGGAAAAAAAACCAAGGTCCCCTGACCCTGTCCTGGTGCCATAGTCGCACAGGTACTCATTGATGGCCCTCTGCTGCGTGTGCAGCCGCTGCAGCATGGCCAACGTCGAGTTCCACCTGGTGGGCATGTCACAGATTAGGCGGTTCTTGGGCAGGTTAAACTCCTTTTGGAGGTCCGTCAGCCGAGCACTGGCATTATATGACCGGCGGAAAGGCACACAGACTTTCCTGGCCTGCCTCAGGACATCCTGTAAGCCCGGGTACCTGCCCAAGAACCGCTGCACCACCAAGTTAAGGACGTGAGCCAAACAGGGCACATGGGTCAGTTGTCCCTGTCGGAGGGCAGAGAGGAGGTTGGTGCCATTGTCGCAAACCACCATTCCTGCCTTAAGTTGGCGTGGCGTCAACCACCTCTGAACCTGCCCCTGCAGAGCTGACAGAACCTCTGCCCCAGTGTGGCTCCTGTCCCCCAAGCACACCAGCTCAAGCACCGCATGGCATCTTTTGGCCTGCGTACTTGCGTAGCCCCTTGAACGCCTACGGAGCACCGCTGGTTCCGAGGAAGAGGCCATGGAGGAAGAAGAAGAGGAGGGGGTGGAGGAGAGAGGTGTGTCACAATCAGCATTTTGGAGGCGTGGTGGCGGAACAACCTCCAACACTACTGCACCTTGTCCTGCATCCTTCCCAGCTGCCAGCAGAGTCACCCAATGCGCCGTGAAACTTAAGTAACGTCCCTGTCCATGCCTGCTGGACCATGAGTCAGCGGTAATATGCACCTTACCGCTGACCGCCCTGTCCAGCGAGGCATGGACATTGCCTTCCACATGCCGGTAGAGAGCCGGAATCGCCTTCCGTGAGAAAAAGTGGCGTTTGGGTACCTGCCACTGAGGAACCGCACATTCCACAAACTCACGGAAGGGGGCAGAGTCTACCAACTGAAAAGGCAGCAGTTGAAGTGCTAGCAATTTTGCCAAGCTAGCATTCAACCGCTGGGCATGTGGATGGCTGGGAGCAAACTTCTTTCGGCGGTGCAGCAGCTGGGGCAGGGAAATTTGCCTGGTACAATCTGACGTCGGTGTACCAAAAGCAGATTGCCCATAAGTACTTGGCTGTGACACACCTAATTCTACACCTTCATTCCTCTCAGTGCAGGTCGCAGAGAGGACTGAAGGTCTAGTGGGGTTGGAAATCTCAGCTGATGAGGAGCAAGGAGAGATCGTCTTTGTTCTTTGGTGTGGGTCTTTTAGATACGCTTGCCAACGAACTGCATGGCAGGTCAACATATGTCTGGTCAAGCATGTGGTACCCAAGCGGGAGATGTTTTGGCCACGCGAGATACGCTTGAGACATATATTGCAAATAGCAGCGGTGCGATCTGATGCACTCGTCTCAAAAAAGGCCCACACCAAAGAACTTTTTGAATAACGCGCAGAGACTGCAGCGCCCTGCACATGTGGAGCTTTGGGGTGTGATGCAGTCAATGTGCTGCCCTTAGGCTGGCCCCTGGAGGGCATCCTGCCTAGTTGGTGATGTGCCACCTCCTCCTCCTCCTCCTCCTCCTCCTCCTCCTCTCTCCTATCAGGCACCCACGTTGAGTCAGTGACCTCATCATCCCCTCCCTCCTCATCACTGGAGCAAACCTGGCAGTATGCTGCAGCAGGGGGAGCATGACTGCCAGATTGCTGTCCTTCTTGGGCACCCCCTCTGTCCGTGCTCATGTTACTGCCTTCATTGAGCTCAGTATCATCATCAGAGCCTTCCAAACGCTGGGCATCCTCCTGGAGCATGTACCCAACACTGTGGTCAAACAGTTCGAGGGAATCCTCATGAGGACATGGTGGAGCTAGGGAAGGAGTCACTGATGACATTGAGCTGAGGGAAGAGGCCGCTGCTTTGCCAGACAAAGCACCCTGGGCATGGGTGAGAGAGGATGAGGAGGATGAGGACGGCTTGGTCATCCACTCGACCAAGTCTTCCGCATGTTGCGGCTCAACACGGCCAGCTGCCGAAAAAAAGGCCAAGCGTGTCCCATGGCCACGTGCTGATGAGGATGCACCGTCTCCACGACCAGCACTAGACACAGAGCCTGCTTGCCCTCTCTTATTGGCTTGTGACTGTCTGCCTCTCCTTCTTGGCCTTCCAGACATACTAATGGCCTGTAGCTGCACTAAGCTGGGATAGAACACCTGTAATTTTCTTCAGGTAGCTTTATATACTGTAACCAGACAAGCCTGCCTGTCAGTAGGAAGATAACAGGAACGGATCTAGCTGAACACTGTGAGCAGGACGTACTGCACTAAATGTATATAGCAGGAACGGATCTAGCTGAACACTGTGAGCAGGACGCACTGCACTGAATGTAAATAGCAGGAACGGATCTAGCTGAACACTGTGAGCAGGACGCACTGCACTGAATGTAAACAGCAGGAACGGATGTAGCTAAACACTGTGAGCAGGACGCACTGCACTGAATGTAAATAGCAGGAACGGATCTAGCTGAACACTGTGAGCAGGACGCACTGCACTGAATGTAAATAGCAGGAACGGATCTAGCTGAACACTGTGAGCAGCACGCACTGCACTGAATGTAAATAGCAGGAACGGATCTAGCTGAACACTGTGAGCAGGACGCACTGCACTGAATGTAAATAGCAGGAACGGATCTAGCTGAACACTGTGAGCAGGACGCACTGCACTGAATGTAAACAGCAGGAACGGATGTAGCTAAACACTGTGAGCAGGACGCACTGCACTGAATGTAAATAGCAGGAACGGATCTAGCTGAACACTGTGAGCAGGACGCACTGCACTGAATGTAAATAGCAGGAACGGATCTAGCTGAACACTGTGAGCAGGACGCACTGCACTGAATGTAAACAGCAGGAACGGATGTAGCTAAACACTGTGAGCAGGACGCACTGCACTGAATGTAAATAGCAGGAACGGATCTAGCTGAACACTGTGAGCAGGACGCACTGCACTGAATGTAAATAACAGGAACGGATCTAGCTGAACACTGTGAGCAGGACACACTGTACTAAATGTAAATAGTCTAGCTGCCTGACCGTGGTACTAATAGGATCAAAAAGAACACCTGTAATTTTCTTCAGGTAGCTTTATATACTGTAACCAGACAAGCCTGCCTGTCAGTAGGAAGATAACAGGAACGGATCTAGCTGAACACTGTGAGCAGGACGTACTGCACTAAATGTATATAGCAGGAACGGATCTAGCTGAACACTGTGAGCAGGACGCACTGCACTGAATGTAAATAGCAGCAACGGATCTAGCTGAACACTGTGAGCAGGACGCACTGCACTGAATGTAAATAGCAGGAACGGATCTAGCTGAACACTGTGAGCAGGACGCACTGCACTGAATGTAAACAGCAGGAACGGATGTAGCTAAACACTGTGAGCAGGACGCACTGCACTGAATGTAAATAGCAGGAACGGATCTAGCTGAACACTGTGAGCAGGACGCACTGCACTGAATGTAAATAACAGGAACGGATCTAGCTGAACACTGTGAGCAGGACACACTGTACTAAATGTAAATAGTCTAGCTGCCTGACCGTGGTACTAATAGGATCAAAAAGAACACCTGTAATTTTCTTCAGGTAGCTTTATATACTGTAACCAGACAAGCCTGCCTGTCAGTAGGAAGATAACAGGAACGGATCTAGCTGAACACTGTGAGCAGGACGTACTGCACTGAATGTAAATAGCAGCAACGGATCTAGCTGAACACTGTGAGCAGGACGCACTGCACTGAATGTAAATAGCAGGAACGGATCTAGCTGAACACTGTGAGCAGGACGCACTGCACTGAATGTAAATAGCAGGAACGGATCTAGCTGAACACTGTGAGCAGCACGCACTGCACTGAATGTAAATAGCAGGAACGGATCTAGCTGAACACTGTGAGCAGGACGCACTGCACTGAATGTAAATAGCAGGAACGGATCTAGCTGAACACTGTGAGCAGGACGCACTGCACTGAATGTAAATAGCAGGAACGGATCTAGCTGAACACTGTGAGCAGGACGCACTGCACTGAATGTAAATAACAGGAACGGATCTAGCTGAACACTGTGAGCAGGACACACTGTACTAAATGTAAATAGTCTAGCTGCCTGACCGTGGTACTAATAGGATCAAAAAGAACACCTGTAATTTTCTTCAGGTAGCTTTATATACTGTAACCAGACAAGCCTGCCTGTCAGTAGGAAGATAACAGGAACGGATCTAGCTGAACACTGTGAGCAGGACGTACTGCACTAAATGTATATAGCAGGAACGGATCTAGCTGAACACTGTGAGCAGGACGCACTGCACTGAATGTAAATAGCAGCAACGGATCTAGCTGAACACTGTGAGCAGGACGCACTGCACTGAATGTAAATAGCAGGAACGGATCTAGCTGAACACTGTGAGCAGCACGCACTGCACTGAATGTAAATAGCAGGAACGGATCTAGCTGAACACTGTGAGCAGGACGCACTGCACTGAATGTAAATAGCAGGAACGGATCTAGCTGAACACTGTGAGCAGGACGCACTGCACTGAATGTAAATAGCAGGAACGGATCTAGCTGAACACTGTGAGCAGCACGCACTGCACTGAATGTAAATAGCAGGAACGGATCTAGCTGAACACTGTGAGCAGGAAGCACTGTACTGAATGTAAATAGCAGGAACGGATCTAGCTGAACACTGTGAGCAGGACACACTGCACTGAATGTAAATAGTCTAGATAGAAGATAACAGGAACGGATCTAGCTAAACTGAATACAGTGTATATATATATATGCAACACCTGGGATGCATATATATACACAATACACTGTAAGTGCAGCTAACTGACTGACTGTTCTGCCTAATCTATCTAACTCAAATCAAATGACACTGTCTCTCTCTCTCTCTATCGCTCAGCACACCGGAACACACACTACACAGGGCCGCCGTGCAGGCGGCCTTATATAGTGTGGGGTGTGTACTAAATCCCCTGAGCCATAATTGGCCAAAGCCACCCTGGCTTTGGCCAATTACAGCTCTCTCTACTGACGGCGCTGTGATTGGCCAAGCATGCGGGTCATAGTGCATGCTTGGCCAATCATCAGCCAGCAATGCACTGCGATGCCGCAGTGAATTATGGGCCGTGACGCGCCACACGAATTTGGCGCGAACGGCCCATATCGTTCGCAATTCGACGGACGGTCGAACAGCCGATGTTCGAGTCGAACATGGGTTCGACTCGAACACGAAGCTCATCCCTACCTTTAAACATCAATTGAGTTTTTCATGAGAAAAGAGCTAATTCAAGTCAATTGAGTGTTACTTCTAATTATGAATTTATTGATTGACTAATTCAATTCATGATTTGCCTAACGTTACCAAAAATACTATTACAATGGAGCGGAAAAGCTAGTAAAATGTTTTGCTTGGCAACATGACTAAACTATAATTTTTTTTTACCTTCAGACAAATCTACAAAATATAAAAAATGAGTTTTGTGCCATGAATGAGAAGGTGTCTCTGGAGATATGTGAGGCTCTCATCAAGAAACATTCTGCAGACTTCGAGAAAGCTTTGCTTGATAGAACGTTCTTCAAGTCTGGAGGACATGGAATGTACATAGAGAGGTTGCTAAAAATAAAGATTGCTTATAATGCGGAAAGTGAAAAAGGTGTAAAGGTTAGTGGCCTTTTTATATCATTCCAAAGATTTACAATGGTAATACTTTATAAAATTATGGACTGTTTCTTTGTAGCCATGCTAGACCCTGGCATCTTGGAAATGTGCCCAAGGTCTATTACCTATCGCCCTCCTTTCCAGTAATTGTTGTTGTCATTCCGACTAGGATCCTTCAATCATTAACTGAACTTCAGTTCTAAGATATTTTTATATCCATACATCCAAACCTCCATTCTCTTGAATTATCACAGGCAGATTTTGATTTTTGTCTGTGGAATTGGTGCCCAATTGTGAGATTAGGCACTGATGCTGGATAAGTTATGATTTACCCCAAAGGTGTTCAGTAGGGTTGAGGTCAGGGCTCTGTGCAGGACACTTGAGTAAGTGAGAGCTGGCTTTGCACACGGGGCAACAGAAGGTTGAAAGTGCACAATCGTATACAATGTTTTGTATGCTGTAGCATTAACAGGATCCTTCACTGTAAACACTTAAATTCAATTATTTGGAGGAATGGCCAAACACTTTTTGCCCACTTAATTTAGTTTATCTTTTATGAATAATTATGTTTTTAAGCAATGATGACACATTTAATGTTCAGCTGTTTATCGCCCAGCCTACAGAAGAATGACGGCTGAGTGGGAGTTCTCCCTTTCTGTGTGGACCTCATATGATGTTGTCCCAGTCACATACCTTGCACGCACCCTAGGGGCCGCGATGTGGTGCAATCTGTCAATCTGTCACCTGATGTGTCCACCGGACACAGAAGATGGCAGATCATTGTACTGGGTTGGTGCTGGTACCATGTGATCGCTATGACCAATCACAGTGATCTCATGACAGTTGTACATTGACAATAGTATACAATGAATGGCTATGAATGACAGCCAGTCATTGTGTACTATTGTGCTGATCTTTGTGATTGGTCACAGTGATCACATGGTACAGACAGGGCCAATCACAAGTGCGTCACTACCATGTGACGGCTGGATGCCATTCATAAAAATGATTGCTTATAACATTGACCATCACTGTTATAAGCAATCACAGTGTGTAAAAAAAAAAATCCTGATTACTTCTCCAGAATAGTACAGTGTCACTATGGTAATACTGTACTGCTCTGGTCACAGTATGTAAAAAAAAAATATGAAAAAAAGAAAGAAATTAAAATAGAAAAAAAAGTCAAGAAACTGAGAAAAAGTATTTATTCTAAAAATATGTTTTACATACTGTCACTAGTCAGTGTCCCTGACCACAGCCACACCAGTCATATGGTGATACTGTACTGCTTTGGTGGCGGTATGTAAAAAAAAGTGAAAAAAAAGTCTTCACTTTTTTTTTTTTTTTTGTAATTCCTTTATTTTCCAAAAATAAGTGTTACAGTTCAGTAGACACAACAAAGAAACATCATACAGCTTATATGTATATAATAAAACAAAAATAGAGATAAGTCGTTGACAAAGTCAGATGCCAATACAAAAGTGTATAATAACATTTTCCTTGATTACACGATCTGTGGAACATGTATGGGGCATAAAAAAAAAAAGTCCTGCAAGATAACTGTCTGGTTGCCCAACCGAAGAGGTTTCCTGAGAGTGACCCTTTTTAATCAATTAGATCGTATAACTATCATGACCAAACAGTAAATAAAATAAAATACTCTCCACTGACCAGGGATAAAAACTCCCTAGAAAGCCAGCAGAGTCCAGCTATGGGATACTACCAGAGTGCAATGTAGACCATGATATACAACATATCTGACTAAACCTTCCCAAAGCTGGAGGAATATAAAGGGGGAATAGAACAAAAAGAAAAAGAAAGGGGAGGTGTGAGGAAAGAAGAGGTAAGAGACATAAGAGAAGCATATGGGAGGAAAGCTAGGGTAGAAGAGGAAGGATAATGATAATGGAGGAAGAGAGAAAAAGGTGAAGACCAAAAGCGGCGGTGAGGCCCCCCGCCAGGCGGGGTCCCCAGACCGGGGTTCATTCAATCTATGCCACCTCGCGGAGGTATGCCTAGGAGTAAATTATGTGCTGCCAGTGACGCCACGTCTCCCGAAAGGCCTCCTCCCTGCCATACAAGCTGGCAGTAAGATCTTCCATATCACGCAGCTCATTGACCTTGGCATACCACTGGATTTTCGTTGGTGGGGTCTCCGATCTCCAAGATAAGGGAATACAGGCCTTAGCAGCATTCAGAAGCTGTATAGTAAGGGAGGCTTTATATTTATTGATTGGTCGTCTAGAGAGGTGCAGCAGACATGCCCCAGGATTCCCCTCCAAAGTGGCACCCGTCAGATGTTCGATCGTGCGTGTCACCTCCCGCCAGTAGGGTTTGATCTTGGAACAGTCCCAAAAAATGTGGAACATTGTTCCTTCCCCCGTCCCACAGCGCCAGCACAGACTTGAGACCTTCGGAAAAAAACGATGCAGGGTGGATGGCACTCTGTACCATCTAGTCACAATTTTGTAACATGTCTCCTTGGACCCTGGTGGCCAGAGAAGATTTTTGGGCGAAATGTAAAATCTTTTCCCTCTGTGATTCATCAAAGCGAACTCCTAAATCATCCTCCCATTTAGTGAAAAAAGGGGGGATAAACCCCTCTGCTGGAGAAATCAGGGAGGAGTAAATTAAGGATAGAGAATGGCATATGGGTTCCCTGCGGTGACATATTCGTTCCAGCTCAGTAAGCGGGCGTGGACTGCCCAGAATCCGTGCGCATCGGCGTAAAATGTTACGCAGTTTGAGTCCACTCAAGAAGTCCAGTGGCGGGTTGGAGCCTTCCAATCCGGCAGCCACATTGAACTGGCCATTTGGTCCAAGAAAGTCGTGAAGGTGTGGCCACCTACCCTCCAATGACAGGGACCTATAAATTGGACAAAAAGTCTTCATTTTCTAAAATATTTTTTAACAAAAAAATTACAACTTCAAAACACTCGTCATGCCTTTTACTAAATACCTTGGACTGTCTACTTTCCAAAAAGGGGTCATGTAAGGGGTTTTTATCCTGGCATTTTAGGGTCTCAAAAAATGAGATAGGCAGTGAGTACATCAAGATTGATCAATTTTCAAATAACACAAATTAAAGGGTGAACTGGAGGTATTGGTCTCCCAACACAAAGTCCAAAAATAGTCTCTGTGGTGTGGGTAATCCAAGCACGTGGGCATGATTTCAAGAGCAGAAGTAGACTCTGTGTGCAAAACAAAGAAAGCACCTCTAATGCCCGGTATACACGGTCAGACTTGCCAACGGGATAACCTCCGTCGGCATTTCCGACGGAAAGATTTAGAACATGTTCTCTATCTAAGTCCGTCAAAAATGCCAACAGGAAAAGTCCGATGAGGCATACACACGGCCGGAATATCCGACCAAAAGCGCCCATCTGACTTTTTCTGTCGGGAATTCCGGCCGTGTGTATGCGGCTTTAGTGCAATAAAGCTCAATTTATTGGAAGTCACTCACATAAGTAACATGTAACAAGCCTGAATTTATAGGGGGAGTCACTATAGGGCAACTAAGTTCAAAAATGATATCAAAAATATTATAACATTATACATATACATTCAAAGTCTATCAAAATGGATAATTAAGCTTATGACAAACTAAAATACATACAAAGAATATTGGCATAGATGAGCCTAATAAAGCTGCATAAAACCACAATAAGATAACAATGGCATAAAATATTAATCATGGCAAAAGAAGACTTGTAAAACACCATGTACAATATACAGGTACATCTCCTAAAATTAGAATATCCTCAAAAAGTTAATTTATTTTAGTAATTAACTTTTTGAGGATATTCTAATTTTATGAGATACACCTGTATGCTAAATTATTATAATAGTGTATGTGTGTCAATATAGTATATGTATTATGAGGTTCATATAAACTTACTATTGTTGGCATTGTTGCTGGAAACAACATAGCACATAAAAGCTGGAAAAATAATGATGCAAATGTGAAAGCATGTAGACATGAGAACAAGGGGGGAAAATCGTATTCTTATGGAGACAAAACTGAACTATAATAAGATAGAAAACATCCAAAAATCTGTATTGCCATGTAGAACTATATGGCGCTCATTAGGCAATTGCAAACCTCCCTAAGGGCAAAAGGTAGAATTATGAGATGGTGCTGACTTCCAGAGAGCAAACCAACTGCCAATCTGTAGAAGGTTTCCAATAAAGGACCTTTAGCATGTGGGGATAGAAGATTTTGGTCTAATGGTGCCCATACATTAGACTAAAAATAATTTCAAAATCTGTCATTTGGACAGTTTGTTTATTTTTCGTCCAGTTAACGGGCACAAATCAGTTGTTATGTTTTTGAGCCAAAATAATTGAAGGAGAAGTTTGGAAAACTTCTGCCAAACAGACGATAAGTTGAAAGGTTAATGTGTTTCTTCAAAAAACCAAATATATACCTCAATATGGGATTTTTAAGGCAATGTAGTGATAGAAAGATTTTATATTAAAAAGGATTTTTATTGAAACAAAAAAGAGTAAAATACAAGTAAACATACAAAATGAATTATTTGGAGTACTGTGTGATTAAAAAGGTCATCAGACAACATGAAAACAAATGATGCATCCTGCTGCTAGATACAAACACCACCTAAGGTGATACGATGGCGTCCGGTAGCAAAAATCCAACGCGTTTCAACTTTTTATTGTCAAAGCAAAGTCTTCCTCAGGGAAGGATTGCATCACATTCTAGAGTTTCAAAAATAGCATAGTTACAAATCGTGTATATATACACATATCGCCTATATATAAATAATCGCATTTCAACTAAAGAAAAAAATGTGACTTACATTAAGCATGTAGCTGCAAGAAATGCTTTCCCAGTGCTGACAGGGGCTCTAATCACCAATTGTCTATACCGCTTAATATCCTCTACGGGGCGGCCTGGTGTATTTAGAAAAAAACAATATTCGGCAGCCATAAAAGAAGAAGAGACTAAAAGACACAACACAATATTTGTATCAATGGATAATAAATAACAAATAAATAAATAGGGTAATAATGGTTCTTGGGGAACTATGTTTCCCAAAAACCAGCGAGTCAAAGATTCTAGATGAAAATACCTTCAATTGGTCATGTAGAGTGTATAGGTGAAGTTCCAGATTGTCAGTGACAGTGAGCCCTGGTCCTAGAGTACCTCTCTGTTGGAAGCCAGTTGTAGAATGCCGCCCTTGGCCATCCCTGGCGTCCTAATATAGGGGATATGGGCGTGGTTATGTCATGGGAGTTTCATAAAGCTAATAGTAATCTCCTGTTTATTGGTAGTGCAGTGACAGGGGCGCGGTCTCAGCTAGCGGCCGTCCCTTACATAAGTGTCCTTTTATGGGAGGCTGGGGGAGAGCGTCTCGTAGCTCCTTGTTGCCTAGGTGACGGATGCCTCCCCATTCCCCAGCTGCGGCGTCAAGTCCTCCCCCTTCTCCATATCCTATGGGGTATGGGCGTGGTAAGCCACAGGGGGAGAGAGAGATGCGTCGCATCACCAAGGCAACTCTCTATGCTGGGAGTGTTTGTTTCTGACACGTGCGGCGTCGGAGTCACATGACTCCGACGTTCATTCGTTCAGAGAGAGAACATAGTTACATAGTAGGTGAGGTTGAAAAAAGACACAAGTCCATCAAGTCCAACCTATGTGTGTGATTATGTGTCAGTATTACATTACATATCCCTGTATATTGCGGTCATTCAGGTGATTATCTAATAGTTTCTTGAAGCTATCAATGCTCCCCGCTGAGACCACCGCCTGTGGAAGGGAATTCCACATCCTTGCCGCTCTTACAGTAAAGAACCCTATACGTAGTTTAAGGTTAAACCTCTTTTCTTCTAATTGTAATGAGTGGCCACGAGTCTTATTAAACTCTCTTCTGCGAAAAAGTTTTATCCCTATTGTGGGGTCACCAGTACAGTATTTGTAAATTGAAATCATATCCCCTCTCAAGCGTCTCTTCTCCAGAGAGAATAAGTTCAGTGCTCGCAACCTTTCCTCATAACTAAAATCCTCCAGACCCTTTATTAGCTTTGTTGCCCTTCTTTGTACTCGCTCCATTTCCAGTACGTCCCTCCTGAGGACTGGTGCCCAGAACTGGACAGCATACTCCAGAAGGCGCTGTGTAATCTAAGCAGCACCATTCGATAGTCCGCCCGTGACACATATAGCGTCGGAGTCAAGTGACCCCGACGCCTGTCAGATGTAAAAAGAGAAAGGCGTTGTATAGCTTGAACAGCGCCGATATGTACAGTGGTATTAGACAGTCAGTGCAGCGCCAAGATTAAATGACGCCGCCACTATGGAGATGACATTTATATGAAAGGGGGGTTAGTTGGATAAACCATGGGGGACAAAAATGTATATTTGAAGCAGACCTCTATTAACTCAATTGAGCATGGAGAGTGACTGAATTGCATTTGAAATAAATAAGAGCGTTAATGCATACTATTTTATATTACAAAGAAACTGCCCAGACCCCTTTTCCCGCAGTCTATCTGTCATTTGACCTAAATCTAGGGGGCCAAAGGACAAAAACCTGTTTAGGACTGATAACCACCGGCACAGTGGGAGACCCCCCTGGCACCAAATAGAATCGGTGTCTTCGGGGTATATGGGCCAGGATAAGAATCATGGCCCCCCCCTGTGCCGGGTAGGGATAAAGAGACCGGGGGAGCAATGGTATATCTGAACCCACAATCTCAGGACTGAGAAGCAAAAATACAAAGGTTTGTTACATATAAAATGCGTCTATGATAACAGCGATCAAAATAACAATCATATACAGAATGTGCAATATTTATTAAGAATTGATGTAAATTGTAGTGAATTCCATTAAATAATTGAATAAAATTAGAAAACTCTCCTATAAAGTTTGACTGGGTAGAGTGTAGAATCAAAATCTTAGCAATTCAGAGCATATGACCGTCAACTAGGAATATCCCATTTGAAGACCATTGGCCTAATGAGCTGTTGATGGGGCCCTTTATATCTCTATGTTGGATACATAAATGGCCCAAAGGCTATAGATGGAAATAATTCGAGGGTATAGCAGCCAATATATAAAGACAGAGAAAGCGGAAGGAAAGGTGTATTGTATTTAAATTTACATTAGTCCGTTTTCCCAGAGCTAAAACCCTCCAAGAAGGGTCTAAAACTTTCAGTCTCATTTAAACCTGGGGGGGTAGTGGCCCTAAGGTGTCTTATCCAGCGCATTTCCCGCTGGAGAAGGACCTTGTTCCAGTCGCCCCCCTCATTGGCAGATGAATCCTATCAAGGACTGTGAAGTTCACAGAGGGTAGCCAATAATTATGCTGTCTGGCAACGTGCCTTCCCAGGGGTAGATATAGGTTGCCAATGCGCATGCTCTGCATATGCTTATCGACTCATTTTCCAAGTTCTTGTCTAGTTTTACCTACATAGAAGGCACCACACTGGCACTGCATGAGGTAAACTACACCCTGTGATCTGCAGTTGGAGAAATGACGCAGGGAAAAGCTCTCCCCATTGGGCAGCACCAGTGTGGTCCTCCTACCAATGACTTTACATTGGGCACAGGATCCACATGGGTAGGTGCCCCATGTTTTACAGGGATCCTTTCTTGCCATGCCTCTGTATTCACTTTGGATAAGTGCATTCCCTATCGAACCGGATTTCCTGTAGGTGATTTGAGGTTTAGGACCAATTAGTCCTTTAAGACTAGGATCATCGGTGAGAATAGACCAATACTTGGAGATTATTTTGTTAATTCTGAGATGTTCATTGGAGAATCTTACAATGATCCTTGTGGAGGTATCGTCTTTAGTAGAATTTTTAAAGAAAATCAGGTCCCTTCTATTGGTCAATTTAACTCGATTAAACGCCTTCTTAAGAGATGATTTTGTATAGCCTCTGTTCATGAGTCTAATGGTGAGTTTATCCGCTTCTTGTTGAAAATCTTCATCATTGCTGCAGTTTCTTTTGAGATGAAGAAACTGGCTATATGGGATAGATGGGTCCGGGTGGAAACTATCTGCGTGCAACAAAGTGTTGCCTGCAGTTTCTTTTCTATAAAGTTTGCTGGATAGTTCACCGTCAGGATTTTTGAAGATAGTAACATCCAGAAAGTTTATCTCATGATGTCGGATATCATCGTAAAGAAGAGGTTGAAGTTATTATTGTTCATCAGCTTTAGGCAGTCCCTCAATTGCTCAGGGGGGCCGTCCCAGATGATAAAGAGATCATCTATATATCTCTGCCACATGCATATGTAGCGAGTATATATGGAAGCTGCTTATCCATGTAGAAAATCCTTCTCCCACTCCCCCCAGGTACAGGTTGGCTTATGAGGGTGCGCAGCACGTCCCCATAGCCACCCCCTGTACCTGGAGGTAGTGGGAGCCCTTAAACAGGAAGGTGTTGTGCCTGAGGATATCCTCCAGCATTGACAAGATAAACGCATTGAATTTCCAGTCAGTAGTTGCCCTCTGTTGCAGGACATGTTCAATTGCTGCTATACCCAAGTCGTGTGGAATGCTATTTAAAGAGACTCCACATCTACTGTAACAAGTAGAGCCGAGCTGGGGATGGATATTCCATCCAGGATATGTAACAAATGTATAGTATCTCTTGTGTATGATGGTAAATCTATTACATGGGGTCTCAGGTATTAGCTGGCTAATTCCCTCTGTAATGGGGCCCTTTTCCGGAGATTATGGGTCTCCCTGGCGGATCATTTAGTTTTTTATGCACTTTCGGTAGTGCATAAAAGGTAGGTTGACGTGGGTGTCTGGTACGTATAAAGTCCCACATATCCCTATCTATTACCCCTTCATTAAGGGATTAGTCCACCAGGGAGAAAAATTCCTGGTTGAATTTATCCACTACGGCTGGAGAAATCTTTTTGTAGCATTTAGTGTTATTCAATATATTAAAGCACATTTTTTCATATTTGGCATTGTCCATGAGGACAATGTTCCCTCCCTTGTCCGACGCTTTGATCGTAATTTCTGTGTTATTTTTAAGGGAATTTAATGCCTGTTGCTGTTCCCGATTCAAATTACTTTTTGTAGTGTATTTTTCCATCTTTTCAATTTCTTTGGTGACTTGTCCTACAAAGAGGGCTATAGCTGGATTTTGGTTGAGTGGTGGAAATTTATGCGATTTCCTTTTGAATTTTTTAGTTGTTTTGGCTTTGCTGGATTCCTCTTGTTCTTCCTCACTGCTCTCACCGTCAAGGTCCCCTTCCCAGAATTCCTCCGCGGGACCACTTTCTTGCAATAGTAGATTGAGGTCTCTGAGGGCTCTGAAGTCGGCTGCTTTAAGATTAGGTGCCACTTCAGTTGTGGCTATAGTTTTTTTGGTGTATAAACTTTTTAAGTAAAAGTTTCCTGGCAAACTGGTTTATATCTTTGATGGTTTCAAAGCTGTCTAAGCGACGATTGGGGCAAAAAGAGAGGCCTGAAGATAGTACTTCCTGTTCTGTTGTTGTAAGTTTGTGGGATGAGAGGTTGATGACATTTAGTTTTCCTTCACAGGTGGAGCTGTCATGGATATCATTGACAGTTGTGTCAGAGGAGGTGGTATCGGGGTTGGGGGAGGGGTTGGGATTGTGCATTGCCCTTGTCTAAAAAATTATCTATTTGGGTCTGCTGGGTTTTTGGAATGGCACCCTGTTCTTTATAGCTTTTCCCAGGGTTCAGGGAGGGGGAACCTTTTGGATTTCCCGACATCACTCCCCTGACCTTTCCCGTTCCCCCTCCTTTTCCACCTCGTGCGGTTTCATTGGGTTGTACATCAGTGGTCCTTTTCTTATTTATTTGTTGAATCTCTCCCTCCATATCCGGATGTTTGGGAAAAGGTCCTTTTCTCTTGCCTCGAAATCTACCTGCCTTAGAGGAGGCCGAGGAAGAAGAATTATCAGAGGGTGTATCTGAGAGATAATCATTAGTCTGATTGGTGTTGTTCTGTCTAGGGAGTCTGGAATTTTTCCTTGTTTTTTGATCAGTATTCCACTTGTAGGCCCTGCCTTTACCGAAGGCGTTCTTGTCCCTCCAATATTTTTTCTCCTTCTTGATCAGGATATTTTTGCTGAAAATTTCCAGATGTTCCTTGAGTTTCTTTTCGTATAATGTATATTGTTCATGTTTTTTGAGAGGGGAAAGTTGGGTGTACAGTGTTTTGATTTCCATATCCATACCTCTCAGTTGCTGCTGATATTCATTTTGTAACAGCAGCATGAGGTTTTTGGAACATTCGTTTAATTTTGTTTCCCAGTTTGTTTTGAGTTCTTTAGTGATGTTATCTAAAGTGGGAAATATTTGTATTCTTAAGCCTATAGGGTTGATACCCTCTCTAATATACCTTCCTAAGGATTCAATGTGCCAGTGCAAGGCCGATTTTTTTACTCCAAGATTTTAGTTAGACAGGAGAAAAGCGAGGATAGGTCAGAAGTAACCTGTTCTTTATCCTGGTAATCTCTCTGGATGTTTGCCATAAGTTCCTCCCATTCTCCTCCTAGAAGATCCCCCATCATGTGCCGTTAATACCAAGTCTAGATGCACTCAACCCAGAAGCGAAATCAAGAAAAAATAATTGGTCAAAGAAAAATGTCTAATGACCTAATCAGGTTACTAAACTCCTCAAAGGGGGAATGATCCCTTCTTTCAAAACATAAGGAGAAGTACAACCTTTTGTACCTATTTATGTGAGTACATTCATTCAAGGAGAGTCAAAGAAATGAGGTATGGGTGTATTGTCCACCCTGAGAATTGTATACACAAATATATGACTCAGAGGGTTGGGTGTGTCATTGCCATCATCCCTAGAGACTTAAAAAAAAAACAAATATATACCTCAATCTTAGCAATTCAGAGCACATGACTGTCAACTAAGAATATCCCATTTGAAGACCATTGGCCTAATGAGCTGTTGATGGGGCCCTTTATATCTCTATGTTGGATACATAAATGGCCCAAAGGCTATAGATGGAAATAATTTGAGGGTATAACGCCCAATATATAAAGACAGAGAAAGCGGAAGGAAAGGTGTATTGTAGTGTAGTGTAAACAGGAGATTACTATTAGCTTTATGAAACGCCCATGACATAACCACGCCCATATCCCCTATATTAGGACGCCAGGGACGGCCAAGGGCAGCATTCTACAACTGGCTTTCAGCAGAGGTACTCTAGGACCAGGGCTCACTGTCACTGACAATCTGGAACTTCACCTATACACTCTACACGACCAATTGAAGGTATTTTCATCTAGAATTTTTGACTCGCTGGTTTTTGGGAAACATAGTTCCCCAAGAACCATTATTACCCTATTTATTTATTTATTTATTATTTATCCTCCATGTATCCAAATATTGTGTTGTGTCTTTTAGCCTCCTCTTTTATGGCTGCCGAATACTGTTTTTTTCTAAATACACCAGGCCGCCCCGTAGAGGATATTAAGAGGTATAGACAATTGGTGATTAGAGCCCCTGTCAGCACTGGAAAAGCATTTCTTGCAGCTACATGCTTAATGTAATTCGCATTTTTTTCTTTAGTTGAAATGCGATTATTTATATATAGGCGATATGTGTATATATACACGATTTGTAACTATGCTATTTTTGAAACTCTAGAATGTGATGCAATCCTTCCCTGAGGAAGAATTTGCTTTGACAATAAAAAGTTGAAACGCGTTGGAATTTTGCTACCGGACGCCATCGTATCAACTTAGGTGGTGTATGTATCTAGCAGCAGGATGCATCATTTGTTTTCATGTTGTCTGATGACCTTTTTAATCACACAGTACTCCAAATAATTCATTTTGTATGTTTACTTGTATTTTACTCTTTTTTGTATCAATAAAAATCGTTTTTAATATAAAATCTTTGTATCACTACATTGCCTTAAAAATCCCATATTGAGGTATATATTTGGTTTTTTGAAGTCTCTGGGGAAGATGGCAATGACACACCCAACCCTCTGAGTCATATATTTGGGTTAATGTGTTTTTTGCCCAATTAACAATTGAACTGTTGGTACTGCGCATACAGTTAGGGATGAGCCGAACACCCCCCGGTTCGGTTCACACCAGAAACTGCGAACGGACCGAAAAATCGCACGAACGTTAGAACCCCATTGACGCCTATGGGACTCGAACGTTCGAAATCAAAAGTGCTCATTCTAAAGACTAATTTTTATGGTATTGTCCTAAAAAGGGTTTGGGGACCCGGGTCCTGCCCCAGGGGACATGTATCAACGCAAAAAAAACTTTTAAAAACTGAGGTTTTTTCGGAAGCAGTGATTTTAATTATGCTTAATAAAAAAAAAAAAGTTAAATATTCCCTTAAATATCGTACCTGGGGGGTGTCTATAGAATGCCTGTAAAGTGGCGCGTGTTTCCCGTGCTTAGAACAGTCCCTGCACAAAACTTCATTTTTAAAGGAAAAAAAGTAATTTAAAACTGCTTGCGGCTTTAATGTAATGTCGGGTCCCGGCTATATGGATGAAAATCAGTGAGACAAATAGCATGGGTACCCTCCAGTCCATTACCAGGCCCTTTGGGTCCAGTATGGATATTTAGGGGAACCCCGCACCCAAATTAAAAAAAGGAAAGGCGTGGGGTCCCCAGGCCCTATATACTCTGAACAGCAGTATACAGGCGGTGCAAACAAGACAAGGACTGTAGGTTTGTTGTTAAGTAGAATCTGTTTGTAATTTTGAACTGGTACATTTTTAAAGTGTAGCTCCAGCCACAAAATATGTTTTTAAGCTTTTTGGAAAACATAGGGAAGGGTTATCACCCCTGTGACATTTGTTTTGCTGTCTGTGCTCCTCTTCAGAAGATTTCACCTCACTTTTTGTCCCAATGACAAAAGTTTTTTGAAAATTTGGGGTTTTTAGTGAAACAAGGATTGGTGATAAAGCATCAGTGGAAAGGAGAAAAGTGTTTCCCATATTAACTCTTACAGGAGAGAATTTCCCTTCCTATGGGGTAGATTTCATCTCACTTCCTGTTGTCTCCTTTTATTTGCAAGTAGGAGTCGTTTATAAGTTGGATGTTTGAAAGTAGGGGCCTGCCCTAAATACTCAGCAGAAATTTGGGCCTTAGGTGTTGTTGTGGCCTCAACACTGTAAGCCCTCACAGGGCCCTGCTGTGAAATATTAGATCAAGAATTGTAATTACATGCCCCTGTTGAAAAGGGCCAGAAAAATTGGGCCTTTGGTGATGGTGGTGGTGGTGCTGGTGCCACAACACTGTAAGTCCTCACAGTTACTCCTGGTGGGCGCTGGAACGGGCCCTGCTGTGAAATATTAGATCAAGAATTCAAATTACATGTCCCTGTTAAAAAAGGGCTGAAAAATTAGGCCTTAGGCACTGGTGCTGGTGCCACAACACTGCAACCCCTCACAGATACTCTACTTGGAACACAGGAACGAGCCCTTCTGCAGAGTATTGCATCAAAAATTGTAATTACACAGCCCTGTTAAACAGGGGCTGAAAAATTGAGCCTTAGGCACTGGTGCTGGTGCCACAACACTGCAACCCCTCACAGATACTCTACTTGGAACGCAGGAATGAGCCCTGCTGCAAAGTATTGCATCAAAAATTGTAGTTACACGCCCCTGTTAAACAGGGGCTGAAAAATTGGGCCTTAGGCACTGGTGGTGGCGCCCAGAACCAAAAATGTTCTTACAAGCTATCAGCATGATCATTGAGGAGTAAGAGGATAATTACTCAGGATAGTCACTCAGCATCAGCATAGGCAGTCTTTGAAGGGATCTGAGATTTCAAAAAAAATTATTCGGTTACATCAGTAGGTTTCCTGAGGCATTCGGTCCGGAGTCCTCTGGGTCACTAAGGATGACATTATCCGCAGCCACCTCCTCCCAGCCACGTACAAGTCCATGTGTTTCTTGGGACTGATCCCTTAAAGACTGCTGCTGATGCTGAGTGCCAGGCTCCACCTCCATACTGACACAATCCTCCTCCTCTTCCTGTGTGATCGGCGGGCACGCAGGAACACTGTCTGGATAAAGGGGGCCTTGAGAGCTAAGGAAGTCCTCCTCTTCCTGCCTCTGTTCTGCCTCAAGTGACCTGTCCATTATTCCACGCAGTGTGTGCTCCAACAGTGGGACAAGGGGGACAGTGTCACTGATGCATGCACTGTCACTACTCACCATCCTCGTGGCCTCCTCAAATGGTGACAGGACAGTGCATGCATCCCTGATCATGGCCCACTGGCGTGGGAAAAAAAAAAGCTCCCCTGACCCTGTCCTGGTGCCATAGTCGCGCAGGTACTCATTGATGGCCCTGTGCTGCGTGTGCAGCCGCTGCAGTATGGCCAACGTTGAGTTCAACTTGATGGGCATGTCACAGATTAGGCGGTTCTTGGGCAGGTTAAATTCATTTTGGAGGTCTGCCAGTCGAGCACTGGCATTATATGACCGGCGGAAATGCACACAGACTTTCCTGGCCTGCCTCAGGACATCCTGTAAGCCCGGGTACCTGCCCAAGAACCACTGCACCACCAAGTTAAGGACGTGAGCCAAACAGGGCACATGGGTCAGTTTTCCCTGTCGGAGGGCGGAGAGGAGGTTGGTGCCATTGTCGCAAACCACCATTCCTGCCTTAAGTTGGCGTGGCATCAACCACCTCTGAACCTGCCCCTGCAGAGCTGACAGAACCTCTGCCCCAGTGTGGCTCCTGTCCCCCAAGCACCTCAGCTCAAGCACCGAATGAGTGCACAAACAAGTGTAGCGCTAAAGATATAACAAGCTTATGAAATAACACATATGCAAAAACGTGGAAACAAAAAACTATGTCAGTCCACAGTGTGTAAAAAATACAGTCTCTAGCGCTCTTCGGATGTCTCTTCAGATGCACAAGACTGCTGTTAATCCAGAGGGTATATGGAATTGCTTAATCACCACGTGGATAACGCATGCAAAAAAATAGGTGTGTCGAACCCTCCACACAGAAAGAGTGAAGGCTTGCCAGAAGAATTGAACTCATAAGAACATATGTTCAATGAGTCAATCTAGCTTGTATCACCAACAGGCCATAAAGGAAGGGACCTCCAAATTAAATAGCAGCAAAACTCCAAACGTGTCCAGAGCCGTGAGGGAACTCTCTCTATAGTAGATGGCAAACCTTCCAATGGATCATCTCAGACGAATAGCCCATATGAAATAAAGAGGGGGGCCACATAGCATAATACCATTTGTAAAACGAATTTATTTAAAATAAGTAAACAACTTACATTTCTGTAGTAAAAAAGCGCTTGTAAGTAAAAATTATGGCAGGCAGTGGAGTCTCCCGACGCGTTTCGTCTTATAAGAATTCATCTGGGGTACTCACCCACTGCTGCCATACCCCTTAATATAGATACCTTGGCCCCCTTGATGAGAATCCAGCTCGTATCTCAAATTAGCAAGCACTTCCGGGTTTGGCCAAAATGGCCACCCCGCGTGCGTTCCAAGCCTCATTATGCAGTGTCTGTGTGCGTTCCAACACCGTGCCGAATATCGTCCTAATATTCTCATAAAAATAATCAAATCATGAATATAGACCACTTCCTCGAGAGACAATCTACCCTTAAACTTAGATTGATGGAATTATTATGTGCTCCAGATGTCTAATACTTTAATGTGTATTCGGATGTGGGGAGCGAGTGACCGGACGTGCGTCACCTCGTCTAATGAGGCGGGCGCACGTTGTTGCTCGTATCCTGAAGCGCAAAAAATTGTAAACAGCGACTCAAGCCTCGTTGTGGAGACCGACAGCGCGGTGACATCAGCTACGCTTTAAGCCGACGACACGGCAAGGACGTCAACTGTACACAGTAACGTATATCGGGATCTGCGCCACCCAATGAAATAGATGGATGTGCATACTTAAGATAACATATGAGATATCGGTGTTACTTGTCACTCAGTGTGTCCCCTAAGTGATGATATCATAAAGGTGTGCTGAAACACAAAAAATGGAGGAATAAAAATGAACTGGAAAAACGTGTTAAGATAGTGAAGCCTCAAAAGTGAAAATATGTGAACGGGGGGAATGAATAAAATAAAAATAGAAAAAATTTATTAAAAATAAATTAATAAAAATAGTAGAAATAAAAATAAAAATAAATATAAAAGTAAAGATAAATATAAAAATAAAATAAAATAAAAAATAAAAAATATATAAATAAAAATAAAAATAAATGAGTAAAAAATAAAATATAAAATAAAATAAAAAATAATAAAAAATAAAAAAAAATATATAAAAATAAAAATAAAAGATAAAAATAAAAAATATAAATAATAAATTATGATGTGAAGAATGTGCGATAATAGTTAAGAAGATGATGATAGACACCACCTTTAAGGTGTATGTTTCTAATAGTGTAGACCAAAAAGTTCATATATTGAAAGTGTGAATAGTGAACGTTTGTCTAAAATATTATCTGATCTCATGTATCACACACCCCCAGGAACCTTCTCCTAGATACATAAGAGCAAACAAGAGGCGCTCATATGCTCAATGGTGAAATAACTGTATATGTGTTAACATACCACCAAAAAAATAACTGAATATAAGTGCATAAATACCTAAATAAGCTGAATAGCGTAATAAATCAATACACAAATTAATCCTAAGTGACAGTGAATTAAATTGTGCCAACCGAATAGTTAATATACAATTCAAGTGAAAAACATCACCAATTAATGTGACATACCAAATAAAAAATAAAAGTGCAATATAAATAAATATGAAACATCAGTCCTTAAATCTTTTGTGACAAAAAATGCGTGATTTAATCTGTGACAAAAAAATCCACATAGATCTTCTATAGTGCAGTGATCTTGTTAGTGTTGAACTCCAAACGTCTTTCACCTCACCAGCGTGAAAACGTGAATCCATAGAATCTCACTCACCAAATATTTTTGCCAGCACTTTCATGCACGGCAAAAAACGCTTATGAATCACACTCCAGAGTGTTCGAATATGTAGTTATTCCACAGTGTTTAAGATTCATCCACATGTAAAGGAATATGAAGAACTCACATAGCGTAAATCAGCACGGCAAGTTTATTTTAAAACCACTACAATCTTCCGTAAAAGCACTCACATTTTAAAAGATATATAACAGCAGTAAAAACCAGTGAAGTTCACAGCAGCTTCAAATCCAGTGGATACAATCAGAACAACAAATGGTCACGGCGGACCCGAGGTGTGCAAATATCAGGACTCACGGTCTTTTTTCACCCCCCTTCGTGGTGCGCCGTACACCCAGATCTCTCTTTCCTCAAGTGCGGCTCTCAGCGTTGCTCGTCACACCTTACAGCCACGCCCCCGACATGTTTCGTCATAGATTAGACTTATTCATGGGATTGGCTGAATAGGCTGCCCATCATCCCTTAAATCTCCTCCTCGCTAGCTTCCTATAGGCCAGTGAGTCCGCATGCACACAGCTCGTGTCCCCGATCCAATAATAGAACAGAGACCACGGCGCGCCGCTGTATAGGGATGCAGCTTGCCTCTACTTAGTTAAGGACTAATTACAACATAAAAATCATACGGATCGTTCAACTCAAATACAATCTCCCTAATAATACAAGTGACCACAACCTAGCGGCTGCGATCACATCAACAGTGTATCATTATTTCAAGTCGATGCCTCATACCAGACATACCGGCTTGAAATTCCCTAAGCTTAAAGTTTGCACTCCCATTGCTGGAATAGCAAACTCCTAAATATTTATTATAACTAATGAGATTATGTACCAAAAGAATATATATCCGTCCTAAATCACATATTGAATAAAATTTATGTTGAATACACTGTGAATGTACTGTAATACTAAAAAATGAATATAAAAACATCAATATAAAAATCCATCGCATGTCCTCACATTCCCAGTTTACCTAGGACTTGACAACATGGTGAGAATCTGTTTCATTAAATAACACCCCACTAAAAATCAATGCCTCTGCATGCACTGGTTACACGACCATGTCATCTCTGCATCTGAGCATGTATGAAAAAAACAAATAACAACATAGATATTCTTATCATATTTACCCAGGGGGAGCGACAGTAGATAGGAATAACATGAATGTCATTCCTTCATTACAGATGCTGTTTCCTGAAATTAATAAAAACTAAGCCATCTCTCTCCCCCCACTATGTCAGGTTCCACACTTACCAGACAGGTGAGTCCACGTGGGCAGAGGGTAGGCTCCCTTACGTGTCCGATTCGGGGCCCCTGGTAGAGCAGACAGGGGGCCCGCGAGTGCGGAGTGGTATGAGAGCCTGAGGTAAAGTCCTGGAGCACAGTGGTCTGGCAAGCAACCGGTAGAGCTTGAGACTTGGTGGAGCAGATGCTGAGCAGGAGTTAGTCAGACTTGGTCATACACAGGCAGAGGTCGGCAACGGGCTGGCAGCAACGGTACAAGGGAGCAGGCAGAAGCGAGGTCAGACAAGCCGGGGTCGGGAACAGGCAGCAATCAAGGGAGGTCCAAAGGTAGCCGGGTCACAACAGGTAAACACTACGGAGGCACAGGAACACGGGATGATCACGGGACAAGACACGGAGCTGTTTGATCAGGCAGCACTGGGTCAGTGCAGAGGCAGGATTCAAATAGGCTGATTGGCGCCAAAACGCCGCGCACGTGCGCGCGCCGATTCGCCAAGGCGCGCCGCGCACCCGCGCGTGCCCGAGCGCGCCCCCGGAACCAGCACGCACGCCCACACCACCAGACATGTCAAAGGCAGCGCCCACAGACGGACGCGCGCTAACGCGGACGCGCGCTAGCGCGAATGCGCGTACGCACAAACACCCGGACGCCACCCCGCACGCCACGGCCGGTGAGCCCAGGCACGCCGGTGCCCACAGGGACACGCGCCCCAGCACGCACAGGGACACGAACGCCAACGCGCCCCGGCGCGCACCGGCGCCCAACCAGGTAACCTCTCTGACAGTGCCCCCTCCTCAAGGGCAGACTCCGGATGCCCAGCTGGGCCATCTTCGAGGCATGAGAGGTTTTGAAGGACTGCAGGAGTTCTCTGGCATGTAAATTGCTTTCCGGCTCCCATGAATTATCTTCGGGTCCATAGCCTTTCCATTTTACCAGATATTGCACCTGATTGTGCCTTCTTCTACAATCTAGAATTGCTTCCACTTCGAACTCCTCTTCGCCATTCACCACAATAGGTTTGGGTGGACCAATGTTGCGACCAGAAAAGAAGTTAGGAGTGACTGGCTTCAGGAGAGACACGTGGAACACTGGATGTATCCTCAGAGAATTAGGAAGGTCAAGTTCGTAGGCCACGTTGTTGATCTTCCTTTTGATCCGGAAGGGACCCAGGTATTTGGGGCCCAGTTTCTTGGATGGGCAGGCCAACTTGAGATTAGCGGTAGACAGCCAGACAGAATTGCCAGGTTCAAGAACAAGTTCCCCCCGTCTCTTCCTATCAAAGATTTTCTTATAATCTTCCTGAGCCTTGGTCATGGTCTCCTGCAGCAATTTATTGTTGTTAGAGAAAAAGTCCAAAGTTTGGGATACTGCAGGAACAGGGCATTCGGGGACTGATCCGGGCAAGAAGGATGGATGGAAACCGTAGTTGGCAAAAAACGGAGACTGGTTCGTAGCTGAATGTAGGGAGTTATTGTAGGAGAACTCCGCGATGGGAAGCAGGGAGGCCCAATCGTCCTGGGAAAAGGCAGAAAAACAACGGATGTATTGCTCCAAAGTCTGGTTCGTCCTCTCGGTTTGCCCATTTGACTGAGGGTGGTAAGCCGAAGAGAATGACAGCTCGATCTCGAGCACGCCACAAAGGGCCTTCCAGAATCTGGAGGTGAACTGAACGCCCCTGTCCGAGACTATGTTGGTCGGGACTCCATGCAGCCTGACGATCTCCTTTATGAAGATGGAAGCGGTCTCCATGGCTGAAGGGGTGCCCTTCATGGGGAGGAAGTGGGCCATTTTAGACAGCCTGTCAACCACAACAAAAATGGACGAAAAACCTTCTGATGGTGGAAGCTCAACAATGAAGTCCATTGATATCATGGTCCATGGCCTCTCTGGGACTGGCAATGGTCTCAACAGGCCCCATGCTCTTGTCCGGCTAGTCTTGTTTCTGGCACACGTGTTACAGGACTCCACATAGTCCTTGCAATCCTTAGTAAGACACGGCCACCAAAAGGTGCGTTGGACGAGGTCGGTTGTTTTTCGAGTGCCGAAGTGGCCAGCCAGTTTATGATTATGACATAAACTTAACACCTGTACCTTTAACTCCTCAGGGACCACAATCTTATTCTTGAACCAGAACAGTCCATCCTTGGTACAAGACTCGGCAGGTGGGGACATTCCCATGGAGGCGCGTCTGATTCGGGAAATTAGATCCTCCTGAAGGATTAGGAAATTTCCAGAGGGAAGGATAGTATCTGGGGACACGGTTCTTTCGGAATCGAGGAACATCCGGGAGAGAGCATCAGGTTTAACATTCTTGGATCCGGGCCTGAACGTAATGTGGAAAATAAATCTGGAAAAAAAAAGTGCCCATCTGGCCTGCCGGGGTCTCAATCTTTTGGCTGTCCTTAGATATTCCAAGTTCTTATGATCTGTGTAGATCAATATGGGGTGTGCTGCGCCTTCCAGAAGGTAACGCCATTCCTCCAGAGCGGCTTTAATGGCCAAAAGCTCCCGATCACCCACGTCGTAGTTTTTCTCGGAGAGAGAAAGTTTGCGTGAGAAGAATCCCACAGGGTACAGCAGTGATTTGGCACCCTGTCTCTGTGAAAGCACAGCTCCGACTGCAACCTCAGACGCATCCACCTCCAGGACGAAGGGCAAGGCAGGGTTGGGATGCTTAAGGATAGTGGCTGAGGTGAATAGCGCCTTGAGTTTTTCAAAGGCCTTTTGTGCCTCAGGTGTCCAGCGGAATCGGCATCCTTGTTTAGTAAGCTCTGTGATGGGAGTTATGATTGCAGAAAATCCTTTAATAAATTTCCTATAGAAATTGGCGAAGCCAATAAAGCGTTGTACTCCTTTTTTGTCGGTCGGTGCAGGCCAATCCAGAATAGCGGATACTTTCTGTGGATCCATTTTGATGCCATCGGGGGAAATAATCAGGCCCAGGAACTGGATAGATTGGAGCTCGAATTCACACTTCTCAAGTTTGGCGTACAGTCCATGCTGTCTGAGCCGGGAAAGTACATTTCGTACATGCTTACGGTGTTCCATCAGGGAGGCCGAGAAAACCAAGATATCGTCCAGGTAGACGATGACATAAAGATCCAATAGGTCGTGAAAGACATCGTTGATGAAATGCTGGAATGTCGCCGGTGCATTGCACAGACCAAAAGGCATGACGAGGTACTCGTAATGTCCGAATCGAGTACGAAAGGCCGTCTTCCACTCGTCTCCTTCTCTTATGCGGATCAAATTATAGGCTCCACGGAGGTCAAGCTTGGTAAAAACGGTAGCCGATCCCAGTCTCTGGAATAGTTCAGGAACCAAGGGTAGCGGGTATCTGTTTTTAATGGTAATTTTATTGAGCTCCCGATAGTCAATGCAAGGACGTAAGGAGTGATCCTTCTTTTCCACGAAGAAGATACCTGCCCCAGCTGGAGACGTGGAAGGACGGATGAACCCTTTCTTCAGGTTCTCGTCTATATAAGTCTTCAGGGTGCCCAACTCCTGCTCAGTTAGAGGGAAGATCCTCCCAAAGGGGACTTCGGTACCTGGTAAGAGTTCTATTGGGCAATCATAGGGCCTATGAACTGGAAGGGTTTCTGCTCCTTTTTTACTGAACACGTCCAGGAAATCCCGGTAGGGTTCGGGAAGATCTTGGCAGGGCTTAGCTTCAGAGTCTATGCGCAGGCATTGGGAGGAAGTTAATGGGGTCCCCCGTAAGCAATGTTGTCTGCAATATTCCGAGGAAAACTGAATCTTGCCTGTAGACCAGTTGATACTGGGATTGTGGGCCTGTAGCCAAGGTATTCCTAGGATGACTGGGAAGAGAGGCGAGGAAATGACATCTAGGCGTAAAAGTTCCTGATGTTCCGGGCCAATGGTGGCCAACAGAGGAACCGTTTCTTGGGTGACGGGTCCGGAGCGGAGGGTGGAGCCATCCGCTAAGAAAACTGCCAGTCCTTGAGCTTTAGTCTGAGTGGGGATATGATGGGTTTCGACAAAGGTCCGGTCAATGAAACCACTACAAGCTCCAGAGTCAATGATGACCGGTACTGGGATGCTCCTTCCAGGTAACTGCAATACAATGGAGAAAGTTAAATGGTTACCGGCACTAGGTAGGACAGGTGCACACAGAGAAGAAGATGGCAGACACTTACGTCTCTTGTTTGGGCATACTCTTGCAAAGTGACCAGACTCCCCACAGTACAGGCACAGATTGAGTGTGCGCCTGCGTGTCTTCTCCTCAGAAGTCAGAGAGGGACGGAGCAGTCCCAACTGCATGGGCTCCGGGGCCTCCGGGCCCGGGGTAGAAGAGACCAGCGGAGCTTGGTTTGGGGCACAAGGAGCCCTAGGCAGCATCCAGGTAAGGCGTGGGTGACAAACAGACCTCTCAGAGCGTCTCTCCCTGAGGCGACGGTCGATCTGGATGGACAGATTAATTAACTCTTCCAGTGTCTGCGGTATCCCCACTCGTGCCAGTTCGTCTTTTAGCGGATCTGACAACCCCAGCCGGTATTGGTGACGCAAGGCTGCGTCGTTCCAGTCCGTATCTGAGCTCCAACGCCTAAACTCCACGGCGTAATCTTCAGCAGCTCTGCGACCTTGTTGAAGGGCATGTAAAGCGGCTTCTGCCGTGGTTGTTAGCTGGGGGTCCTCATACAGCTGAGACATAGCTAGGAAGAAGGCATCTAGGGAATCAAGAGATTGGGCCTTCTGCTCCAATAGGCGGTGGGCCCAGGTTTGAGGCTCTCCGATCAAAAGGGATATGACGAACCCCACTTTAGTAGCTTCCAGGGAGAATGTTCGAGGCTGCAAAGCGAAGTAGAGCTCGCATGCGTTGCGAAACGCTCGGAACTTACTGCGTGCTCCGGAGAATTTTTCGGGTGTAGGCACCCTGGGCTCTGGTGGTAGCATTACTACAGAAGGTGCTGAGGCAGGGTTGGCGGAGACTGCCCCTGGTGGAGAAGCTGAAAGGGCCGACCTGTCCTTCCAATCTGGTATAGCCTTCCTGTAGGCTTTTAACGGCTTGAGTAAGGCCCGCTAGGTGCCTACACAGTTCATCCATGGGGGAGGCCCCCTGCCCGGACTCAGTCATGGCTGCCTGATACTGTCAGGTTCCACACTTACCAGACAGGTGAGTCCACGTGGGCAGAGGGTAGGCTCCCTTACGTGTCCGATTCGGGGCCCCTGGTAGAGCAGACAGGGGGCCCGCGAGTGCGGAGTGGTATGAGAGCCTGAGGTAAAGTCCTGGAGCACAGTGGTCTGGCAAGCAACCGGTAGAGCTTGAGACTTGGTGGAGCAGATGCTGAGCAGGAGTTAGTCAGACTTGGTCATACACAGGCAGAGGTCGGCAACGGGCTGGCAGCAACGGTACAAGGGAGCAGGCAGAAGCGAGGTTAGACAAGCCGGGGTCGGGAACAGGCAGCAATCAAGGGAGGTCCAAAAGTAGCCGGGTCACAACAGGTAAACACTACGGAGGCACAGGAACACGGGATGATCACGGGACAAGACACGGAGCTGTTTGATCAGGCAGCACTGGGTCAGTGCAGAGGCAGGATTCAAATAGGCTGATTGGCGCCAAAACGCCGCGCACGTGCGCGCGCCGATTCGCCAAGGCGCGCCGCGCACCCGCGCACGCCCGAGCGCGCCCCCGGAACCAGCACGCACGCCCACACCACCAGACATGTCAAAGGCAGCGCCCACAGGCGGACGCGCGCTAACGCGAACGCGCGTACGCACAAACGCCCGGACGCCACCCCGCACGCCACGGCCGGTGAGCCCAGGCACGCCGGTGCCCACAGGGACACGCGCCCCAGCACGCACAGGGACACGAACGCCAACGCGCCCCGGCGCGCACCGGCGCCCAACCAGGTAACCTCTCTGACACACTATTTGGGACTAGTTCCCAGTCTGTAATCACCAAAAAACAAAGCTAAATCCCGAAAGCTACAAATTCCTAAAGTATATAGAAAAAGTGTAACAAATATATTGTCTCATATACTCTGGGTTCCCTAAAATCTATCAAATAATCGCAATGCACTAACATATCTTTGAACCTCCTAATAAACTGTGGAAACCAGCTGAAAAATGGTAAATCCCATTAAACCCCCTTATATGCAAAAAATTAAAAGTTATTTATAAAGCAATTTAGGTCCAGCTCAATGTTTAACCCCCTAGGAGTTAAACTTTTCATTAAAAAGATCCAGCGAGTTTCCCTCTGCGATAGATCTCTAACCCGGTTGGAACCTCTCCAAGATGAATGGACCACATCAATCCCACAAAACTGTAAGAGTGATGGATCCTTTTGGTGCTTTTCTTTGAAGTGCAGGGAGACACTATGGTACTTATAACCATTCTTAATGTTGGTTAGGTGTTCCGAGATTCTGACCCTTAGCTTTCTTTTTGTTCTGCCTACATAAAGTAGGCCACAAGGGCACCACATCAAGTATACAACATGAGTAGAGTTACAAGTGCTGAACTCCTTAATCTCGAAGGATTCCCCTTCTCTATTCATTACACTTGTAACCCCCCTGTGATTCACTTTTACAGTCCTGCAGCATATACACCTTCTGCAACTGAAAAAGCCTTTCAGGTCTAGTTTCAAATCATTGTGTCCAGGTGGATCAAGAATTTTTCTTACTACATGATCCCCAAAGCTTGGAGCTCTTCTGTAAATGAATCTCGGTTGATTCGGTAAAATTTGCCCTAAGTGTCTATCCTTGCATAAAATATGCCAATGCTTTCTGAATATCCCCTCTATATCTTTATATTGGCAATGATATCCTGATACGAACCCAATCTGATGTTGGCCCTCAGCCATTTGGGGGACATTCTTTTTTTCAAAACATTTCTCCCTCTGAGTTTGTGCCACTTCCTGAATGACCTTATTTAATACATTGGTATCATAACCTTTTTGTGTGAACTTCTTTTTTAGGATTCCTGCCTGTTCATAAAAATCCTCCAACTGCGTACAGTTACGCCGAACTCGTAAAATTTGTCCCTTTGGAATATTTTTTATCCACGCGGGGTGGTGGCCGCTTCTTATGGACAGATAGCTGTTACGATCAGTCGGTTTAAAAAACACTTTTGTTCTTAATGTGTCCATATATCTTTCAATTGTCACATCAAGGAAATTCACCGTATCCCTGCTGATCTGGTATTCCAATCTAATATTATTGGTATTATTGTTGAGTTCCTGTAAGAACTCAACTGCCGAATCCTCCGTACCTTCCCAGATAAATAGGAGGTCATCAATAAATCTTCTGTAAAATAGAAGTTGGGGCCTTCTCACACTAAATACTTTCCTGTCTTCCCACTCTGCCATAAACAGGTTGGCAAGGCTGGGAGCAAATTTGGCTCCCATTGCCACGCCAACCTGTTGGGAATAAAAATCACCATTGCACCAAAAATAATTATGGGCGGATAAGGGGGGAGGAGTGGTGCTGTTGAACAAGTCCTTTTACCTTAACCAACTCTTAGACCTTGTCGGGGATAGATCCACCTATAAAAAATTGTCTTCTGACCCCACGGAGGCATATAAAACTCAGTTGACCATTTTGGTGGAATGGGGGTACAGAATGGATGCATTAAATCATAAAGAGAAAAGATATCTAATCCCGAGTGCGTGTAGAATCCCTGTGATCTACACCCTGCCAAAAATACACAAAAGTACACAATGCCCACCGCCTCGCCCTATCATCAATGGTATTGGGTCTGTCACAGCCAGACTGGGGGAATACTTGTATAAATTCCTCCAGTCGAGCGTAAAGGCCACAAAGGCATATTTAAAAGATACGGGGGACTTGTTGACATCGCTCAAAAATGTAAGGTTGGAGGCCAGATCTTCAGTATACTTGGTAACGGCTGATGTGGCCTCCCTGTATACTATTATACAACATGAAGACGCATCCCTGGCCCTAAATTGGGCATTAAGTAAAAGGGATGACATCCCAGGTATACAAAAGCGTTTTCTGGGGCATGTATTAAATTTTTGCATGTCCCATAATTATTTTTGGTGCAATGGTGATTTTTATTCCCAACAGGTTGGCGTGGCAATGGGAGCCAAATTTGCTCCCAGCCTTGCCAACCTGTTTATGGCAGAGTGGGAAGACAGGAAAGTATTTAGTGTGAGAAGGCCCCAACTTCTATTTTACCGAAGATTTATTGATGACCTCCTATTTATCTGGGAAGGTACGGAGGATTCGGCAGTTGAGTTCTTACAGGAACTCAACAATAATACCAATAATATTAGATTGGAATACCAGATCAGCAGGGATACGGTGAACTTCCTTGATGTGACAATTGAAAGATATATGGACACATTAAGAACAAAAGTGTTTTTTAAACCGACTGATCATAACAGCTATCTGTCCATAAGAAGCGGCCACCACCCCGCGTGGATAAAAAATATTCCAAAGGGACAGATTTTACGAGTTCGGCGTAACTGTACGCAGTTGGAGGATTTTTATGAACAGGCAGGAATCCTAAAAAAGAAGTTCACACAAAAAGGTTATGATACCAATGTATTAAATAAGGTCATTCAGGAAGTGGCACAAACTCCGAGGGAGAAATGTTTTGAAAAAAAGAATGTCCCCCAAATGGCTGAGGGCCAACATCAGATTGGGTTCGTATCAGGATATCATTGCCAATATAAAGATATAGAGGGGATATTCAGAAAGCATTGGCATATTTTATGCAAGGATAGACACTTAGGGCAAATTTTACCGAATCAACCAAGATTCATTTACAGAAGAGCTCCAAGCTTTGGGGATCATGTAGTAAGAAAAATTCTTGATCCACCTGGACACAATGATTTGAAACTAGACCTGAAAGGCTTTTTCAGTTGCAGAAGGTGTATATGCTGCAGGACTGTAAAAGTGAATCACAGGGGGGTTACAAGTGCAATGAATAGAGAAGGGGAATCCTTCGAGATTAAGGAGTTCAGCACTTGTAACTCTACTCATCTTGTCTACTTGATGTGGTGCCCTTGTGGCCTACTTTATGTAGGCAGAACAAAAAGAAAGCGAAGGGTCAGAATCTCGGAACACCTAACCAACATTAAGAATGGTTATAAGTACCATAGTGTCTCCCTGCACTTCAAAGAAAAGCACCAAAAGGATCCATCACTCTTACAGTTTTGTGGGATTGATGTGGTCCATTCATCTTGGAGAGGTTCCAACCGGGTTAGAGATCTATCGCAGAGGGAAACTCGCTGGATCTTTTTAATGAAAAGTTTAACTCCTAGGGGGTTAAACATTGAGCTGGACCTAAATTGCTTTATAAATAACTTTTAATTTTTTGCATATAAGGGGGTTTAATGGGATTTACCATTTTTCAGCTGGTTTCCACAGTTTATTAGGAGGTTCAAAGATATGTTAGTGCATTGCGATTATTTGATAGATTTTAGGGAACCCAGAGTATATGAGACAATATATTTGTTACACTTTTTCTATATACTTTAGGAATTTGTAGCTTTCGGGATTTAGCTTTGTTTTTTGGTGATTACAGACTGGGAACTAGTCCCAAATAGTGGGGGGAGAGAGATGGCTTAGTTTTTATTAATTTCAGGAAACAGCATCTGTAATGAAGGAATGACATTCATGTTATTCCTATCTACTGTCGCTCCCCCTGGGTAAATATGATAAGAATATCTATGTTGTTATTTGTTTTTTTCATACATGCTCAGATGCAGAGATGACATGGTCGTGTAACCAGTGCATGCAGAGGCATTGATTTTTAGTGGGGTGTTTAATGAAACAGATTCTCACCATGTTGTCAAGTCCTAGGTAAACTGGGAATGTGAGGACATGCGATGGATTTTTATATTGATGTTTTTATATTCATTTTTTAGTATTACAGTACATTCACAGTGTATTCAACATAAATTGTATTCAATATGTGATTTAGGACGGATATATATTCTTTTGGTACATAATCTCATTAGTTATAATAAATATTTAGGAGTTTGCTATTCCAGCAATGGGAGTGCAAACTTTAAGCTTAGGGAATTTCAAGCCGGTATGTCTGGTATGAGGCATCGACTTGAAATAATGATACACTGTTGATGTGATCGCAGCCGCTAGGTTGTGGTCACTTGTATTATTAGGGAGATTGTATTTGAGTTGAACGATCCGTATGATTTTTATGTTGTAATTAGTCCTTAACTAAGTAGAGGCAAGCTGCATCCCTATACAGCGGCGCGCCGTGGTCTCTGTTCTATTATTGGATCGGGGACACGAGCTGTGTGCATGCGGACTCACTGGCCTATAGGAAGCTAGCGAGGAGGAGATTTAAGGGATGATGGGCAGCCTATTCAGCCAATCCCATGAATAAGTCTAATCTATGACGAAACATGTCAGGGGCGTGGCTGTAAGGTGTGACGAGCAACGCTGAGAGCCGCACTTGAGGAAAGAGAGATCTGGGTGTACGGCGCACCACGAAGGGGGGTGAAAAAAGACCATGAGTCCTGATATTTGCACACCTCGGGTCCGCCGTGACCATTTGTTGTTCTGATTGTATCCACTGGATTTGAAGCTGCTGTGAACTTCACTGGTTTTTACTGCTGTTATATATCTTTTAAAATGTGAGTGCTTTTACGGAAGATTGTAGTGGTTTTAAAATAAACTTGCCGTGCTGATTTACGCTATGTGAGTTCTTCATATTCCTTTACATGTGGATGAATCTTAAACACTGTGGAATAACTACATATTCGATCACTCTGGAGTGTGATTCATAAGCGTTTTTTGCCGTGCATGAAAGTGCTGGCAAAAATATTTGGTGAGTGAGATTCTATGGATTCACGTTTTCACGCTGGTGAGGTGAAAGACGTTTGGAGTTCAACACTAACAAGATCACTGCACTATAGAAGATCTATGTGGATTTTTTTGTCACAGATTAAATCACGCATTTTTTGTCACAAAAGATTTAAGGACTGATGTTTCATATTTATTTATATTGCACTTTTATTTTTTATTTGGTATGTCACATTAATTGGTGATGTTTTTCACTTGAATTGTATATTAACTATTCGGTTGGCACAATTTAATTCACTGTCACTTAGGATTAATTTGTGTATTGATTTATTACGCTATTCAGCTTATTTAGGTATTTATGCACTTATATTCAGTTATTATTTGGTGGTATGTTAACACATATACAGTTATTTCACCATTGAGCATATGAGCGCCTCTTGTTTGCTCTTATGTATCTAGGAGAAGGTTCCTGGGGGTGTGTGATACATGAGATCAGATAATATTTTAGACAAACGTTCACTATTCACACTTTCAATATATGAACTTTTTGGTCTACACTATTAGAAACATACACCTTAAAGGTGGTGTCTATCATCATCTTCTTAACTATTATCGCACATTCTTCACATCATAATTTATTATTTATATTTTTTATTTTTATCTTTTATTTTTATTTTTATATATTTTTTTTTATTTTTTATTATTTTTTATTTTATTTTATATTTTATTTTTTACTCATTTATTTTTATTTTTATTTATATATTTTTTATTTTTTATTTTATTTTATTTTTATATTTATCTTTACTTTTATATTTATTTTTATTTTTATTTCTACTATTTTTATTAATTTATTTTTAATAAATTTTTTCTATTTTTATTTTATTCATTCCCCCCGTTCACATATTTTCACTTTTGAGGCTTCACTATCTTAACACGTTTTTCCAGTTCATTTTTATTCCTCCATTTTTTGTGTTTCAGCACACCTTTATGATATCATCACTTAGGGGACACACTGAGTGACAAGTAACACCGATATCTCATATGTTATCTTAAGTATGCACATCCATCTATTTCATTGGGTGGCGCAGATCCCGATATACGTTACTGTGTACAGTTGACGTCCTTGCCGTGTCGTCGGCTTAAAGCGTAGCTGATGTCACCGCGCTGTCGGTCTCCACAACGAGGCTTGAGTCGCTGTTTACAATTTTTTGCGCTTCAGGATACGAGCAACAACGTGCGCCCGCCTCATTAGACGAGGTGACGCACGTCCGGTCACTCGCTCCCCACATCCGAATACACATTAAAGTATTAGACATCTGGAGCACATAATAATTCCATCAATCTAAGTTTAAGGGTAGATTGTCTCTCGAGGAAGTGGTCTATATTCATGATTTGATTATTTTTATGAGAATATTAGGACGATATTCGGCACGGTGTTGGAACGCACACAGACACTGCATAATGAGGCTTGGAACGCACGCGGGGTGGCCATTTTGGCCAAACCCGGAAGTGCTTGCTAATTTGAGATACGAGCTGGATTCTCATCAAGGGGGCCAAGGTATCTATATTAAGGGGTATGGCAGCAGTGGGTGAGTACCCCAGATGAAGTCTTATAAGACGAAACGCGTCGGGAGACTCCACTGCCTGCCATAATTTTTACTTACAAGCGCTTTTTTACTACAGAAATGTAAGTTGTTTACTTATTTTAAATAAATTCGTTTTACAAATGGTATTATGCTATGTGGCCCCCCCTCTTTATTTCATATGGGCTATTCGTCTGAGATGATCCATTGGAAGGTTTGCCATCTACTATAGAGAGAGTTCCCTCACGGCTCTGGACACGTTTGGAGTTTTGCTGCTATTTAATTTGGAGGTCCCTTCCTTTATGGCCTGTTGGTGATACAAGCTAGATTGACTCATTGAACATATGTTCTTATGAGTTCAATTCTTCTGGTAAGCCTTCACTCTTTCTGTGTGGAGGGTTCGTCACACCTATTTTTTTGCATGCGTTATCCACGTGGTGATTAAGCAATTCCATATACCCTCTGGATTAACAGCAGTCTTGTGCATCTGAAGAGACATCCGAAGAGCGCTAGAGACTGTATTTTTTACACACTGTGGACTGACATAGTTTTTTGTTTCCACGTTTTTGCATATGTGTTATTTCATAAGCTTGTTATATCTTTAGCGCTACACTTGTTTGTGCACTTATACCTTTAGACAAAATCCTTCTTTGTTGTGTGAGCTGCTGATGTGCTGGGTAAGCGCAGGGTTAAACTTTTTTCTTCTCGGTCTATCAAGCACCGAATGGCATCTTTTGGCCTGCGTACTTGCGTAGCCCCTTGAACGCCTACGGAGCACCGCTGGTTCTGAAAACAAAGCACAGAAAGAGGCCATGGAGGAAGAAGAAGAAGAGGGTTTGGAGGAGAGAGGTGTGTCACAATCATTAGTAGTGGCATTTTGGAGGTGTGGTGGCAGAACAACCTCCAACACTACTGCACCTTGTCCTGCATCCTTCCCAGCTGCCAGCAGAGTCACCCAATGCGCGGTGAAACTTAGGTAACGTCCCTGTCCATGCCTGCTGGACCATGAGTCAGCGGTAATATGCACCTTCCACATGCCGGTAGAGAGCCGAAATCGCCTTCCGTGAGAAAAAGTGGCGTTTGGGTACCTGCTGAGGAACCGCACATTCCACAAACTCAGGGAAGGGGGCAGAGTCTACCAACTGAAAAGGTAGCAGTTGAAGTGCTAGCAATTTAGCCAAGCTAGCATTCAACCGCTGGGCATGTGGATGGCTGGGAGCGAACTTTTTTCGGCAGTACAGCAGCTGGGGCAGGGAAATTTGCCTGGTACAATCTGACGACGGTGTACCGAAAGCAGATTGCCCACAAGTCCTTGGCTGTGACACACCTAATTCTACACCTTCATTTCTCTCAGTGCAGGTCTCAGAGAGGACTGAAGGTATAGTGGGGTTGGAGACCTCAGCTGATGAGGAGCAAGGAGAGGTCCTCTTTGTTCTTTGGTGTGGGTCTTTTAGATACGCTTGCCAATGAACTGCATGGCAGGTCAACATATGTTGTGTCAAGCATGTGGTGCCCAAGCGGGAGATGTTTTGGCCACGCGAGATACGCTTGAGACATATGTTGCAAATAGCAGCGGTGCAATCTGATGCACTCGTCTCAAAAAAGGCCCACACCAAAGAACTTTTGGAATAACGCGCAGAGACAGCAGCGCCCTGCACATGCGGAGCTTTGTGGTGTGATGCAGTCAGTGTGCTGCCCTTAGGCTGGCCCCTGGAGGGCATCCTGCCTCGTTGCTGATGTGCCTCCTCCTCCTCCTTATCTCTCCTATCAGGCACCCATGTTGAGTCAGTGACCTCATCATCCCCTCCCTCCTCATCACTGGAGCAAACCTGGCAGTATGCTGCAGCAGGGGGAGCATGACTGCCAGATTACTGTCCTTCTTGGGCACCCCCTCTGTCCGTGCTCACGTTACTGCCTTCATTTAGCTCAGTATCATCATCAGAGCCTTCTAAACGCTGGGCATCCTCCTGGAGCATGTACCCAACACTGTGGTCAAACAGTTCGAGGAACTCCTCAGGAGGACATGGTGGGGCTAGGGAAGGAGTCACTGATGCCGTTGAGCCAAGGGAAGAGGCCGTGTTGGCAGCTGCTTTGCCAGACAAAGTACCCTGAGCATGGGTGAGAGAGGATGAGGAAGATGAGGACGGCTTGGTCAAGCCACAATAAAGGCACAATAAAGGCAAAATCTGCCTGTATCAGGAGGCATGGGAGGTGAGGGGCGCAAGGGTGGGCCTGTAAAGTTCGGAGACAAATGTACAGGAGGCTTCAGCAAGCGCTCCTTAAAAGGAAGTCTTTCTCTGAATCTGGAGTCAATGAGGATGGCAAACGTGATCAACTTCTCCAGCTCAGTGTGTACATCTCGGGCTGCTATCTCATCCTTGATGTTAACCGAGAGACCATGAGAAAAAGCAGCCACGAGGGCCTCGTTGTACCAAGCAACCTCTGCTGCCAGAGTACGGAATTCAATGGCATAATCGGCAACAGTTCTCGTACTCTGTTTAATGGACATGAGGCACTTGGCAGCAGAAGCGGAGCATCCGGGATTGTCAAATACCCTTCTAAAATAAGCCACAAACTCTGGGTAACTCAAGACAACAGGTTTTTGCATCTCCCATAGAGGGTTTGACCAGACCAAGGCCCTCTCAGAAAGCAAAGATATCACAAAACTTACTAAACGCTCTGCATTGGACTGGATCACCCACAAATCGCTGGGGAAGTGGAGCAGAAACAGACATACCTCTTATAGAGGTAATACTCATGGCGGGTGCCTGCACAGAGACTGGAGCAGCAGCAGGGACAGCCTGCAACACAGGTTGTACCGGAGCAGCCACAGTGGGAGATTTCAGGTGAGCTGTGCGACTTAGGAGCGTTTGTAACACCATGGCAAACTGATCCATGCGGTGATCCTGCTCATCCAATATGAAAAAAACATTACCAACAACAAGTCAATTTACTTCATGTTCTGAATTCATGGCCTTCGCCTACTGTCAGAAACCATGAATCAGATTGAGACAGAAGTACAGGTAAATCACACTTGTTTAATAATAATAATATAAAGGTAAACAGAGTAAACGTAGTCAAAACATAGCCAGAGTTCAGCCAAGCAAGTCTTTAACAGAAACACAGTAGAGCGTCTCTAGAGATTAGGGATGAGCTTCGTGTTCGAGTCGAACCCATGTTCGACTCGAACATCGGCTGTTCGCCCGTTCGCCGATTTGCGAACGATATGGGCCGTTCGCGCCAAATTCGTGTGGCGCGTCACGGCCCATAATTCACTGCGGCATCGCAGTGCATTGCTTGCTGATGATTGGCCAAGCATGCACTATGACCCGCATGCTTGGCCAATCACAGCGCCGCCTGAACAGAGAGCCGTAATTGGCCAAAGCCAAAGAGGCTTTGGCCAATTATGGCTCAGGGGATTTAGTACACGCCCCACACTATATAAGGCCGCCTGCATGGCGGCCCTGTGTAGTGTGTGTTCCGGCGTTCATTGAGAGAGAGAGAGAGACAGACAGTGTCATTTGATTTGAGTTAGATAGATTAGGCAGAACAGTCAGTCAGTTAGCTGCACTTACAGTGTATTGTGTATATATATGCATCCCAGGTTTTGCATATATATATATACACTGTATTCAGTTTAGCTAGATCCGTTCCTGTTATCTTCTAGACTATTTACATTTAGTGCAGTGCGTCCTGCTCACAGTGTTCAGCTAGATCCGTTCCTGTTATCTTCTAGACTATTTACATTTAGTGCAGTGCGTCCTGCTCACAGTGTTCAGCTAGATCCGTTCCTGTTATCTTCCTACTGACAGGCAGGCTTGTCTGGTTACAGTATTTAAAGCTACCTGAAGAAAATTACTGGTGTTCTATTTGATCCTATTAGTACCACGGTCAGGCAGCTAGACTATTTACATTTAGTACAGTGTGTCCTGCTCACAGTGTTCAGCTAGATCCGTTCCTGTTATCTTCCTACTGACAGGCAGGCTTGTCTGGTTACAGTATATAAAGCTACCTGAAGAAAATTACTGGTGTTCTATTTGATCCTATTAGTACCACGGTCAGGCAGCTAGACTATTTACATTTAGTACAGTGCGTCCTGCTCACAGTGTTCAGCTACATCCGTTCCTGTTATCTTCCTACTGACAGGCAGGCTTGTCTGGTTACAGTATATAAAGCTACCTGAAGAAAATTACTGGTGTTCTATTTGATCCTATTAGTACCACGGTCAGGCAGCTAGACTATTTACATTTAGTACAGTGCGTCCTGCTCACAGTGTTCAGCTAGATCTGTTCCTGTTATCTTCCTACTGACAGGCAGGCTTGTCTGGTTACAGTATATAAAGCTACCTGAAGAAAATTACTGGTGTTCTATCCCAGCTTAGTGCAGCTACAGGCCATTAGTATGTCTGGAAGGCCAAGAAGGAGAGGCAGACAGTCACAAGCCAATAAGAGAGGGCAAGCAGGCTCTGTGTCTAGTGCTGGTCGTGGAGACGGTGCATCCTCATCAGCACGTGGCCATGGGACACGCTTGGCCTTTTTTTCGGCAGCTGGCCATGTTGAGCCGCAACATGCGGAAGACTTGGTCGAGTGGATGACCAAGCCGTCCTCATCCTCCTCATCCTCTCTCACCCATGCCCAGGGTGCTTTGTCTGGCAAAGCAGCGGCCTCTTCCCTCAGCTCAATGTCATCAGTGACTCCTTCCCTAGCTCCACCATGTCCTCCTGAGGATTCCCTCGAACTGTTTGACCACAGTGTTGGGTACATGCTCCAGGAGGATGCCCAGCGTTTGGAAGGCTCTGATGATGATACTGAGCTCGATGAAGGCAGTAACATGAGCACGGACAGAGGGGGTGCCCAAGAAGGACAGCAATCTGGCAGTCATGCTCCCCCTGCTGCAGCATACTGCCAGGTTTGCTCCAGTGATGAGGAGGGAGGGGATGATGAGGTCACTGACTCAACGTGGGTGCCTGATAGGAGAGAAGAGGAGGAGGAGGAGGAGGAGGAGGAGGCGGCACATCACCAACGAGGCAGGATGCCCTCCAGGGGCCAGCCTAAGGGCAGCACATTGACTGCATCACACCCCAAAGCTCCACATGTGCAGGGCGCTGCAGTCTCTGCGCGTTATTCAAAAAGTTCTTTGGTGTGGGCCTTTTTTGAGACGAGTGCATCAGATCGCACCGCTGCTATTTGCAACATATGTCTCAAGCGTATCTCACGTGGCCAAAACATCTCCAGCTTGGGTACCACATGCTTGACCAGACATATGTTGACCTGCCATGCAGTTCGTTGGCAAGCGTATCTAAAAGACCCACACCAAAGAACAAAGAGGATCTCTCCTTGCTCCTCATCAGCTGAGATTTCCAACCCCACTAGACCTCCAGTCCTCTCTGAGACCTGCAGTGAGAGGAATGAAGGTGTAGAATTAGGTGTGTCACAGCCAAGTACTTGTGGGCAATCTGCTTTTGGTACACCAACGTCAGATTGTACCAGGCAAATTTCCCTGCCCCAGCTGCTGCACCGCCGAAAGAAGTTTGCTCCCAGCCATCCACATGCCCAGCGGTTGAATGCTAGCTTGGCAAAATTGCTAGCACTTCAACTGCTGCCTTTTCAGTTGGTAGACTCTGCCCCCTTCCGTGAGTTTGTGGAATGTGCGGTTCCTCAGTGGCAGGTACCCAAACGCCACTTTTTCTCACGGAAGGCGATTCCGGCTCTCTACCGGCATGTGGAAGGCAATGTCCATGCCTCGCTGGACAGGGCGGTCAGCGGTAAGGTGCATATTACCGCTGACTCATGGTCCAGCAGGCATGGACAGGGACGTTACCTAAGTTTCACGGCGCATTGGGTGACTCTGCTGGCAGCTGGGAAGGATGCAGGACAAGGTGCAGTAGTGTTGGAGGTTGTTCCGCCACCACGCCTCCAAAATGCTGATTGTGACACACCTCTCTCCTCCACCCCCTCCTCTTCTTCTTCCTCCATGGCCTCTTCCTCGGAACCAGCGGTGCTCCGTAGTCGTTCAAGGGGCTACGCAAGTACGCAGGCCAAAAGATGCCATGCGGTGCTTGAGCTGGTGTGCTTGGGGGAGAGGAGCCACACTGGGGCAGAGGTTCTGTCAGCTCTGCAGGGGCAGGTTCAGAGGTGGTTGACGCCACGCCAACTTAAGGCAGGAATGGTGGTTTGCGACAATGGCACCAACCTCCTCTCTGCCCTCCGACAGGGACAAATGACCCATGTGCCCTGTTTGGCTCATGTCCTTAACTTGGTGGTGCAGCGGTTCTTGGGCAGGTACCCGGGCTTACAGGATGTCCTGAGGCAGGCCAGGAAAGTCTGTGTGCATTTCCGCCGGTCATATAATGCCAGTGCTCGGCTGACGGACCTCCAAAAGGAGTTTAACCTGCCCAAGAACCGCCTAATCTGTGACATGCCCACCAGGTGGAACTCAACGTTGGCCATGCTGCAGCGGCTGCACACGCAGCAGAGGGCCATCAATGAGTACCTGTGCGACTATGGCACCAGGACAGGGTCAGGGGAGCTTGTTTTTTTTTCCCCACGCCAGTGGGCCATGATCAGGGATGCATGCACTGTCCTGTCACCATTCGAGGAGGCCACGAGGATGGTGAGCAGTGACAGTGCATGCATCAGTGACACTGTCCCCCTTGTCCACCTGTTGGAGCACACGCTGCGTGGAATAATGGACAGGGCACTTGAGGCAGAACAGAGGCAGGAAGAGGAGGACTTCCTTAGCTCTCAAGGCCCCCTTTATCCAGACAGTGTTCCTGCATGCCCGCCGATCACACAGGAAGAGGACGAGGAGGAGGAGGAGGAGGAGGAAGATTGTGTGAGTATGGAGGTGGAGCCTGGCACTCAGCATCAGCAGCAGTCTTTAAGGGATCAGTCCCAAGAAACACATGGACTTGTACGTGGCTGGGAGGAGGTGGCTGCGGACGTTGTCGTCCTTAGTGACCCAGAGGACTCCGGACCAAATGCCTCAGCAAACCTACGCTGCATGGCCTCCCTGATCCTGCAAAGCCTGCGTAAGGATCCTCGTATTCGTGGTATCAAGGAGAAGGACCAATACTGGCTGGCAACCCTCCTTGATCCACGTTACAAGGGTAAGGTTGCGGACCTTATCTTGCCATCGCAGAGGGAGCAGAGGATGAAACATCTTCGGGAGGCCTTGCAGAAAGGTCTGTGCAATGCGTTCCCAGAGACTGGGAGGTTACAAACTCCTGTTTCTGGACAACGTGTTGCTGAGGCTTCGGTCAGTCAAAGAAGGAGCGGTGGAGAAGGTGGCCGTCTGACCGATGCGTTCAGACAATTTTTTGGTCCGCAGCCCCAAGGTATGATCGGTTCCAGCAACCATCGCCAGCGTCTGTTTTACATGGTGCAGGAATACCTAGGGGCAAGATCAGACTTGGACACCTTTCCCACCGAAAATCCTCTGGGTTACTGGGTCTTGAGGATGGATCACTGGCCAGAGCTTGCACAGTATGCAATTGAGCTACTGGCCTGTCCTGCATCCAGCGTTCTTTCGGAACGCACATTCAGTGCTGCTGGAGGCGTGGTAACCGATCACAGGGTGCGTCTGTCCACCGACTCGGTCGATCGGCTGACCTTCATAAAAATGAATCAGTCTTGGATCACCACCAGCTACCAAGCACCTGATGCTGATGTAACCGAATAATTTTTTTTGAAATCTCAGATCCCTTCAAAGACTGCCTATGCTGATGCTGAGTGACTATCCCTGAATAATTATCCTCTTACTCCTCAATCATCGCGTTGATAGCTTGTAAGAACATTTTTGGTTCTGGGCGCCACCACCAGTGCCTAAGGCACAATTTTTCAGCCCCTGTTTAACAGGGGCGTGTAATTACAATTTTTGATGTAATACTTTGCAGCAGGGCTCGTTCCTGCATTCCAATTAGAGTGTCTGTGAGGGGTTGCAGTGTTGTGGCACCAGCACCAGTGCCTAAGGCCCAATTTTTCTGCCCCTGTCTAACAGGGGCGTGTAATTACAATTTTTGATGCAATACTTTGCAGCAGGGCTCGTTCCTGCATTCCAACTAGAGTGTCTGTGAGGGGTTGCAGTGTTGTGGCACCTGCACCAGTGCCTAAGGCCCAATTTTTCTGCCCCTGTCTAACAGGGGCGTGTAATTACAATTTTTGATGCAATACTTTGCAGCAGGGCTCGTTCCTGCATTCCAACTAGAGTGTCTGTGAGGGGTTGCAGTGTTGTGGCACCAGCACCAGTGCCTAAGGCCCAATTTTTCTGCCCCTGTCTAACAGGGGTGTGTAATTACAATTTTTGATGCAATACTTTGCAGCAGGGCTCGTTCCTGCATTCCAACTAGAGTGTCTGTGAGGGGTTGCAGTGTTGTGGCACCAGCACCAGTGCCTAAGGCCTAATTTTTCAGCTCCTGTTCAACAGGGGCATGTAATTACAATTATTGATCTAATATTTCACAGCAGGGCCCTGTGAGGGCTTACAGTGTTGTGGCCACAGCAACACCTAAGGCCCAAATTTCTGCTGAGTATATAGGGCAGGACCCTACTTTCAAACATCTAACTTACAAACGACTCCTACTTGCAAACGGAAGGAGACAACAGGAAGTGAGATGAAATCTACCCCTAGGAAGGGAAATTCTCTCCTGTAAGAGTTAATATGGGAAAACAATTTCTCCTTTCCACTGATGCTTTTCAATCCTTGTTCCACAAAAAAACCCAAATTTTCAAAAAACATTTTTCATTGGGACAAAAAGTGAGGTGAAATCTTCTGAAGAGGAGGAAAGACAGTAAAACAAATGTCACAGGGGTGATAACCCTTCCCTATGTTTTCCAAAAAGCTTAAAAAAGATTTTTTGGCTGGAGCTAAACACGTTAAAAATGTACCCGGTAATGGACTGGGGGGTACCCATGCCGTTTGTCTCACTGATTTTCATCCATATTGCCATGACCCGACATGACATTAAACCCGCAAGCAGTTTTAAATGAGATTTTTTCCTTTAAAAATGACATTTGGTGCAGGGACTGTTCTAAACACGGGAAACACGCGTCACTTTACAGGCATACTATAGACACCCCCTCGGTACGATATTTAAAGGAATATTGAACTTTTTTTTTTTACTTTAAGCATCATTAAAATCACTGCTCCCGAAAAAACGGCCGTTTTTAAAAGTTTTTTTTGCATTGATACATGTCCCCTGGGGTAGGACCCGGGTCCCCAAACCCTTTTTAGGACAATACCATGCAAATTAGCCTTTAAAATGAGCACTTTTGATTTCGAACGTTCGAGTCCCATAGACGTCAATGGGGTTCTAAAGTTCGTGCGAACTTTCGGTCCGTTCGCAGGTTCTGGTGCGAACCGAACCGGGGGGTGTTCGGCTCATCCCTACTAGAGATGTGACTAAGATGAAGGCAGAGATCATCTGGGCTGGAAGGCTTAAGTAGGCAGGACTGACGAGCAGGATATCATCAACAGGTGAGTCACTGTGGAGAGAAAGGAGCTGGCAATTAGCCGACAGCTGAGCCGCCAGCTTTGAGAAGGAAGTGCTGAGCCCAGCCCTGACACTATCCAGTCCTCAGTCCAGGATAAATGACTTGGTTGCATTCATCTTATAATAATACACTTTGTCAAACCATTGTAGAAGTTTGTATGCTTCTGCCAGAGAAGGAATCTGATTTCTAATCATCAAAATTACGTTGTCAGCAAATAAGCTGATTTTGTGCTTAACTTGACCAAAGTTAAATCCAGATATGAGGGGGTTGGATCGAATATGTTCAGCTAGCGGCTCCATAAGTAAACTGAATATCGGGGGGAAAGTGCACAGCCTTGTCGGGTACCATTGGATATTTGGAAGTGTTTGGGCAGCATGCTAGATGTGTGTGCCCTCGTTAAGGGGGAGATGTATAAAAGCGAGGATTGCATTTGGGATCATTCCTCGAAACTTATATTTATGGAATACTTTCTGGAGGTAAGACCAGTGTACTTGATTGAACGCCTTCTCTGCATCCAAAGAGAGAAGCAGAGAAGGTGTTCCAGAGGACTCTAATGAATAACATTGATGACCCTTCTAGTGGCATCTTACGAATGCCGTCCTTTCGTAAATCCTGATTGGTCGCAATGTATCAGGGTGGGTAGGATATCATTTAAACGGGTAGCTATGAGTTTCTTAGATCTTTAGGCCAAGATTCAGCAAGGATATTGACGTTTTGGGGAGAAGCATTATGATGAGGGCCTGCACCACTTCAGAGGGGAACGACGAAGAGGAGCAGCGTCTTTGTATAGGGAGCATAGGTGGGCAGTCAGCAGGGGGGAGAAACGTTTGTAATATTCACTAGTGAGCCCATCGGGGCCAGGAGCTTTCCCGTTAGGGAGAGACTTAATTACATATTCAATTTCTTGTTCAATGAAATGAGTGTTGAGAACCTAACTGGTCAGTGGATAGGGACGGGAGATTTATCTTGTTTAGGAAGGCATTGATGTCACCCATAGATGGCTGAAATGTGGATGGATCATTTTTAATATTGTTTAGGTCACTGTAGTATGAGCTGAAGGCATCTGCAATACCTTGAGGGTTGTAGGTTATGGTTTTGGAGTGGGGGTGGAGAAGGATTGCAATTTTAGTTTTGGCTCTGTGCCCTTTAATACAGCGAGCCAAGGTCTTCCCAGCTTTATTGGAAGTAGAGTATGTGACAGCTTTCAATTTGCACCGCATCTTCTCGAAGAGGAGAAGTCTACGTTCCTGTCATAGGTTCATTAGCTTAGCCGAGAGGGTTGATGAAGGATTTAGTTAGTTTTGATGGTCTAGGTCTTGGATTTAGGTAGTGAGAGTGTTCAGATGCTGTGTCCTCTCTCGTTTCATATGAGACCCTAGTTGGATGAAAATCCCTCTTATAAAAGCTTTGTGCGCATTCCATACCATAGAGGGGTCGGTCACTGAGCCCACGTTAGTGAGAAAGAAATCAGATAGATGTTTGGCAAGTTTGACTGCATATATAGAGTATATCATAAAGGAAATGACCTGGTTGCGCCCCAAATTATACATAACCATGTCTCCATCCCTGTATATCATTAAAGAACAAAGGAAGGGGATAGTGGGACTTTAAATGAGGCATGGGTATGTCTTTGAAATAGTCTAGGCTACCATTAATTAAACTAAATGTCACCATCCCACAAGGGAAAAACTGTATAGCCATAGAGAGTTGCTGATCAATCAATTGCATAGGAATCAATTCATGAGTTATATCTATCTCATAATAAACATATATATATATATATATATCTATATATATCTCATAATAAACAATACATACATCATGCACATTGAAGCATGATAAAATATTAGTAGTCATATTGATATGAATGCAGTTTATAAAAATATAGACATAATTGATACAGGCAATCACAATTATATAATTGAATGGATATACAAATGAGGTGAACATGGTATTCCTAATAAAAGTATTGTATATATAAACGGCATATTGATAAAATTCATAGATGAAGCAAACTTGAAGTAGCATCCCTGAGTGTGGACGGCGCTTAAAGCCAATCATCAGGAGTGAGATGCATCAAGAGATAGCTGAAGAAATAAACATAAATGGATAAATAAATAGATCAAAGATGTCTAGAATACAATCATGCTTTCAAAAGAAAAAGCAGGTATTTTAGAATATGTAGATACACATTACCTTTTAGCAACACCCAAATGGATAACCCAACAGTCCACTTAAGGGATGGTGAAAGTGGCCCCGAGAGAGCTGTCTCCTCCGGGGTTGAGGCAGGGGCACACATGGCTAACCCCCAAACCAAAGGTCTCCATGGAGGATGGAGAATCGGAGAGGGGTGGGAGGTGTGCAGGTATGGGCCACAAACGAAATCCTATAAGAAATAAATAGAAAGAAATAAAAGAATAAAATATATTTTTTTAATTTCTTTATTCTTTTATTCTTTTATTTCTTTCTATTTATTTCTTATAGGATTTCATTTGTGGCCCATACCTGCATACCTCATACTCTGGCAATGTGTTATGGCTGTCTGGCTCTCCCCTTGGCTGCTGTTCCTCCCCACCCCCTCTCCAATTCTCTGTCCTCCATGGAGACCTTCGGTTTGGGGGTTAGCCATGTGTGCCCCTGCCTCAACCCCGGGGGAGACAGCTCTCTCAGGGCCACTTTCACCATCCCTTAAGTGGACTATTGGGTTATCCATTTGGGTGTTGCTAAAAGGTAATGTGTATCTACATATTCTAAAATACCTGCTTTTTCTTTTGAAAGCATGATTGTATTCTAGACTTCTTTGATCTATTTATTTATCCATTTATGTTTATTTCTTCAGCTATCTCTTGATGCATCTCACTCCTGATGATTGGCTTTAAACGCCATGAAACGCGTAGAGTCCACACTCAGGGATGCTACTTCAAGTTTGCCTCATCTATGAATTTTATCAATATGCCGTTTATATATACAATACTTTTATTAGGAATACCATGTTCACCTCATTTGTATATCCATTCAATTCTATAATTGTGATTGCCTGTATCAATTATGTCTATATTTTTATAAACTGCATTCATATCAATATGACTACTAATATTTTATTATGCTTCAATGTGCATGATGTATGTATTGTTTATTATGATACATATATAGGGATAGGGATATAGAATCTTTTGGTGTAGTTGGAAGGTAAGGGAGTCCTTTATAGTAGCCATAACTCCTCTTTTTTTTTTTGAGGTAAAGGGGGCTTGGAAAATATGTGGGAAGTGTTTGTTGAGGCATTGTGGTGTATTTGAAGAGGGGAATTGTGTCTCCTGAACACACAGGATATTGCAGTTATGCATTTGGGCAGTTTTCCATAGGGAATGTCTCTTCGCAGGGTGGTTAAGCCCATTTGTGTATACTAACAGAATTGTAACGGGCATTGTGGATAAAGGGTGTGGGGCTGTGTGGGTACCAAACACTCACGGTTAGCTGAGTCAGAGCAGATAGTCTACAGTTGGAAAGCTTGTGGCTTCTCAGAGGTGGAGAGTGGATCTGGATCAGTGACATTGAGTGGTCTTGTAGCCTCGGATTGGAAAGCTAGAAAAAAGAAATGTCAACAAATGAAACTGTACTGGAGTGGGCACATTGCGTCAGTGCCTCAGGAAGGTAGAACGTTCAAAAAACTGGATACGGTAGTTCCGCACAGGGGGAAAAAGTCAGATAGAACAATAAACAGTAAACAATATTGGAGCCATGAGCTGGAAAAACATTGTTAGGCCCATAGTGTGACAAAGTCATCCTGGTTTTGATTAGTGTTTCCCTGGAGATGAGCACTTTTTGAATGATGAACGCCAAGAAGAGGATGGTGTCTTTGTACCCCATGTATACCCCATGATTATACCCCATGTATACAGAAGCTTCATCCCTGCATTGAGGGAAGTGATGGTGTGGGAGGTTCCATTTTTGGTGACTAGCATGGTCACTGGATTACGCCATCTATATTGGATCTTGTGGCTGTACATCACTTGGGATCAGGTTCAGTTGGTGCCTCAATTGAAGGGTGTATTTGGATAGATCCGGGAACAGTTGTACCGATTTGAACTGAGCTGTAAGGGATGCAATAGATCTAGCATTTGCGAGTAGCTGCTTTTATATGAAAGTAGGGTACTCTCATAAGGACATCACTGGGCACCGAGTCTGGCAGGTGTGGTGGCTTAAAGACAAGGTGGATACGGTCGATCGTGAGCTCTATAGACGAGGCTTCGGGTAGGAGAGCAGACATCAGGTCCCGAGCTAATTTGGGGAGATCATTAGACAAGATGGAATCTGGTATGCCCCATAGCTTGCATTGTTGCAGCGGGACCTGTCCTCGAGGTCTGCCAGTTTCGCCCTGACCCATGCCTGGTCATCTTTAATTCCGTCATAGACGTCTATTAGGTAGTTTACAGTAACGGTGCAATCCTCCATTTTGTTTTCGATATATGATACTCTATCTCCCAAATTATGTAAATCTGTTGAAAATTTGTTTGCGAGAAGAGAGATCTGACAGCAGGGAGGACTGCAGGGAGAGAAGCATCTCTTTTAAGGTGGTGTCCAAGACAGGCTAACCAGAAGTGGGAAAGGACGCCATAGAAGATTGTAAGGCAGCATTGGCATGGAGAAGGTTAAAATTCTGACTGACACTGGGTTCCCTGTGGCTGAGTGTGTGGGAGACAGAGGAATTGTTTGGGGCTCCAATTCTCCCAGCGTGGCGTCTGGGGGATCAGTGTAGGAACTCGATGCATGTGTGTTCCCGGCTTTAGGAAGAAAGCTGTAAGCTTCTGAGGATGATGATCAACCTTGCGCCTCTGCGACATGTCGGCAGGGATGTCCAGTATGTGAGAGTGAGAGGTGCCTTGTAATGGGTCATACCGTCACTCCATTTCTCTCCCCAGCCTGCAGAGCACTCTGCTTAAGCGGCTATAACGAGCGCCGTCAAGCCACTCCCCTATTTAGAGTGTATTTTGATGAGCGCGGTTTGTCTTTTATTTTGGTACAAAGGTTAGCCATAGCCTGGTAAATATCTGCAGACTGTTAAGGACAGGACAATTTGAAATGAAGAACCTCTTGGGAGAAAGGAATTGGCTTTTGTAACCTGAGGTCAATACCTCCTGCCCCATTCTCCCAAAATGAGTCTTTTCCAGGTTTATTTGTGGGAAAGAAAAATACATTCCTGCAATGCTGATTCCTAATTTGTAAGGAATGGGGAAGAAATATTGGCATTCTTGATGCATTCATCTCACTTCCTGCTGAACAAGTGGCCTTTAATAAAGGGGATTTGCAAAAGGAACCTCTGTAAAGTCTGAACTGGTAACCAGCGTTTGAGCCAAAAGGCCCTGCATAAGTTCAAAGTGAGACTAAGGTGGCCCATACAAATAGAATCCAGCACCATATCAGCGCCATGTTGAACTTGTATTTAAGAAGCTGAACCAATTGATTCATTGACTCTGTGTGAGGCTATGGGGTGCCCTCTGAGGTTAAGTCCTGAACCAAGATCCTAGAGCCTCCAGTGCTGGGATCAGATAAGGGCTGCATAAAAAATTATGTTCCTTTCCAAAGACTTCAACTTCTTGTCCATTGCACCATTTTATCATGGTGCATCTTCAACTGCAATGGTTGTCTTATTGAGGAAAACTATGGGCAGGTCAAAGAGTGCTGGAATAATTGACTTATTAGTGACTTTTTCTGCAACGGGGTATAGGCATAAATACTCCTTAGGTGAGGAAAGAAAAACATGTTCATATGCTTCCAGTTTTGTAAATAAAAATAACAAACAAGGGATGGCTGGGATTAAGCAAGCCAAAAGCATCTTTCTAGAGGATATGTGGACTGCATCCTGGAGTTTTAAGTCTTGTAAATCAAAAGAATCAAGTCTGAAACCATGTGCCTCTTGTTAGACAGTTGAAGGTTTTTTCTCCACCCTAAGCAAAAGTAAACACTCTGTCACAGTGGAGAGTGCTTTCTAAAAGCCCCCTGATCAGACTGAGAAAATGTGATATGAGCCCTGGGCTTGCCACAGGAAAAATCTTTCATCATAAGGCTACCGCTTGCCAGGGCACCTGAGATTTCCAGAGAGGTAATGTCACAGTTGTGGATAGCTCAGAAGAGGACCTACATACTCCATACTCATTCACATAGGGTGGGGGGCCGGGATCTGGGGGCCCCCTTATTAAAGGGGACTCCCGGATTCCAAAAAGCCCCCCGCCCACAAACCCCAACAACCAATGGCCAGGATTGTCGGGAAGAGGCCCTTGTCCTCATCAACATATGGACGAGGTGCTTTGGCCTGGGGGGCCCGCAGGGCGCCCCCCTTGCCCAGAAGCACCAATCCCCACTATGTTGAGGGCATGCGGCCTGGTACGGTCCAGGGGGGGAGGGCGCTCGTCCCCACCCCCTTTCCTGACCGACCGGGCTGCATGCTAGGATAAGGGTCTGGTACGGATTTTGAGGGGGACCCCCACGCCGTTTTTTGGCTTAGGGGTTTCCCTTAAAATCCATACCAGACTCAAGAGCCTGGTATGCTCTTGGAGGGGAACCCATGCCATTTTTTTTATTTAAAATTTGGTGTGGAGTTCCCCCTCAAGATTCATACCAAACAGTGCCTGGCATTGGCGGGGATCCAGGTCGGATCCCCGTTCAATACGAGTCGGTACCCTGTCGGGTTGCTATGGAAATGGCAAACCACAGCTAAACACAACCGCAGCTAATCGCACTGTACAAATGCAGCTGATCGCAGTGCCTGGAGTCTTGAATTTCTCAGAAAAAAAAACATGCTTTTAACTGCGGCATAATAGCCGTCCGTGTAAAAGGTGCCTTATGGTACCAGAGGTACTAGAGAGGCCTGCACAAAGTCCTAACCTCAAGCCTTCTGAACACCTTTGGGATGATCTGGAACACCAAATGTCAGCCAATTACCTTACCACATGCATTTAATTTTAGCTGACTGAGTACAAATTCCCAGAAACAGATCTCAGAATGTTGTGAAAAGCTTTTCTCGGGAGAGTTGAGGCTGTTATAATCTCAAGGGGGAGAAGGCAATTCAATATTTTTTTGCATAATTGTATTTTTATTACATTTTTATATTTTAAAGTGAACAAGTACAGCATTGTTGTACAATATAGAATATAAAGTTATTGAAGACATCTTGATATCAAAACAGAATAAGTACATATGAACAGAATTCACAATTACAGAGCACAGGGGTGCTCTACACAATATGTCCAGGATATATAAAGTAAGCAATCCAAAAAAAAAGGAGTTACAGGATCGAAACCATAAGTTAATCACATAAAGGGAAGAACCCAGATTCCATGGAGGACATGTGATACAGGATAATATGCTCTAAGTGAAAGATGTGAAAGTGGAGCAAGGGGGGGGGGGTTCATGATCACATGGAATATCTATGCCAATAATAGTTTTAAGAATCAATATTTGGCATAGGGGTCCCAAATTCCGACCGATCCCAGAATTCCCACAGTTTTTCAAATTGGGGGATAGTGTCATGTACTGAGGCCGTTAGATATTCCATCCTCCGGATTTTAGCCACTAGTTGTAAAAATTTGGGCCAAGGAGGAAGTGCGTTGGACAGCCAGCACAGGGGAATGAGTCTTTTGGCAGCCAGTAGTATGTATGAAAGAAGCTGGTTGGCTCTTTTGGTTAAGCCAGGGAAAGGAAGGCCCAACAGATAATGCAGGGGGTCGAGTGGGAGAGATTTATCCAACACTTTCTGTATCAGGAGCCTCAACTCACCCCAAAAAGGTTGGATCATTGAACATTGCCAAAATATATGGAATAAGGAACCCGTATCAGTCCCGCAACGCCAACAGCACGGCGGGACTGAAGGATCATAATTTTGAATAACGTCAGGGGTTCTGTACCAAAACATAAGAATTTTCATAGAAGTTTCCCGCTGGGTCACACACTTGGAAGATTTGGAAACAGAGGACCAAATCTTATCCCACACCTGGATTGAAATAGGTCTGCCTATTAAATGGGACCATTTCCCCATATAATGATACGTGGTCTCAGTAAGAGGTGTCGACTCATGAAGGATACGATGAATGGAGGATATTAGATGTAATTAATGGGGGCCTTGAGCGCATATGAACTCGAAGGTAGTTTAGATTGTCAAAAGTTAAAGTTGAGGATTTAGAGTGAAAAAAATATCTAACCTGCAGATAGAAGTGGAAAAGTCAGAGAGGGATATTGAATTTCTCACGTAGAGTGTTGAAGGTATGTAGCCTTCGCGTAATAGGATGTACTAGATTTCGAAGTTGGAAAAGGGAGGGGTTAAGCCATGGGAAGATCCTGCCCAGGGACATACTGTCTGGTATAAGCGGGTTAAACAATACATTGACAAGGGGGGAGCAAGGCGAGGCAAGGTGATATTCTTTAAGGCATTTATGCCAAATGGTTAAAGTAAAATTCATTGGAGCAGTGCATTGGTGTTTGAGAGTAGGATCCAGAGATAAGGAACCCTCCCAGACCAAGGAACTCGGGTGGACTGGATAGAACACACCCTTTTCAATGGCAGTCCACTGGTTTGGTGCAAATAAAGAGGACCAGGAAGCAATAGGCCTTAAATGTGAGGCATAATAATATTTAATAATGTCTGGTGCACCCATTCCACCCCTGGATCTTGGAGCAAAAACCACTGAACTTGCTATACGATGAGCCCTATCTCCCCATATGAACTTTAAGAAGCTTCGCTGAATTGTCTTTAATTGGGATGAGGGCAAGGCAACTGGTTACGTTTCAAAGTGGTATAGCAGTCTAGGTAGAATAGACATTTTTAGAACATTTATCCTGCCCAACAAAGACAAAGGGTACTTTGCCCAAGTCATCAGGGATTTATTGATGTCCAGAACCAGGGGTGCAAATATAGCGGAGTAAAGAGAGGAATAGGAAGGGGTGAGAAGAATACCTAGGTATTTGAGGGAAGTTTTGCACCACTTATAAGGATATGACTCTTTGAGCTGTGATAATATGGGTAATGGGATGTGTATAGGCAGAGCTTCAGTTTTGGAAGTGTTGACCTTATAATCCGAAATTGCGCCAAAGAAGGACAACAGTTTATGTAGAGAGGGAAGAGAAATCAGTGGATTAGTGATTGTGAGCAAGATGTCATCCGCGAAAAGTGATAATGTATATTAGCCCTGTCGCATTACCACCCCACGAATATCCAGGTGAGTGCAGATGGACTCGGCCAGGGGCTCTAAACACAGAATAAAAAGCAATGGTGATAAAGGGCAACCCTGCCGAGTACCGTTAGTCATGGGGAAGCTAGGCGACAGGAAGGATGACATCTGTACTTGAGCTGTAACTGTTGAATATAGAGCCTCTAAAGCTTTCAGATAAGGAAGCCTGAAGCCGTACTTCTTTAAAACATTAAACATGTAAGGCCAGCTCAACCTATCCAAAGGCCTTTTGTGCATCTAGGCTTAAGATCAATGCCTGTCTGGAAGTTCTATCCAAAAGATCTATCAGGTCTATTGTACGACAGGTATTGTCCCCCGCATGCCTGCCAGGCACAAAACCCACCTGATCCTAATGAATCAGTTTGGGGATAATCCTAGATAATCTGGATGCAAGAATTTTTGTGAAAATCTTATAATCTGAATTTAAAAGAGCTATCGGCCTATAATTATCTGGGATAGAGGGATCCTTGCCTGGTTTCGGAATGACGGAGATAAATGAGAGAATTGTGAAAGAGGAGACGTGCCCTTGAGCAGGGACTCATAAAGGGTTAGCATGTGTGGAGACAAGATATCAAAGAAAGATTTGTAGTAAAAATAGGGCAGACCGTCAGGGCCGGGTGATTTATGTAGTGGGAGTTTCTTAACTATGGACAAAAGTTCTTCAGTCGTTATGTCTACATTTAAACTGTCTAAGTCTTCCGAAGACAGTTTTGGGAGTTTTATATTAGAAAAAAATTTTCAAACTTCTCCTGAGTAAAGTTAAAATGGTGCTCTGGAGTAGGGATGAGCTTCGTGTTCGTGTCGAACCCATGTTCGACTCGAACATCGGCTGTTCGGTCGTTCGCCGAATTGCGAACGATATGGGCCGTTCGCGCCAAATTCGTGTGGCGCGTCACTGGCCATAATTCACTGCGGCATCGCAGTGCATTGCTTGCTGATGATTGGCCAAGCATGCACTATGACCCGCATGCTTGGCCAATCACAGCGCCGCCTTAACAGAGAGCCGTAATTGGCCAAAGCCAAGGAGGCTTTGGCCAATTATGGCTCAGGGGATTTAGTACACGCCCCACACTATAAAAGGCCGCCTGCACAGCGGCCCTGTGCAGTGTGTTCCGGTGTGCTGAGAAATAGAGAGAGAGAGAGACAGTGTCATTTCATTTGAGTTAGCTAGATTAGGCAGGACAGTCAGTCAGTTAGCTGCACTTAAAGTGTATTGTGTATATATATATATGCATCCCAGGTGTTGCGCATATATATATATATATATATATATATATATATATATATATATATATATATATATATATATATATATATATATATATATACACTGTATTCAGTTTAGCTAGATCCGTTCCTGTTAACTCCTAGACTATTTACATTTAGTGCAGTGCGTCCTGCTCACAGTGTTCAGCTAGATCCGTTCCTGTTATCTTCTTACTGACAGGCAGGCTTGTCTTGTTACAGTATTTTGAAGAAAATTACTGGTGTTCTTTTGATCCTATTAGTACCACAGTCAGGCAGCTAGACTATTTACAGTTAGTGCAGTGCGTCCTGCTCACAGTGTTCTGCTAAACCTACAAGTTAGTGGGGTGCGTCCAGCTCACAGTGTTCAGCTAGATCCGTTCCTGTTATCTTCCTACTGACAGGCAGGCTTGTCTTGTTACAGTATATAAAGCTACCTGAAGAAAATTACTGGTGTTCTTTTGATCCTATTAGTACCACAGTCAGGCAGCTAGACTATTTACATTTAGTGCAGTGCGTCCTGCTCAGTGTTCAGCTAGATCCGTTCCTGTTATCTTCTTACTGACAGGCAGGCTTGTCTTGTTACAGTATTTTGAAGAAAATTACTGGTGTTCTTTTGATCCTATTAGTACCACAGTCAGGCAGCTAGACTATTTACATTTAGTGCAGTGCGTCCTGCTCACAGTGTTCAGCTAGATCCGTTCCTGTTATTTTCCTACTGACAGGCAGGCTTGTCTTGTTATAGTATATAAAGCTACCTGAAGAAAATTGCTGGTGTTCTTTTGATCCTATTAGTACCACAGTCAGGCAGCTAGACTATTTACATTTAGTGCAGTGCGTCCTGCTCACAGTGTTCAGCTAGATCCGTTCCTGTTATTTTCCTACTGACAGGCAGGCTTGTCTTGTTATAGTATATAAAGCTACCTGAAGAAAATTGCTGGTGTTCTTTTGATCCTATTAGTACCACAGTCAGGCAGCTAGACTATTTACAGTTAGTGCAGTGCGTCCTACTCACAGTGTTCTGCTAAACCTACAAGTTAGTGGGGTGCGTCCTGCTCACAGTGTTCAGCTCGATCCGTTCCTGTTATCTTCTTACTGACAGGCAGGCTTGTCTTGTTACAGTATTTACAGCTACCTGAAGAAAATTACTGGTGTTCTTTTGATCCTATTAGTACCACAGTCAGGCAGCTAGACTATTTACATTTAGTGCAGTGCGTCCTGTTCACAGTGTTCAGCTAGATCCGTTCCTGTTATCTTCCTACTGACAGGCAGGCTTGTCTTGTTACAGTATATAAAGCTACCTGAAGAAAATTGCTGGTGTTCTTTTGATCCTATTAGTACCACAGTCAGGCAGCTAGACTATTTACAGTTAGTGCAGTGCATCCTGCTCACAGTGTTCTGCTAAACCTACAAGTTAGTGGGGTGCGTCCTGCTCACAGTGTTCAGCTAAACCTACAAGTTATTGGGGTGCGTCCACCTCACAGTGTTCAGCTAAAGATACCTGTAGAAGGTTGGTGGTGTTCTCATACTACAGGCAGGCAGTTGATTTTGCTAGCTGCAGTATCAGTACATATATATATATATATATATATATATATATATCCCAGCTAGGGATGAGCTTCGAGTTCGAGTCGAACTCATGTTCTACTCGAACATTGGCTGTTCGCAAGTTCGCCGAACAGCGAACAATTTGGGGTGTTCGCGGCAAATTCGAATGCCGCGGAACACCCTTTAAAAGTCTATGGGAGAAATCAAAAGTGCTAATTTTAAAGGCTTATATGCAAGTTATTGTCATAAAAAGTGTTTGGGGACCCGGGTCCTGCCCCAGGGGACATGGATCAATGCAAAAAAAAGTTTTAAAAACGGCCGTTTTTTCAGGAGCAGTGATTTTATTAATGCTTAAAGTCAAACAATAAAAGTGTAATATCCCTTTAAATTTCGTACCTGGGGGGTGTCTATAGTATGCCTGTAAAGGGGCGCATGTTTCCTGTGTTTAGAACAGTCTGACAGCAAAATGACATTTGGAAGGAAAAAACTCATTTAAAACTACCCGCGGCTATTGCATTGCCGACAATACACATAGAAGTTCATTGATAAAAACGGCATGGTAATTCCCCACAGGGGAACCCCGAACCAAAAAAAAAAAAAAAAAAATGATGTGGGGGTCCCCCTAAATTCCATACAAGGCCCTTCAGGTCTGGTATGGATATTAAGGGGAACCCCAGCCAAAATTTAAAAAAAAAATTGACGTGGGGTTCCCCCTAAATTCCATACCAGACCCTTCAGGTCTGGTATGGATTTTAAGGGGAACCCCGCGCCAAAAAAAAAAAAAAAAAAAGGCGTGGGGTCCCCCTAAAAATCCATACCAGACCCTTATCCGAGCACGCAACCTGGCAGGCCGCAGGAAAAGAGGGGGGGACGAGAGTGCGGCCCCCCCCCCCCTCCTGAACCGTACCAGGCCACATGCCCTCAACATTGGGAGGGTGCTTTGGGGTAGCCCCCCAAAACACCTTGTCCCCATGTTGATGAGGACAAGGGCCTCATCCTCACAACCGTGGCCGGTGGTTGTGAGGGTCTGCGGGCGGGGGGCTTATCGGAATCTGGAAGCCCCCTTTAACAAGGGGACCCCCAGATCCCGGCCCCCCCCCTGTGTGAAATGGTAAGGGGGTACTTACCCCTACCATTTCACTAAAAAACTGTCAAAAATGTTAAAAATGACAAGAGACAGTTTTTGACAATTCCTTTATTTAAATGCTTCTTCTTTCTTCTTTCTTCCTTCATCTTCTTCTGGTTCTTCTGGCTCTTCTGGTTCTTCCTCCGGCGTTCTCGTCCAGCATCTTCTCCGCGGCGTCTTCTATCTTCTTCTCCTCGGGCCGCTCCGCACCCATGGCATGAGGGGAGGCTCCCGCTCTTCTCTTCATCTTCTTCTCTTCTTCATCTTCTTCTTCTTCTTCTTCTTCCTTCTTCTCTTCTTCTCTTCTTCCTGTCTTCTCCGGGCCGCTCCGCAATCCATGCTGTGGCATGGAGGGAGGCTCCCGCTGTGTGACGGCGTCTCTTCGTCTGACGGTTCTTAAATAACGGGGGGCGGGGCCATCCGGTGACCCCGCCCCCCTCTGACGCACGGTGACTTGAGGGACTTCCCTGTGACGTCACGGGGAATGCCACAGGAAAGTCCCGTCATGTCACCGTGCGTCAGAGGGGGGCGGGGTCACCGGATGGCCCCGCCCCCCGTTATTTAAGAACCGTCAGACGAAGAGACGCCGTCACACAGCGGGAGCCTCCCTCCATGCCACAGCATGGATTGCGGAGCGGCCCGGAGAAGACAGGAAGAAGAGAAGAAGAGAAGAAGGAAGAAGAAGAAAAAGAAGAAGAAGAAGATGAAGAAGAAGATGAAGAAGAGAAGAAGATGAAGAGAAGAGCGGGAGCCTCCCCCCAAATGCCATGGGTGCGGAGCGGCCCGAGGAGAAGAAGATAGAAGACGCCGCGGAGAAGATGCTGGACGAGAACGCCGGAGGAAGAACCAGAAGAGCCAGAAGAACCAGAAGAAGAAGAAGATGAAGGAAGAAAGAAGAAAGAAGAAGCATTTAAATAAAGGAATTGTCAAAAACTGTCTCTTGTCATTTTTAACATTTTTGACAGTTTTTTAGTGAAATGGTAGGGGTAAGTACCCCCTTACCATTTCACACAGGGGGGGGGCCGGGATCTGGGGGTCCCCTTGTTAAAGGGGGCTTCCAGATTCCGATAAGCCCCCCGCCCGCAGACCCTCACAACCACCGGCCACGGTTGTGAGGATGAGGCCCTTGTCCTCATCAACATGGGGACAAGGTGTTTTGGGGGGCTACCCCAAAGCACCCTCCCAATGTTGAGGGCATGTGGCCTGGTACGGTTCAGGAGGGGGGGGGGGCCGCACTCTCGTCCCCCCCTCTTTTCCTGCGGCCTGCCAGGTTGCGTGCTCGGATAAGGGTCTGGTATGGATTTTTAGGGGGACCCCACGCCTTTTTTTTTTTTTTTTTTTGGCGCGGGGTTCCCCTTAAAATCCATACCAGACCTGAAGGGTCTGGTATGGAATTTAGGGGGAACCCCACGTCAATTTTTTTTTAAATTTTGGCTGGGGTTCCCCTTAATATCCATACCAGACCTGAAGGGCCTTGTATGGAATTTAGGGGGACCCCCACATCATTTTTTTTTTTTTTTTTTTTGGTTCGGGGTTCCCCTGTGGGGAATTCCCATGCCGTTTTTATCAATGAACTTCTATGTGTATTGTCGGCAATGCAATAGCCGCGGTAGTTTTAAATGTGTTTTTTCCTTCCAAATGTCACTTTGCTGTCAGACTGTTCTAAACACGGGAAACATGCGCCCCTTTACAGGCATACTATAGACACCCCCCAGGTATGAAATTTAAAGGGATATTACACTTTTATTGTTTGACTTTAAGCATTATTAAAATCACTGCTCCTGAAAAAACGGCCGTTTTTAAAACTTTTTTTTGCATTGATTCATGTCCCCTGGGGGAGGACCCGGGTCCCCAAACACTTTTTATGACAATAACTTGCATATTAGCCTTTAAAATTAGCACTTTTGATTATTCATGTTCGTGTCCCATAGACTTTAACGGCGTTCGCGTGTTCGAACGAATTTTTTTCCTGTTCGCATGTTCTGGTGCGAACCGAACAGGGGGGTGTTCGGCTCATCCCTAATCCCAGCTTAGTGCAGCTACAGGCCATTAGTATGTCTGGAAGGCCAAGAAGGAGAGGCAGACAGTCACAAGCCAATAAGAGAGGGCAAGCAGGCTCTGTGTCTAGTGCTGGTCGTGGAGACGGTGCATCCTCATCAGCACGTGGCCATGGGACACGCTTGGCCTTTTTTTCGGCAGCTGGCCATGTTCAGCCGCAACATGCGGAAGACTTAGTCGAGTGGATGACCAAGCCGTCTTCATCCTCCTCATCCTCTCTCACCCATGCCCAGGGTACTTTGTCTGGCAAAGCAGCGGCCTCTTCCCTCGGCTCAATGTCATCAGTAGGGATGAGCCGAACACCCCCCTGTTCGGTTCGCACCAGAACATGCGAACAGGAAAAAAATTCGTTCGAACACGCGAACGCCGTTAAAGTCTATGGGACACGAACATGAATAATCAAAAGTGCTAATTTTAAAGGCTAATATGCAAGTTATTGTCAATAAAAGTGTTTGGGGACCCGGGTCCTCCCCCAGGGGACATGAATCAATGCAAAAAAAAGTTTTAAACACGGCCGTTTTTTCAGGAGCAGTGATTTTAATAATGCTTAAAGTCAAACAATAAAAGTGTAATATCCCTTTAAATTTCATACCTGGGGGGTGTCTGTAGTATGCCTGTAAAGGGGCGCATGTTTCCCGTGTTTAGAACAGTCTGACAGCAAAATGACATTTTGAAGGAAAAAACATTTAAAACTACCGCGGCTATTGCATTGCTGACAATACACATAGAAGTTCATTGATAAAAACGGCATGGGAATTCCCCACAGGGCAACCCCGAACCAAAATTAAAAAAAAAAAATGATATGGGAGTCCCCCTAAATTCCATACAAGGCCCTTCAGGTCTGGTATGGATATTAAGGGGAACCCCAGCCAAAATTTTAAAAAAAAATTGACGTGGGGTTTCCCCTAAATTCCATACCAGACCCTTCAGGTCTGGTATGGATTTTAAGGGGAACCCCGCGCCAAAAAAAAAAACAAAACGGCGTGGGGTCCCCCCAAAAATCCATACCAGACCCTTATCCGAGCACGCAACCTGGCAGGCCGCAGGAAAAGAGGGGGGGACGAGAGTGCGCCCCCCCACCCTCCTGAACCGTACCAGGCCACATGCCCTCAACATTGGGAGGGTGCTTTGGGGTAGCCCCCCAAAACACCTTGTCCCCATGTTGATGAAGACAAGGGCCTCATCCCCACAACCCTGGCCGGTGGTTGTGGGGGTCTGCGGGCGGGGGGCTTATCGGAATCTGGAAGCCCCCTTTAACAAGGGGACCCCCAGATCCCGGCCCCCCCCTGTGTGAAATGGTAAGGGGGTACTTACCCCTACCATTTCACTAAAAAACTGTCAAAAATTTTAAAAATGACAAGAGACAGTTTTTGACAATTCCTTTATTTAAATGCTTCTTCTTTCTTCCTTCATCTTCTTCTTCTTCTGGTTCTTCTGGCTCTTCTGGTTCTTCCTCCGGCGTTCTCGTCCAGCATCTTCTCCGCGGCGTCTTCTATCTTCTTCTCCTCGGGCCGCTCCGCACCCATGGCATGGGGGGGGGGAGGCTCCCGCTCTTCTCTTCATCTTCTTCTCTTCTTCATCTTCTTCTTCATCTTCTTCTTCTTCTTCTCTTCTTCCTTCTTCTCTTCTTCATGTCTTCTCCGGGCCGCTCCGCAGCCATGCTGTGGCATGGAGGGAGGCTCCCGCTGTGTGACGGCGTCTCTTCGTCTGACGGTTCTTAAATAATGGGGGGCGGGGCCATCCGGTGACCCCGCCCCCCTCTGACGCACGGTGACTTGACGGGACTTCCCTGTGACGTCACGGGGAATGCCACAGGGAAGTCCCGTCATGTCACCGTGCGTCAGAGGGGGGCGGGGTCACCGGGTGGCCCCGCCCCCCGTTATTTAAGAACCGTCAGACGAAGAGACGCCGTCACACAGCGGGAGCCTCCCTCCATGCCACAGCATGGCTGCGGAGCGGCCCGGAGAAGACATGAAGAAGAGAAGAAGGAAGAAGAGATGAAGAAGAAGAAGAAGATGAAGAAGAAGATGAAGAAGAGAAGAAGATGAAGAGAAGAGCGGGAGCCTCCCCCCCCATGCCATGGGTGCGGAGCGGCCCGAGGAGAAGAAGATAGAAGACGCCGCGGAGAAGATGCTGGACGAGAACGCCGGAGGAAGAACCAGAAGAGCCAGAAGAACCAGAAGAAGAAGAAGATGAAGGAAGAAAGAAGAAGCATTTAAATAAAGGAATTGTCAAAAACTGTCTCTTGTCATTTTTAACATTTTTGACAGTTTTTTAGTGAAATGGTAGGGGTAAGTACCCCCTTACCATTTCACACAGGGGGGGGGCCGGGATCTGGGGGTCCCCTTGTTAAAGGGGGCTTCCAGATTCCGATAAGCCCCCCGCCCGCAGACCCCCACAACCACCGGCCAGGGTTGTGGGGATGAGGCCCTTGTCTTCATCAACATGGGGACAAGGTGTTTTGGGGGGCTACCCCAAAGCACCCTCCCAATGTTGAGGGCATGTGCCCTGGTACGGTTCAGGAGGGGGGGGGGCCGCACTCTCGTCCCCCCCTCTTTTCCTGCGGCCTGCCAGGTTGCGTGCTCGGATAAGGGTCTGGTATGGATTTTTGGGGGGACCCCACGCCGTTTTGTTTTTTGTTTTTGGCGCGGGGTTCCCCTTAAAATCCATACCAGACCTGAAGGGTCTGGTATGGAATTTAGGGGGAACCTCACGTCAATTTTTTTTTAAAATTTTGGCTGGGGTTCCCCTTAATATCCATACCAGACCTGAAGGGCCTTGTATGGAATTTAGGGGGACCCCCACATCATTTTTTTTTTTTTTTTTTTGGTTCGGGGTTGCCCTGTGGGGAATTCCCATGCCGTTTTTATCAATGAACTTCTATGTGTATTGTCGGCAATGCAATAGCCGCGGGTAGTTTTAAATGAGTTTTTTCCTTCCAAATGTCATTTTGCTGTCAGACTGTTCTAAACACGGGAAACATGCGCCCCTTTACAGGCATACTATAGACACCCCCCAGGTACGAAATTTAAAGGGATATTACACTTTTATTGTTTGACTTTAAGCATTAATAAAATCACTGCTCCTGAAAAAACGTCCGTTTTTAAAACTTTTTTTTGCATTGATCCATGTCCCCTGGGGCAGGACCCGGGTCCCCAAACACTTTTTTATGACAATAACTTGCATATAAGCCTTTAAAATTAGCACTTTTGATTTCTCCCATAGACTTTTAAAGGGTGTTCCGCGGCATTCGAATTTGCCGCGAACACCCCAAATTGTTCGCTGTTCGGCGAACTTGCGAACAGCCAATGTTCGAGTAGAACATGAGTTCGACTCGAACTCGAAGCTCATCCCTAGTCATCAGTGACTCCTTCCCTAGCCCCACCATGTCCTCCTGAGGAGTCCCTCGAACTGTTTGACCACAGTGTTGGGTACATGCTCCAGGAGGATGCCCAGCATTTGGAAGGCTCTGATGATGATACTGAGCTCGATGAAGGCAGTAACATGAGCACGGACAGAGGGGGTGCCCAAGAAGGACAGCAATCTGGCAGTCATGCTCCCCCTGCTGCAGCATACTGCCAGGTTTGCTCCAGTGATGAGGAGGGAGGGGATGATGAGGTCACTGACTCAACGTGGGTGCCTGATAGGAGAGAGGAGGAGGAGGAGGAGGAGGCGGCACATCACCAACGAGGCAGGATGCCCTCCAGGGGCCAGCCTAAGGGCAGCACATTGACTGCATCACACCCCAAAGCTCCACATGTGCAGGGCGCTGCAGTCTCTGCGCGTTATTCAAAAAGTTCTTTGGTGTGGGCCTTTTTTGAGACGAGTGCATCAGATCGCACCGCTGCTATTTGCAACATATGTCTCAAGCGTATCTCACGTGGCCAAAGCATCTCCCTCTTGGGTACCACATGCTTGACCAGACATATGTTGACCTGCCATGCAGTTCGTTGGCAAGCGTATCTAAAAGACCCACACCAAAGAACAAAGAGGACCTCTCCTTGCTCCTCATCAGCTGAGATTTCCAACCCCACTAGACCTTCAGTCCTCTCTAAGACCTGCACTGAGAGGAATGAAGGTGTAGAATTAGGTGTGTCACAGCCAAGTACTTGTGGGCAATCTGCTTTTGGTACACCGACGTCAGATTGTACCAGGCAAATTTCCCTGCCCCAGCTGCTGCACCGCCGAAAGAAGTTTGCTCCCAGCCATCCACATGCCCAGAGGTTGAATGCTAGCTTGGCAAAATTGCTAGCACTTCAACTGCTGCCTTTTCAGTTGGTAGACTCTGCCCCCTTCCATGAGTTTGTGGAATGTGCGGTTCCTCAGTGGCAGGTACCCAAACGCCACTTTTTCTCACGGAAGGCGATTCCGGCTCTCTACCGGCATGTGGAAGGCAATGTCCATGCCTCGCTGGACAGGGCGGTCAGCGGTAAGGTGCATATTGCCGCTGACTCATGGTCCAGCAGGCATGGACAGGGACGTTACCTAAGTTTCACGGCGCATTGGGTGACTCTGCTGGCAGCTGGGAAGGATGCAGGACAAGGTGCAGTAGTGTTGGAGGTTGTTCCGCCACCACGCCTCCAAAATGCTAATGATTGTGACAAACCTCTCTCCTCCACCCCCTCTTCTTCTTCCTCCATGGCCTCTTCCTCGGAACCAGCGGTGCTCCCTAGTCGTTCAAGGGGCTACGCAAGTACGCAGGCCAAAAGATGCCATGCAGTGCTTGAGCTGGTGTGCTTGGGGGACAGGAGCCACACTGGGGCAGAGGTTCTGTCAGCTCTACAGGGGCAGGTTCAGAGGTGGTTGACGCCACGCCAACTTAAGGCAGGAATGGTGGTTTGCGACAATGGCACCAACCTCCTCTCTGCCCTCCGACAGGGACAAATGACCCATGTGCCCTGTTTGGCTCACGTCCTTAACTTGGTGGTGCAGCGGTTCTTGGGCAGGTACCCGGGCTTACAGGATGTCCTGAGGCAGGCCAGGAAAGTCTGTGTGCATTTCCGCTGGTCATATAATGCCAGTGCTCTGCTGACGGACCTCCAAAAGCAGTTTAACCTGCCCAAGAACCGCCTAATCTGTGACATGCCCACCAGGTGGAACTCAACGTTGGCCATGCTGCAGTGGCTGCACACGCAGCAGAGGGTCATCAATGAGTACCTGTGCGACTATGGCACCAGGACAGGGTCAGGGGAGCTTGGTTTTTTTTCCCCACGCCAGTGGGCCATGATCAGGGATGCATGCACTGTCCTGTCACCATTTGAGGAGGCCACGAGGATGGTGAGCAGTGACAGTGCATGCATCAGTGACACTGTCCCCCTTGTCCACCTGTTGGAGCACACGCTGTGTGGAATAATGGACAGGGCACTTGAAGCAGAACAGAGGCAGGAAGAGGAGGACTTCCTTAGCTCTCAAGGCCCCCTTTATCCAGACAGTGTTCCTGCGTGCCCACCGATCACACAGGAAGAGGAGGAGGAAGATTGTGTCAGTATGGAGGTGGAGCCTGGCACTCAGCATCAGCAGCAGTCTTTAAGGGATCAGTCCCAAGAAACACATGGACTTGTATGTGGCTGGGAGGAGGTGGCTGCGGACCATGTCGTCCTTAGTGACCCAGAGGACTCCGGACCGAATGCCTCAGCAAACCTACGCTGCATGGCCTCCCTGATCCTGCAAAACCTGCGTAAGGATCCTTGTATTTGTGGTATCAAGGAGAAGGACCAATACTGGCTGGCAACCCTCCTTGATCCACGTTACAAGGGTAAGGTTGCGGACCTTATCTTGCCATCGCAGAGGGAGCAGAGGATGAAACATCTTTGGGAGGCCTTGCAGAAAGGTCTGTGCAACGCGTTCCCAGAGAATGGGAGGTTAAAAACTCCTGTTTCTGGACAACGTGTTGCTGAGGCTTCGGTCAGTCAAAGAAGGAGCGGTGGAGAAGGTGGCCGTCTGACCGATGCGTTCAGACAATTTTTTGGTCCGCAGCCCCAAGGTATGACCGGTTCCAGCAACCATCGCCAGCGTCTGTTTTACATGGTGCAGGAATACCTAGGGGCAAGATCAGACTTGGACACCTTTCCCACCGAAAATCCTCTGGGTTACTGAGTCTTGAGGATGGATCACTGGCCAGAGCTTGCACAGTATGCAATTGAGCTACTGGCCTGTCTTGCATCCAGCGTTCTTTCGGAACGTACATTCAGTGCTGCTGGAGGCGTGGTAACCGATCACAGGGTGCGTCTGTCCACTGACTCGGTCGATCGACTGACCTTCATAAAAATGAATCAGTCTTGGATCACCACCAGCTACCAAGCACCTGATGCTGATGTAACCGAATAATTTTTTTTGAAATCTCAGATCCCTTCAAAGACTGCCTATGCTGATGCTGAGTGACTATCCCTGAGTAATTATCCTCTTCCTCCTCAATTATCACGCTGATAGCTTGTAAGAACATTTTTGGTTCTGGGCGCCACCACCAGTGCCTAAGGCACAATTTTTCAGCCCCTGTTTAACAGGGGCGTGTAATTACAATTTTTGATGTAATACTTTGCAGCAGGGCTCGTTCCTGCATTCCAACTAGAGTGTCTGTGAGGGGTTGCAGTGTTGTGGCACCAGCACCAGTGCCTAAGGCCCATTTTTTCTGCCCCTGTTTAACAGGGGCATGTAATTACAATTTTTGATGCAATACTTTGCAGCAGGGCTCATTCCTGCGTTCCATCTAGAGTGTCTGTGAGGGGTTGCAGTGTTGTGGCACCAGCACCAGTGCCTAAGGCCCAATTTTTCAGCCCTTGTTTAACAGGGGCGTGTAATTACAATTTTTGATGCAATACTTTGCAGCAGGGCTCGTTCCTGCGTTCCAACTAGAGTGTCTGTGAGGGGTTGCAGTGTTTTGGCACCAGCACCAGTGCCTAAGGCCTAATTTTTCAGCTCCTGTTCAACAGGGGCATGTAATTACAATTCTTGATCTAATATTTCACAGCAGGGCCCTGTGAGGGCTTACAGTGTTGTGGCCACAGCAACAGCTAAGGCCCAAATTTCTGCTGAGTATATAGGGCAGGACCCTACTTTCAAACATCTAACTTACAAATGACTCCTACTTGCAAACAGAAGGAGACAACAGGAAATGAGGTGAAATCTACCCCTAGGAAGGGAAATTCTCTCCTGTAAGAGTTAATATGGGAAAAACATTTCTCCTTTCCACTGATGCTTTCCAATCCTTGTTCCACAAAAAACCCAAATTTTCAAAAAACATTTTTCATTGGGACAAAAAGTGAGGTGAAATCTTCTGAAGAGGAGGAAAGACAACAAAACAAATATCACAGGGGTGATAACCCTTCCCTATGTTTTCCAAAAAGCTTAAAAAAGATTTTTTGGCTGGAGCTAAACACGTAAAAATGTACCCGTTCAAAATTACAAAGAGATTCTACGTAACAACAAACCTACAGTCCCTGTCTTGTTTGCACCGCCTGTATACTGCTGTTCAGAGTATATAGGGCCTGGTGGCCCACACCTTTCCTTATTTTAATTTGGGTGCGGGGTTCCCCTTAATATCCATACAAGACCCAAAGGGCCTGGTAATGGACTGGGGGGTACCCATGCCGTTTTTCTCACTGATTTTCATCCATATTGCCAGGACCCGACATTACATTAAACCCGCAAGCAGTTTTAAATGAGATTTTTTCCTTTAAAAATGACATTCAGTGCAGGGAGTGTTCTAAACACGGGAAACACGGGTCACTTTACAGGCATACTATAGACACCCCCCAGGTACGATATTTAAAGGAATATTTCACTTTTTTTTTTTTTTACTTTAAGCATCATTAAAATCACTGCTCCCGAAAAAACGGCCGTTTTTAAAAGTTTTTTTTGCATTGATACATGTCCCCTGGGGTAGGACCCGGGTCCCCAAACCCTTTTTAGGACAATACCATGCAAATTAGCCTTTAAAATGAGCACTTTTGATTTTGAACGTTCGAGTCCCATAGACGTCAATGGGGTTCTAACGTTCATGCAAACTTTCGGTCCGTTTGCAGGTTCTGGTGCGAACCGAACCGGGGGGTGTTCGGCTCATCCCTACTCTGGAGTTAGACAGTTGTACAATTTATGGTAAAATTTGCCAAAGGTGCTAGACATTGCACGAGGGCAGTACACTCTAGATCCATCCGTCTGCTGAAGGAAATCAGGAAATTAGTTAAATGGGCGCGGGTGTAATTTATTGACTAGCATTCTATGTGGTTTATTTGAATATTCGTAAAACTTTTGTTTTGTCCATAATAAAGACCTAGCTGCCTTGCCCAGTTGTATTAGTTTGATTTGCAATCTAAGAGAGGTGACTCTGCGTAGTTTCGATACTGTGGGGCCACTCAACAGCCTCCGTTCCGCAGTAACCAAAGCGTAAGTAAGAGAATGGATAAGACTATTTCTATATTTCTTTAGCCTGGAGCTTTCAGCTATGCAGGCGCCGCGAAAAACAGTCTTATGTGCCTCCCAAAGCGTGGAGAAATCTGAGACAGACCCTATGTTATGCTGAAAGTATTCTTCTAGATTTTTGGCCAAGATGGTACGTGAGACCTCAGATTGTAGTAGGTGATCGTTTAGGCGCCAATGACATGACTTAGTGTAGGCCTGGGAAAGCATAAGGTTTAACGTGATGGGAGCATGGTCCGACCATGTAATAGGTGATATATCAACCTCAGCCACGTAAGATATGAGTGGGTCTGATATAAAGTAATGGTCAAGACATAAATACATTTTGTGAGCTGAAGAATAGAAAGTGAACTGTTTAGATGAGGGGTGTCTGATACTCCATGAGTCGAACAGTTGATGAGACCTTATATATTTGCGAAAAGAGTTAGCTTGGGATGTAATCTTTTTAGAAGGCGTGGTGTTAAAGAGGGTTTGCCTGTCCCTAGTGGGTGACATAACCAGATTGAAATTCCCTCCTATGATCATGAAAGGTTGTGATGGGTAACGAGGGGAGTCAAACAATTTATTAAGGAAGTCAATTTGGCCTGTATTAGGAGCATAGAGATTGATGAGGGTAAACAATGTAGTCATATATTCACAATCCAGGATAAGGAATCTACCAAGAGGGTCAGCATGGGAGCTTTTTACCTTAACCGGACATGGCTTCCTAATTAAAATCGCCACACCTGCCCTGCCCGAGGAGTCCGAGGCAAGGAAGGAAGGGGAGAATACCTTGAGGCAAATTTAAGCGAACCATTTGACTTATAATCTGTCTCCTGGACCATCACCAGATCTGCGTCTGAGGCCCTGAAATCCTTCAGGGCCATCCAGCGCTTGCGGATGGAACCCAGACCTTTCACATTATACGACATAATTTTCAAAGCCATGTGTATGGACCCATTAGATAAGCTTTTGTAAGTGTATAGACATCAAAGAGCACAGAAACATAAGAAACAAAAAAAATACAAATATGATCACAAACATTGCCTGTAGCAGCATTCCCTTGATACCCACACATCAGCAGACATATCCTGTAATAAAACTGCATTTGGTTAGAGAGGTAGGAATAAGACATTTTCATCCTTAGCATCTGATTAATATCCATGGACATAGAAAAAAAACAAAAACCAACTGGAATAAACAAAAAAAAAAAAAAAAAAAAAGAACTGAAATTCTGTAAGGCCTGAGAGGCAACTGCTCTCAGGAGGCCTTGAACAAATGCCAAGGCCAGGTAGGGGCGTATATGGACTTCCATCAGTAGACTCTAGGTAGAGAACTGGGAAGCACCCTCCGCTCGCCTTATGAGCTCGATAGTAATAGGGGTAGATTCTGCCAATAGGAGAGTGGTTAACGGAACAGAGAAAAAGTCAGCAGATGTACAAAAGGGTCTGTCAACTGAGGCACTTATGGCCAGGGAGGAAAGAACAGACCATTAGCTATGAGACCTTACGGGATGAGGAAAAAAATAGCTCTACCCTAAAACAAAACAGAAAAAACAAAACGAAAGGAACAGGGTAGTTGCAAAAAATATTGTAGGTCATAGCATTAACTTCTACTACTCTTAAAACATGAGATAAAAATGTTCTGAGTAGTACTATGTGGATGAATCCAGGGAGACAGATGTTGGGCAATCAAGGAGGTTGCTTGGAGGTACGAAGACGCTGGGGTGTGGAGAAACGTTTCCTGGATTTGTCTCTCACGGGGGTCCAGATGCGGCTAGGTGTGTTAGGAGGTGGACGAGCCTGATTATTAGGAGGAATCAAATCCTCTTCCGGGAGTGGAGACAGACCAAGACCTTTCAAAAATGCCTCACCTTCCAATAATTCACGCAGGGTGTGTTGCACGCCATCCTTGGAAATGGTTAGGCGGAATGGAAAGCCCCAGTAATATGGAATATTGTGGTGTTGCAGGTGCAGTGTGATTGGGCGCAAATTCCTACGTTTAGCAAGAGTAATGGGAGAAAGGTCGCTGAAGATCTGGAGTTTTGCCCCCTTGTATGCATGTTGAGATTTGTTACGTGTGGCAATGGTGAGCGCTTCCTTGCTTTCAAAATAATGGAATTTCACTATGACATCTCTGGGTCTAGCTCCAACCAGAGGCTTGGGGGCCAGAGACCGGTGGGCCCTATCAAGGCGCCAATCAATGTCCACCACCGTGGGGGCCAAAGTATTAAAGAGACCCAGAAGATAGGCACGTAGGTCAGGGTCTCCCACTGTTTCAGGGATACCTCTGAAGCGTAAGTTTTGTCTTTTTTCTCTATTTTACAAGTCCTCCTGCTGTAGCTGTAATTGAGAAACTGACAAACGTAAGTTATGGTTTTCCTCTTCAATAGCCTGTACATAGTTTATCATCTCATCAAATTTGTTTTCAAGAGTGTTAGTACGCTCACCAATTTGGTCAATCTCTCCTCTCAGTTCTGCAGCTAGTTTGTTCACCTCCGTTGAGACATTATTTGTGATTTGTTGTAGCAAGAGCTGCAGCTGGGCATCTAGTATGGCATCTAGTATATCTGGAGTGAGAATCTCATGAGGAGATGATAAGAAGGGACCTGGACTTTGAGGGTTAGTGGACGGAATGTTCACGTCATTCTCCACTCCCATGGATGGATCCATCAATGCAAAACGGTCTGTGGGAGAATTTAAAGACAAAAGTTGGGGTCTGGTAACAAATCGCTCCATGTTTGAACTTCCATGTGACCCAAAGAGGGGTTTGTAATTCCGCTGCTGTTGGCCAACTTTGCCCATGTGAAGGTCTGGGAATGTGGCATTTGATCTAGCTTACCTCCGGAGCTATAGAGAGCTGATATAGCGTGGCGGAGGTCTCGGGGAGCAGGCGGGCCTCCAAGCTCACTTAGGGGACATAGTTCATATTAGGTGGGATGGCCACCATTCATTTGTAAATTATATTTGTTAAGTAGCTGGGTGAGGGGGTGATAGTCCCAAAAATAGACACCGCTCAGTTAGGGTGGAGGTGGGTCACAGGTGAAGTGAGAGAGAAGTGGTTAGGTGTAGCAAGATGGCCACCGAATTCCGCGTCTAGGCCAAAGCCGTGGACTTTCCTAGAAGCGGCTGCCGCCCACGTGAGTTCCGCCCTGATCAGGCCTGGGAATCTCTACTTAGCACACGTGATGGGTCAGCGAGTAATTGCTGCTAAGGGCTTCAGCTGTACAGGGGGGGATGCAAGCGATTTGCTACTCACTGTGTCCACTGGAGGAGGTAGGAGCCGGAACGATAGGCCGCAGACCTCGGCGCGATTTTAGGCCGTGGAGTATATAGAGCCTAAGAGACCTCAGGTGACTGTCAGACAGTCGGCCCCCGCTGCAGAATCGTCCGATGTCTCCTGGGAATGTGTTGTTGGTGTGCTAAATCATAAGAAACAAAAGTGTGGCGCTATATATCACATCCACAGCCGTGTGTATTACAATAAAGACGTATAAAAATGGTGAATACTACCAAAAAATGTATGACCATAAAATGGATAGTGTCAAATAATTAATCAGTGTTGATCACATATAAAGTAAATACACAATAATACTTAATCATCAGATGTGCCAGTGAATAGTAGAAACCTGTGCTGGTTCCATGAGCCAGACACCAAACATAAAAAACATAAAACTTTAAAAGTCCATAAAAAATGTGTAGAAAAATAGTGAAGAAAAACATCAACAGAGTTCAAAGGGGGTGATGCATGGCCAGATGGTATTCACAGAATTTTAATCGCACCAAATCTGGCGAGTGGGCAGAAGGGAGACCACAAGTGTGCATAGATTGTACATCAGTGCTGGGGCCAACACCAGGAGTAGAGGAGGCTTACCGGAAAAAATTTACCTGAAATGGCGTACGCCAGACAAGTCAAAAAAGCATAATAACCGCTGGTTCTGGGAAATGTGTCTTGTCAGATGTCATCAGCAGATGGTGGAAAGAAAAGGGGGGGGTCCGCACGGCTTCCTCTCCCATAGGTAATCCAGCATAAGCCAAACATGTAGTTTCATATGCCATTGTCAGGAGCCAGGGAGCGTCTCCGCTCGCCGGGCTCCGGTGCGCATGCGCGGGGGATTGGCGCTTCGCCGCACACCCGTCCGCGGCCTGATGGTGCGGCGCGCGCGGGTGCACGGCGGACCTCAGGTGCGCGCCGTCGCCCGTGCGGGTGCCCGGTAGCGCGTCACACTGACGCGCTCGCCGGGCAGAGAGACTATATCTGACGGCTCCAGCGCCCAGTCGGGTTGCTGGTTTGTCGTCAGCTCTCCCTGCTCCCTGTGCCTGTTTAAACCTCTGATGTCTGCTTGCCTGTATACTGAACCATTGGCTTGTCTAAACAACTACTCTTCCGGATTGCCCTAATTACCTGCCTGATCTGTGTACCGAACCCTGGACTGTTTAACCATTACTCTGCTGGTCTGCCCTAATTACCTGCCTGATCTATGTACCGAACCCTGGACTGTTTAACCATTACTCTGCTGGTCTGCCCTAATTACCTGCCTGATCTGTGTACCGAACCCTGGACTATTTAACCATTACTCTGCTGCTCTGCCCTAATTACCTGCCTGATCTGTGTACCGAACCCTGGACTGTTTAACCATTACTCTGCTGGTCTGCCCTAATTACCTGCCTGATCTGTGTACCAAACCTTGGCCTGTCTAACCACTACACCACTGGACTGCTTGATACCCTGATCTCTACCTGCTAGATACCTAACCTCTGCTTATTATTCCAGTCCTGCCTCTGCCTTACTCCGCCCTGATCTCCGGTCTCTCCTGCGAACCTCAGAACACCCGCTTCCAGTCTAGGAACCTGCTATCTACCGGAAGCCTGTGCCTCCGCGTGCCCTCAGCTTCCTGTACCCATTTCGGGGGTCTGGGTGCGCGTGGTCATAAGGGCGAGCCGCTCTTGGCATCTCGGCTTCGGTGAGTATAGTCTCTGACAGTACAAACCAGCCAGATGTCCGAGGCCGACAGAGCGCGCTCTCCTCTGGAGATCCTGTGCCAACAAGTATCTACCCTCGCTGACTCTGTACAGAAATTACAGGAAGGTTACACTCAAATTGATAACCGTCTTCAGCAGATCACAGGGTCGCTACCTTCTGCAGCCGCAGCTCCTGCACCCAGCAGTGGGGGTCCGCTCCCTCAGGCTTCTGCTAACCCCACCTTCATCATGGCACTTCCTGAACCCAGGGTCCCTGCACCAGAATGGTTCTCGGGGGACCGCAAGAAGTTTAGGGCCTTCAAAAATGCATGTTCCCTCTACTTCGCTCTACAGCCGAGAACCTTCTCCTCAGAAATCGTCAAGGTGGGATTTGCGATTTCCTTATTATCCGAAGAACCCCAGGCTTGGGCCCACGGCTTGATGGAACAGAGCAGTCCTGTCCTGAACACCATCGAGGCCTTTTTTGAGAGCATGTCCCAGCTCTACGATGATCCGCAGCGTATGGCTACAGCTGAGGCTATCCTGCACCATTTGTCCCAAGGAAGAAGACCTATTGAGGACTTTACTGTGGAATTCCATAAGTGGGTGGCCGATACCAATTGGAACGAGCCGGCCCTACGTTATCAGTACCGCCAAGGCTTGTCCGAGTTACTCAAGGACAAATTAGCTAGGATGGAAACCCCTGCTTCACTGGAAGAACTCATTCAAGCAGCCACGAAGCTAGATAGACGACTGCGGGAGCGACGCTCAGAGCGGTTCCAGGGGCTACGCCCCACCTGGGCGTTGCCAAGACCCCACTCCGCACAAACCCCGACCTCAACTTCAGCTGCTGCTGCACCGGTCCCTGAGGTCAAACCAATGCAGCTCGGCTTGGTTCGAGGCCCGCTAACCTCCGAAGAGAAGCAACGCAGGCGACAGTCGAACCTATGTCTCTACTGCGGGGGAACCGGACATTTCCTGCGCAGCTGTCCGATCAGGCCCAGTAAGTCTCCTCAGCCAAATGTATTGAACTATCCAAACAATAACATTCCCAAAACTTACGTGATGTTGTTTATTTCCCTACAGCTTCCGGAAAGGGAGATTCGCTTGCAGGCCATCATTGATTCCGGAGCATGCAGTTGCTTCATAGACTCTGCCTTGGCGCACAGTTTGAATATTCCTCTACAAACTAAAGAGCAGGATCTACGAATACATCTGGCCGACGGATCCCTTCCTTGCTCAGGTCCCATCACCCAGGAGACCCAACCTATTCCAGTAATCACTGATTCCAGCCATCGGGAGTTCTTACGGCTCGACTTGATTCATTCACCTATCTTTCCCGTTATACTAGGCTTACCCTGGTTACAGGCTCACGATCCACAGATTAGATGGAGCACTAAGGCAGTATCCTTCTCCTCTCAGTATTGCTCTCAGCACTGTTTGCTCCCAGCTCCCAAAGTTTGTGCCACTATGGTTGTGCCATCAGGCAATCTCCAACATGTTCCCTCCGAGTACCTTGAGTTTCAAGAGGTCTTCAGTAAACAGATGGCTGATCGCCTACCACCTCATCGGTCCTACGACTGTCCAATCGATCTCCTTCCTGGATCCGAGATTCCATTCGGCCGGATATTCCCTCTCTCCGAAACCGAGCTGGAAGCTCTTAAACAATACATAGACGAAAACCTCAAGAAGGGCTTCATCCGTCCTTCATCCTCACCCGCCGGAGGGGGTATCTTTTTCGTTGGAAAAAAAGACGGTACCTTAAGACCCTGCGTAGATTATCGACAGCTCAATAACATTACAATTAAGAACCGGTATCCGTTACCACTCATCCCCGAGTTATTCCAGAGGTTCCGATCAGCTAAGGTGTTCTCTAAACTTGATCTCCGGGGGGCCTACAATCTTGTCAGGATCAGGGCTGGAGACGAATGGAAGACAGCTTTTAGGTCCAGATTCGGGCATTTCGAGTATTTAGTGATGCCATTCAGACTCTGCAATGCCCCAGCCACCTTTCAACACCTGGTGAATGACATATTCCGAGAATATATAGATGACTTCCTTGTTGTATACCTGGACGATATTCTTATCTTCTCCCCTACTCTAGAGATACACAAGAGGTACGTAAAAGAGGTTCTTGCCATACTTCAACAGCACAAGCTATACCTGAAAGCTGAAAAGTGCGAATTTGAAAAGTCAACCATACAGTTCCTGGGATTCATACTTTCAACCAATGGGGTCGCAATGGACCCACAGAAAATTCAGGCAATTCAAGAGTGGCCGGCCCCATCTAACAAGAAAGGAGTACAAAGGTTTATAGGATTCGCCAACTTCTATCGGAAATTTATAGTTGGATTCTCGGCCATCGTGGCACCTATTACCCAATTAACTCATCAGCACAGTTCTTTTCAGTGGTCCGCAGCCGCTCAAGAGGCTTTCCTAAAGTTAAAGAAGTTGTTCAGTTCCGCCCCAATTCTCTGCCATCCTGACCCGACTCAACCCTTCGTATTAGAGGTGGACGCATCGGAGATCGCAACTGGAGCAATTCTCTCCCAGAGACAGGAACCGAAGGCCATTCTACACCCGGTAGCTTTCGCCTCTAGGAAACTCAGTCCACCGGAACTCAACTACGATGTGGGTGACAGGGAGCTGCTGGCTATAAAGTTCGCTTTAGAGGAGTGGAGGTATTTGCTGGAGGGGGCAGTACACCCGGTCATGATCTTTACGGATCACAAGAATCTTGAGTACCTCCGAACAGCAAGACGACTAAAACCCCGTCAAGCCCGCTGGGCCCTCTTCTTTTCACGTTTTAATTTTCATATAGCCTACAGACCTGGAGCAAAGAACGTAAAGGCCGATGCTCTTTCGCGGATGTTCTCCGCAGACTCTCAAATATCAACGCCCAGCACGATCCTCTCTCCTCAAAATTTCCTCGGGTTAACTCAGGCAGACTTAATGTCATCTATCAGATCCTCATCAGGCTCATGCACAGAACCAGTATTGCACTCCTTAAAGAAATATGAAGACCTCTTCTGGATTAAAGGAAAAATATTTGTACCACAAGTGACTCGGCCCTTAGCTCTTAAGATGTGTCACGACCATAAGATGGCAGGACACTTTGGGAATAAGAAGACGGCTGAACTTCTTTCTCGTTCTTTTTGGTGGCCAGGATGGAGAAGGAACTGTAAAGAATATGTGGCGTCCTGTTCTCTGTGCCAGTGGAACAAGGGCCCAAACACTAAATCCTGGGGCCTGCTCAGACCCTTGCCCATCCCGGAACGGCCATGGGCTGATGTGTCCATGGATTTTATTGTTGACCAACCTACCTCAGAAAATTTTTCTACCATCCTTGTCATTGTCGACCGCCTCTCCAAGATGGCCCATTTTTTGCCCATGAGAGGTACTCCCTCTGCCGTAGACACGGCCAGCGTCTTCCTAAAAGAGGTTGTTAGGCTCCATGGGATACCAAGAAGCATCATGTCAGATAGGGGCGTTCAATTCACGTCCAAATTCTGGAGGGAACTCTGCAAGGCCCTGGGCATCAACGTTTGTCTCTCTTCAGCCTATCACCCCCAAAGCAATGGCAAGACGGAGAGGACCAACGAAACGTTAGAGCAATACCTCTGCTGTTTCTGCTCGGGTTCTCAGGATGATTGGGCGAGTCTTCTCCCCTACGCTGAATTTGCGTACAACAATTCAATTCATGCCTCTACCAACCAGACTCCCTTCTGGGCCAATTGTGGGTTCCATCCCACGTCCTTTGCTAACAACATTCCCGAAATGGCAGTTCCTGCAGTCCAGGATAGGATAACCTCGTTGCAATCTAACTTCCGGAAGATTCAAGACACATTACACAAGGCACAGGAAGACTACAAGAAACAGTACGATCGGGGCAAAAAGGCAAACCCAAAGTTTGACTTAGGAGAGGAGGTCTGGCTGTCCACCATTAATCTTAGATTATCATTGCCATCTCGAAAGCTTGGACCTAAGTTCATTGGGCCTTTTCAAGTCAAGAGGATCATTAACCCTGTGGCTGTTGAGCTGGCACTTCCCAAGACATATCGGATTCATCCTGTCTTCCATGTGTCACTATTGAAGCCTGTGGTGCCTAGTCCTTTTCCGGGAAGAAGAGAGCCTCCTCCTCCGCCAGTCAGAATCGATGGCGAGAATGAATTCGAAGTGGAATCCATTCTGAGTTGTAGGAAGAAGGGTAGACAGCTACAGTATCTGATTCAGTGGAAAGGGTACCCACCTGAAGATAATTCTTGGGAGCCTGCTAGGAATCTGCACGCTCCACGGTTAATTCAAACTTTTCACTAAGATCATCCAGAATTGATGGCTAGCCTTGGCGTCCAGTGTCCGCCCTTAGGAGGGGGGCACTGTCAGGAGCCAGGGAGCGTCTCCGCTCGCCGGGCTCCAGTGCGCATGCACGGGGGATTGGCGCTTCGCCGCACACCCGTCCGCGGCCTGATGGTGCGGCGCGCGCGGGTGCACGGCGGACCTCGAGTGCGCGCCGTCGCCCGTGCGGGTGCCTGGTAGCGTGTCACACTGACGCGCTCACCGGGCAGGGAGACTATATCTGACGGCTCCAGCGCCCAGTCGGGTTGCTGGTTTGTCGTCAGCTCTCCCTGCTCCCTGTGCCTGTTTAAACCTCTGATGTCTGCTTGCCTGTATACTGAACCATTGGCTTGTCTAAACAACTACTCTTCCGGATTGCCCTAATTACCTGCCTGATCTGTGTACCGAACCCTGGACTGTTTAACCATTACTCTGCTGGTCTGCCCTAATTACCTGCCTGATCTGTGTACTGAACCCTGGACTGTTTAACCATTACTCTGCTGGTCTGCCCTAATTACCTGCCTGATCTGTGTACCAAACCTTGGCCTGTCTAACCACTACACCACTGAACTGCTTGATACCCTGATCTCTACCTGCTAGATAGCTAACCTCTGCTTATTATTCCAGTCCTGCCTCTGCCTTACTCCGCCCTGATCTCGGGTCTCTCCTGCGAACCTCAGAACACCCGCTTCCAGTCTAGGAACCTGCTATCTACCGGAAGCCCGTGCCTCCGTGTGCCCTCAGCTTCCTGTACCCATTTCGGGGGTCTGGGTGCGTGTGGTCGTAAGGGCAAGCCGCTCTCGGCATCTCGACCTCGGTGAGTATAGTCTCTGACAGCCATGCAAGGAGCAAACAAAACTCACATAGCGTAATAATGTTTTTAAAACACTAGTTTATTAAAATAATAAATAACAGACTCACATTTTGGAAGAATGAAACAGTGCTCAAATATCAAATAGCGGCGATCGTGAGGGGTCCACCCGACATGTTTCAGCTAAGGAGCCGTCATCTGGGGTATGGACCACCCTCACCTCACCGCTCTATAAACAGAAGATGACCCCCACTGGGAGTGTCTACAAACTGGAAGTGCAACAAGTAAGAATCACTTCCGGTTTTCAGGGTCATAGGATGACTAATTGAATAGTTATATTAAGAACAGATTAATGAAGCAGAGAACCATGTATCTCATGTTTCTAAATTAGGAGATTAAAAATGAAAAATAAGTACAAAAAAACAGTAAGCTGTGCCCTGAATCAGTCCATCTATCAGGAACTGGTCAGAGCGCTAGCCAAGCCTCCCTTTCAGCCAGCCTGCTCCTCAAGCCCCACTTTCATATGTGATGCACTTCCCATCACACAGAGAGGAAGTAATACCACTGCACTCCATAAGGAGGAAACCAAGCCTCAATCTGAGGCAAAGTGTCAGCAGAGAGGAGAAATAAATCAGTGCACTGAAAAAAGGCATTAGTGTTAGAATAAAAACAGATTGAAAAAGAAAAAGAAAAAAAGGGGATAAAAATTATTACACAAGGCTAATGCTTGCAATAACATTACCTTATAAGGGTGATACAAGGACATTCTAATAAGGTTAATTAGTGATCAATATGAGATTCATGGACCATAATATTAAAGAGACACTGCCAATGGGGGAAATCAACAGCGTACATATCAAAAATTGCATCCTGAATTAAACCGTAATTATCCCGGACTCCATGACATAAATTAAGACAACCAATAATCATCTTGTATCGTAAAAAAATAAATAACAATATTCTTTGTCATTTAGACAATAAGAGAGATCATTTTTATATTCAAGCTTGGTTAATAAAAGAGTTGATGTCCCACTCCACGTTGATAACCTGTGGAAAATGGGACCCCAACTCATATACCCAATAGGTCTCTAAACGCGAGACACCTCTAAGAATCGACCCGCCCCGCCAGGGGGCACGTACCTATCTATAATGAGGAATTGAGTACCCACAGGGTTCCGATCGTGAACCTCTCTGTAGTGTCTAGGGACAGTGTGTATAGTACTGCCCACTTTAATGAGATTGATGTGTTCCGAAACCCGTATAGTAAAAGATCTGATGGTCCGGCCGACATATTGCTTGCCACAAGGGCAAGTTAAAAGATAAACTATTCCTGTAGTGGCACACGTACAGAAATGTTTAATTTTGTAAGTACGGGCGGTCACGGTGGAAGAGAAACTATGACTAGCCCTTCTGCCACAGGTATTAAATTTACAGACCAAGCACTTTTTACAAGGATAAAATCCAATCAAGTTGTGGAAAAAGGATGGTCTCTCTGGTGGGTTGATGACATTAGGTGCTAACCTATTCCGGAGAGATGGAACACCCTTAAACACCACCTTTGGAGTCTTAGGCAATAGAGGTCCCAAGATTTTATCTGTTTTTAAAACATCCCAGTGATTTTCAAAGATTTTCTTAACATGCTTGTGCTGCATGGAGAAAGATGTCAAGAAGGACCATTTGAATTCATCATTCGTTTGTCTAGGTCTATCCTCTAATAATGACTGACGGTCTGTTGTACAAGCACTTTCAATCACATTATCTAAATCCACAGAGTTATAGCCCTTCTCCAGGAACTTATCTTTCAAGGTCATGGCCTGTAGTCTAAAAGTGTCTAAATCAGTACAGTTCCTTCGTAATCGTAGGAACTGACTTTTGGGAACAGATCTGATCCAGGAACTATGGTGGCAACTATCAGTCGATATGTATGCGTTCCTGTCGGTGGATTTAAAATAAGTACTAAATTTAAATGAGGACCCACTTCTTTCAATGACAAGGTCTAAAAAGTGGATCGAGGTGGTACTAGTTTCAAAGGATAAAGCAATACCCCTATCATTGTTATTCAAAGTTGTGAAAAAATCAACCAGACCATCATGACTCCCTGTCCACAGGAGGAGGATGTCGTCTATGTACCGGGCCCACAACAGAAGGTGTGGGTTCTCCATGGCATAGACGACATCCTCCTCCCACTTGGCCATGAACAGGTTATCCAGGCTGGGAGCAAATTTTGCTTCCATAGCCACGCCTTTATGTTGGCGATAGAATTTACCACCAAACCAGAAATAATTGTATTATGTTGCAAACTCAATTAAATCAATAATAAATTCTATCTGGGGTGAAGCAAGGGAGGCATCCCTGTTTAGAAAACAGTGTACCGCATCCACACTTTAACGGTGTGGAATGGAGGTATAAAGGGACGCAACGTCCGCAGTGGCCATGATAAGGTCACCAGAATGGGAAACATTCGATAACAGTTTAATCACATCCTTAGTATCTTTTAAGTAGGACGGCATCTTAAGTACAGATGGCTGTAGGAAAAAGTCGATATATTCCCAATCTTTGAGGTGACCAAGTTGATACCACTCATTATAGGTCGACCCGGGGGGTGGCGAGGGTCCTTGTGGACTTTGGGCAAGTAATATATAACTGGGATGCGTGGAGCAAGGGGGACTAGAAAAGATCTCTCTTTTTTGTCAAAACCTTTAGCTACTAGGTTCTTCAGTTCTTTTTTGTACTCAAATGTAGGATTCTTTGGTAATTCTATGTAGGTCTCTCGATCTCCCAAAATGCGATGCATTTCATCCATGTAGTCAGATTTGTTTAATAGGACAATCCCCCCGCCTTTGTCGGCGGGGCGGATCACTAAATTCTTGTTGTCACATAACCTCTTTACACCTACTGAGGGTAGAGGGTTGCAGAATTTGCGCTTAAGTGGAATAGCAGCCAAATCTCTCAGCACCAATTCTTTGAACAAATTAATGGTAGGTGGGAGTTGTGTAGGGGGACTAAAGAGGGAAGGATTGGATAGACTCGAATGGACGGTACCGGACGTTGCCGCCCTGGCCACATTCCTAGTGGGGTTTGAAATGATGTACTGTACCTTTGGACATTCACTTTTCGAATGAACTTTTGTATGTCAATGAACGTATCAAACTTATTAAGTTTGTACGGAGGGGCAAATTTGAGACCTTTGTTTAAAACAATTTTCTCTTCTTGAGTGAGAATTGTATTGCTCAAGTTAAATACCCCCTGACATGTTAGGTTCGTTTGCGCTTTTCTTCTTTGGACCCTCCTCCCTCCTCTGGACCCTCTCTTGTTTCTGGGCCTCTTTTTTGTTCTGGGTACCCTCGTGAAAATCCCAAGGAGTCCGTGAACCGGAGTAAGGTCGTATACGTGGGGAAGGATCATACCCTACATTAGGGAAAGGATAGACGTTCTCATTATGGTGATCACGTAGAGGGGAATACCTATTATATGTAGAGGGTGTCTATAACCGGGGAGCCCCGATAGTAGGAGTTCCCCCGTTCATAATCATTATAATTATGATAATCACCCCTATTTCCTCCTCTCCATCTCCCTCTAGAAGGATGACCTCTTCCTCTCTGTTGTTGTTTGGGGGTATGCATACCTGGCTGGCGTCCCCTTTGTGGAGGGGGCCTCTGCCATGAGACCGTCCTCTATCTACATAAGATTTTGGACGGCCTGCAGGCTCAATCGGTGGAACAGGGGTATCCTGGCTGTGGACATTAGTCTCCATGGGTGGCTGTGAAGCAGATCCTGTAATGGATTTCTGCCATGCGAATACCTTGCCCGCCTTGTAGTCCCCGGTGTCACGGGAATACTTTTTTTGTTTTTTAGTTTTAGTTTTTTTTAGTTTTTTGTTCCTTATCCTCCTTTATGAGGTGTGCCTGCAAATTGGAGGACAGGGTATTATATTCAACTGAGTTTTTATGGGTAAGTAATTTATCCTTCAGTTCCTTAATCTCCTGATCCAAAACAGAGAGACAAATATGTTTCCTATTGATAAGGAAATCCAGGAACTTGATGCCAGCATCGTTGAAATAAGTAAACCAAGAGTCAAGATCTACTTCCCCCTGTTGGGGATGAACATCCCATCTAAGACTCCGTGGGATCATACCTTCTGTTACATATTGCTCCAAGAAGGCTCTGTTTCGTTCTTCCAAAATGTCAATGTGTTTGTTTTTTTCTGCCTTGAGTCTATAGGTGTGTTGGCTGCTTTTCACTTTCCTTCTAAACGTAGCGCTGTACTTAATTTTTATTTTTGCTTTCTATACACTAGACATCTGGTATAGCTGCAGCGTATAATATTTCACTTAATATGGATATTTTTGATTATCGTGCATCCAGAGTAGTCAATACAGAGGGGGTATATGTTGCCACCTCCAACGACACAGAAATTGGTGGGTTATTCATGAGATTAAAAAATGTCATGGTCTCTGAACTCCATTTGCAATGGGATTTAGCCTTCTTGGAGCAATATGTAACAGAAGATATGATCCCACGAAGTCTTAGATGGGATGTTCATCCCCAACAGGGGGAAGTGGATCTTGACTCTTGGTTTACTTATTTCAACGATGCTGGCATCAAGTTCCTGGATTTCCTTATCAATAGGAAACGTATTTGTCTCTCTGTGTTGGATCAGGAGATTAAGGAACTGAAGGATAAATTACTTACCCATAAAAACTCAGTTGAATATAATACCCTGTCCTCCAATTTGCAGGCACACCTCATAAAGGAGGATAAGGAACAAAAAACTAAAAAACAAAAAAAGTATTCCCGTGACACCGGGGACTACAAGGCGGCAAGGTATTCAGATGGCAGAAATCCATTACAGGATCTGCTTCACAGCCACCCATGGAGACTAATGTCCACAGCCAGGATACCCTTGTTCCACCTATTGAGCCTGCGGTCTATCCAAAATCTTATGTAGATAGAGGACGGTCTCATGGCAGAGCCCCCCCTCCACAAAGGGGACGTCATCCAAGTATGCATACCCCATACTTGGTCATGCTCCAGGCCAACTGTGGATTGCAGTTGATTCTGTGTCTCCTCTCTGCCTCTGGAAGGCTGCCTGGCCTCACCTGCTGCTGCTTCTGAAATACTAAGGAGCGAAAAGGAAAATCCCATACGTCATCCCAATCATCATTGTCTATGGATTACACTATGTCGATACTTCTTTCCTTTTGGGGAACTCCTGAATGCTAAATTGTTCGGTGCTTTGGAGGTGCGCTTGGAGGGTTTTCTATCGCAGCTGATCTTTCTAGATGGTTTAGTGGATCATCGCTGTTCAATCATCCCCATTGGTTAAAGGCCCCGACCGGGTTATGGTCACAGGCTTATCTAAGCTTGCCTTGTGGTAAGCACATTATTGTATTGGTGTTAACACAGTGGTGCGGTGGAGGAACCAATTAGCCATCTATTTCTTCATCATCAAGAAGAATTTGATTTATATTTTTGGGACTTTGCCTATCTGCACTTAGATTGACTTTTCCATTGTTCATTTATAAAGTTGTTGTTTCACTTTTAAACTCACGCAATTGGGGTTTTTGGTTTATATATCACTATTATTCACTATTAATTTATGTCACATTTAATTTTGGTATTCATTCATTAATATTGTAATTTTTGTAGTTTATCTTATTTATTATTATTTAACAGAGAGGAAGAGGTCATCCTTCTAGAGGGAGAGGGAGAGGAGGAAATAGGGGTGATTATCATAATTATAATGATTATGAACGGGAGAACTCCTACTATCGGGGCTCCCCGGTTCGCCACCACGAACCTTCTCATCACCCCTATCATCAGAATCCATCCTATTATAGACACCCTCCGGTTTCTACATATAATAGGTATTCCCCTTTACGTGATCACCATAATGAGAACGTCTATCCTTTCCCTAAGGTAGGGTATGATCCTTCCCCACGTATACGACCTTACTCCGGTTCACGGACTCCTTGGGATTTTCACGAGGGTACCCAGAACAAAAATAGATGCCCAGAAACAAGAGAGGGTCCAGAGGAGGGAGGAGGGTGCAGAGAAGAAAAGCGCGAACGAACCTAACATGTCAGGGGGTATTTATCTTGAGCAATACAATTCTCACTCAAGAAGAGAAAATTGTTTTAAACAAAGGTCTCAAATTTGCTCCTCTGTACAAACTTAATAAGTTTGATACGTTCATCGACATACAAAAGTTCATTAGAAAAGTGAATGTTAAAAGGTACATCATTTCAAACCCCACTAGGAATGTGGCCAGGGCGGCAACGTCCATTCGGGTCTATCCAATCCCTCCCTCTTTAGTCCCCCTACACAACTTCCACCTACCATTAATTTGTTCAAAGAATTGGTGCTGAGAGATTTGGCTGCTATTCCACTTAAGCGCAAATTCTACAACCCTCTACCCTCAGTAGGTGTAAAGAGGTTATGTGACAACAAGAATTTAGTGATCCGCCCCCAGACAAAGGCGGGGGGATTGTCCTATTAAAAAATCTGACTACATGGATGAAATGCATTGCATTTTGGGAGATCGAGAGACCTACATAGAATTACCAAAGAATCCTACATTTGAGTACAAAAAAGAACTGAAGAACCTAGTAGCTAAAGGTTTTGACTCCTGTATTTTAAACAAAGAAGAGAGATCTTTTCTAGACCCCCTTGCTCCACGCATCCCAGTTATATATTACTTGCCCAAAGTCCACAAGGACCCTCTCCACCCCCCGGGTCGACCTATAATTAGAGGTATCAACTCGGTCACCTCAAAGATTGGGAAATATATCGACTTTTTCCTACAGCTATCTGTACTTAAGATGCTGTCCTACTTAAAAGATACTAAGGATGTGATTAAACTGTTATCGAATGTTTCCCATTCTGGTGACCTTATCATGGCCACTGCGGACGTTGCATCCCTTTATACCTGCATTCCACACCGTGAAGGTGTGGATGCGGTACACTGTTTTCTAAACAGGGATGCCTCCCTTGCTTGACCCCAGATAGAATTCATTATTGATTTAATTGAGTTTGCAACATAACACAATTATTTCTGGTTTGGTGGTAAATTCTATCGCCAACATAAAGGGATGGCTATGGGAGCAAAATTTGCTCCCAGCCTGGCCAACCTGTTCATGGCCAAGTGGGAGGAGGATGTCGTCTATGCCACGGAGAACCCACACCTTCTGTTGTGGGCCCGGTACATAGACGACATCCTCCTCCTGTGGACAGGGAGTCATGATGGTCTGGTTGATTTTTTCACAACTTTGAATAACAATGATAGGGGTATTGCTTTATCCTTTGAAACTAGTACCACCTCGATCCACTTTTTAGACCTTGTCATTGAAAGAAGTGGGTCCTCATTTAAATTTAGTACTTATTTTAAATCCACCGACAGGAACGCATACATATCGACTGATAGTTGCCACCATAGTTCCTGGATCAGATCTGTTCCCAAAAGTCAGTTCCTACGATTACGAAGGAACTGTACTGATTTAGACACTTTTAGACTACAGGCCATGACCTTGAAAGATAGGTTCCTGGAGAAGGGCTATAACTCTGTGGATTTAGATAATGTGATCGAAAGTGCTTGTACAACAGACCGTCAGTCTTTATTAGAGGATAGACCTAGACAAACGAATGATGAATTCAGATGGTCCTTCTTGACATCTTTCTCCATGCAGCACAAGCATGTTAAGAAAATCTTTGAAAATCACTGGGATGTTTTAAAAACAGATAAAATCTTGGGACCTCTGTTGCCTAAGACTCCAAAGGTGGTGTTTAAGGGTGTTCCATCTCTCCGGAATAGGTTAGCACCTAATGTCATCAACCCACCAGAGAGACCATCCTTTTTCCACAACTTGATTGGATTTTATCCTTGTAAAAAGTGCTTGGTCTGTAAATTTAATACCTGTGGCAGAAGGGCTAGTCATAGTTTCTCTTCCACCGTGACCGCCCGTACTTACAAAATTAAACATTTCTGTACGTGTGCCACTACAGGAATAGTTTATCTTTTAACTTGCCCTTGTGGCAAGCAATATGTCGGCCGGACCATCAGATCTTTTACTATACGGGTTTCGGAACACATCAATCTCATTAAAGCGGGCAGTACTAAACACACTGTCCCTAGACACTACAGGGAGGTTCATGATCAGAACCCTGTGGGTACTCAATTCCTCATTATAGATAGGTACGTGCCCCCCTGGCGGGGCGGGGCGATTCTTAGAGGTGTCTCACGTTTAGAGACCTATTGGGTATATGAGTTGGGGTCCCATTTTCCACAGGGTATCAACGTGGAGTGGGACATCAACTCTTTTATTAACCAAGCTTGAATATAAAAATGATCTCTCTTATTGTCTAAATGACAAAGCATCTTGTTATTTATTTTTTTACGATACAAGATGATTATTGGTTGTCTTAATTTATGTCATGGAGCCCGGGATAATTACGGTTTAATTCAGAATGCAATTTTTGATATGTACGCTGTTGATTTCCCCCATTGGCAGTGTCTCTTTAATATTATGGTCCATGAATCTAATATTGATCACTAATTAACCTTATTAGAATGTCCTTGTATCACCCTTATAAGGTAATGTTATTGCAAGCATTAGCCTTGTGTAATAATTTTTATCCCCTTTTTTTCTTTTTCTTTTTCAATCTGTTTTTATTCTAACACTAATGCCTTTTTTCAGTGCACTGATTTATTTCTCCTCTCTGCTGACACTTTGCCTCAGATTGAGGCTTGGTTTCCTCCTTATGGAGTGCAGTGGTATTACTTCCTCTCTGTGTGATGGGAAGTGCATCACATATGAAAGTGGGGCTTGAGGAGCAGGCTGGCTGAAAGGGAGGCTTGGCTAGCGCTCTGACCAGTTCCTGGTAGATGGACTGATTCAGGGCACAGCTTACTGTTTTTTTTTTGTACTTATTTTTCATTTTTAATCTCCTAATTTAGAAACATGAGATACATTGTTCTCTGCTTCATTAATCTGTTCTTAATATAACTATTCAATTAGTCATCCTATGACCCTGAAAACCGGAAGTGATTCTTACTTGTTGCACTTCCGGTTTGTAGACACTCCCAGTGGGGGTCATCTTCTGTTTATAGAGCGGTGAGGTGAGGGTGGTCCATACCCCAGATGACGGCTCCTTAGCTGAAACATGTCGGGTGGACCCCTCACGATCGCTGCTATTTGATATTTGAGCACTGTTTCGTTCTTCCAAAATGTGGGTCTGTTATTTATTATTTTAATAAACTAGTGTTTTTAAAACGTTATTACGCTATGTGAGTTTTGTTTGCTCCTTGTATGGCATATGAAACTACACGTTTGGCTTATGCTGGATTACCTATGGGAGAGGAAGCCGTGCGGACCCCCCCTTTTCTTTCCACCATCTGCTGATGACATCTGACAAGACACATTTCCTAGAACCAGTGGTTATTATGCTTTTTTGACTTGTCTGGCGTACGCCATTTCAGGTCAATTTTTTCCGGTAAGCCTCCTCTACTCCTGGTGTTGGCCCCAGCACTGATGTACAATCTATGCACACTTGTGGTCTCCCTTCTGCCCACTCGCCAGATTTGGTGCGATTAAAATTCTGTGAATACCATCTGGCCATGCATCACCCCCTTTGAACTCTGTTGATGTTTTTCTTCACTATTTTTCTACACATTTTTTATGGACTTTTAAAGTTTTATGCTTTTTATGTTTGGTGTCTGACTCAAGGAACCAGCACGGGTTTCTACTATTCACTGGCACATCTGATGATTAAGTATTATTGTGTATTTACTTTATATGTGATCAACACTGATTAATTATTTGACACTATCCATTTTATGGTCATACATTTTTTGGTAGTATTCACCATTTTTATACATCTTTATTGTAATGCACACGGCTGTGGATGTGATATATAGCGCCGCACTTTTGTTTCTTTTGTTTTTTTCTGCCTTGAGTCTATAGGTGTGTTGGCTGCTTTTCACTTTCCTTCTAAATGTTGCGCTGTACTTAATTTTTATTTAGGTGTGCTAAATCATAGCTATCGCTTCCCCTTCAGGTCGCAGTGTGCCGAGAAAAAGGGCCTGCAGGCCTTAAGATGGCGGCGGGCCTCGAGCCCGGAGATCGAAGAGCCATCCCGGGATATACACAGCCGGGCTAAGTCTGCGGCAAATAGGCAGTTGTGGCTGCGGTACTTAACGTCCGGAAGGGTATGCCATTGTCTATGGTGAAAACCGGGGTGTAGCAGAGGAAGGATGGTGTTGGATTGTCTCTGTCTGTATGGAGCTCCACACAAACACGTCGTCCCTGCTTCGTATCCGGACACGCCCCCCAGGCAATTCAATAATAATGCCCCTGATTTTGGAATGGTATATTCACAAACTTTTGGCTATACTAATGCGTCTTCTAGAACAAGAAGAGCTGAAGGGGATGTCCTACCTTCTGGTAGCTCTAAGTAAACTGGGGCTACACCAGCATTTGGGTTATGGCATATAGGCTGGCCTCCATTTACTTTTTGCAAACCTCCCGCAGGTGGCAACAAAACCTACTTGTATATATGTGAACAGCCATGTCCATCAATGAATCATGGAGAATTGTGTTTTCAATATCCAATATTTGAGGTTATTTAAATATTTAGATCTTGTTGTTATCAGTGGTCACCTGAAAAACCGTATGGCTAAAACAGGTTTATTGTTACTGTAATATAAACCTTTTTTTTTTTTAACAGAAAAGAGTTTTATTGAACAATAAGACAGTACAAATTTAGAAGGAGTTATACAAAGGAATATCACTAAATGCAGATACAGTATTTGCAACAGCATGTTTATGTTTCATTATATGAGTAATCAGTTGTTAATACAACATCCTATTGGTATCCAAGGGATCTATAAGGTTTACACATTCTAATACAGGTGGGGTAGCTGCAAAATCATACACCTGAAAACCGGGGCACAGAGGGGTCGGGAAGTTCCCACCTGGGTGATAATATTACGTCCTCAGGTCCCCAGCAGATAGAAGGGGGAGGTGGAAGGATAAACGTGGAGAACTGGGCAGGAATAGGAGGTTATATAAACCTTATGCCTGCTTTTATCATCCATTTATCAATTATTCCTATGCTATTAATATCTATTCCTGCAATTATTTTCTATCTAATTACATGTTTGCTTTTTTGATGATTTCATTGAATGTTTTTATGAATATACGAGGTGTGTCCACAAAATAATGAGAATGATATTTTAAAAATTATGTTATTGAAAAATTCTAAAATTGAAATGACACTGTTAAATGTTTTATGCAGAATTAAGTTTAACTTTAACAATATTAACATAAAGCATTTCAGTACCCATCAGTGCAGCCTCATCAGTGCAACCTATCAGTGCAGCCTCATCAGTGCCCATCAGAGCAGCCTATCAGTTCCCCCCCACAGTGCAGCCTCATCAGTGGCCATCAGTGCAGCCTCATCAGTGCCCATCAGTGCAGCCTATTGGTGCCCATCAGTGCAGCCTCACCACTACCCATCAGTGCAGCTTCACCAGTGCCCATCAGTCTAGACCCATCAGTGCCCATCAGTGCAGCTGAATCTCCTCCCAATAGTTTCCTGGCTAAATGCTTCTGGCAGAAGGTGGTGTGGCATTTTTTTTTACAGGGCATCAGAGTGGCGGGGGGGGGCAATTGCCTCACTGCCCTCCAGCCCAGTCAGCCCTTGCTCCACACTCACCCTTAGCTTATTTCAACTCTCCTAATATGAGCAGGTGACTGGAAATTTTGAGGGCTGTATATATATATATATATATATATATATATATATATATATATATATATATATTTTTTTTTTTTTTTTATTTGTAAATATTTTATTATAACTTTTCATGTGACAACACTGACAAAATTCCACTTTGCTACAATGTAAAGTAGTGAGTGTACAGCTTGTTTATTTGCTGTCCCCTCAAAATAACACAACACACAGCCATTAATGTCTAAACCGCTGGCAACAAAAGTGAGTACACCCCTAAGTGAAAATGTCCAAATTGGGTAAAATTAGCCATTTTCCCTCCCCGGGGTTATGTGACTTGTTAGTGTTACAAAGTCTCTGGTGTGAATGGGGAGCAGGTGTGTTAAATTTGGTGTTATCACTCTTATGCCCTGTACACACGGTAGGACTTTCCGATGGAATATGTGCGATCTGAGCTTGTTGTCGGAAATTCCGACCGTGTGTACAGGGCATAGGAGTGATAACACCAAATTTTCCGATGGAATATGTGTGATCGGAGCTTGTTGTCGGAAATTCCAACCGTGTGTGGGCTCCATCGGACTTTTTCCATCGGAATTTCCAACACAGAGTTTGAGAGCAGGCTATAAAATTTTCTGACAACAAAATCTGATCCTTTAAATTCCGATCATGTGTAGACAAATCCGACAGACAAAGTGCCACGTATGCTCAGAATAAATTAAGAGACTAAAGCTATTGGCTACTGCCTCGTTTATAGTCCCAACGTGTTTTACGTCACTGCGTTCAGAACGACCAAATTTTCCGACAACTTTGTGCGACCGTGTGTATGCAAGACAAGTTTGAGCCAACATCCGTCAGAAAAAATCAATGGATTTTGTTGTTGGAATGTCCGATCAATGTCCGACCGTGTGTGCAGGGCATAAGTCTCTCATACTGGTCACTGGAAGTTCAACATGGCACCTCATGGCAAAGAACTCTGAAAAAAGAATTGTTGCTCTACATAAAGATGGCCTAGGTTATAGAAAGATTGCCAAGACCCTGAAACTGAGCTGCAGCACGGTGGCCAAGACCATACAGCGATTTAACAGGACAGGTTTCACTCAGAACAGGCCTCACCATAATCGACCAAAGAAGTTGAGTGCACATACTCAGTGTCATATGCAGAGGTTGTCTTTGGGAAATAGACATATGAGTGCTGCCAGCATTGTTGCAGAGGTTGAAGGTGTGGGGGGGGGTCAACCTGTCAGTGCTCAGACCATATGCCGCATACTGCATCAAATTGGTCTGCATGGCTGTCGTCCCAGAAGGAAGCCTCTTCTAAAGATGATGCACAAGAAGCCCACAAACAGTTTGCTGAAGACAAGCAGACTAAGGAAATGTATTACTGGAACCATGTCCTGTGGTCTGATGAGACCAAGATAAACTTATTTGGTTCAGATGGTGTGTGGCAACACCTAGGTGAGGAGTACAAAAACAAGTCTTGCCTACAGTCAAGCATGGTGGTGGGAGTGTCATGGTCAGGGGTTGCATGAGTGCTGCTGGCACTGGGGGGAATAGGGAGCTACAGTTCATTGATGGAACCATGAATGCCAACATGTACTGTGACATACTTTAGCAGAGCATGATCCCCTCCCTTCGGAGACTGGCCCCCAGGGCAGTATTCCAACATAACGACCCCAAACACACCTCCAAGACGACCACTGCCTTGCTAAAGAAGCTGAGGGTAAAGGTCATGGACTGGCCAAGCATGTCTCCAGACCTAAACTCTATTAAGCATCTGTGGGGCATCCTCAAACGGAAGGTGGAGGAGCGCAAGGTTTCTAACATCCCCCAGCTTTGTGATGTTGTCATGGAGGAGTGGAAGAGGACGACCAGTGGCAACCTGTGAAGCTCTGGTGAGCTCCATGCCCAAGAGGGTTAAGGCAGTGCTGGAAAATAATGGTGGCCACACAAAATATTGACACTTTGGGCCCAATTTGGACATTTTCACTTAGAGGTGTACTCACTTTTGTTGCCAGCAGTTTAGATATTAATGGCTGTGTGTTGAGTTATTTTGAGGGGACAGCAAATGTACACTGTTATACAAGCTGTACATTTACTACTTTACATTGTAGCAAAGTGTCTATCACGTACCTGGTGGAGACTGGAATGTGATGGATGCCTCCCTTGCTCCTCCCGCCTACACTCCTGAAGGTGGAAATGGTAAGTGTAAGGGCAAGGAGTGGCACAAGTGCCGGGTAGCTGGCTGGTGATGTCCCCTCCGAAGGTGGGTAGAGCTGGCAGCCAAGATCCTTGGAACAGGAAGCGGAAGCAGCTGGGCACCGGAGCATGGACAGGAGCAGAACCAGGAGAAGAGCAGTAGTCAGCAACAACCGGACAGCAGGGCACTGAATCAGCATGCAGTACCAAGTCAGCAGGCAGATCAAGTCCAATAAACAGGCCAAAGTCAGGATACCAGGTAACAGGTGAAGGAGCAAGCAGAGGGGAAGTCCAAGACGAGCCGGGTCATACACAAACAGACAGGAACACAGGATCAGGACTTGGTGGTTCAGAGAGAGCTGAAGATCATCCAGCACTTGTTTGCAGTAACAGAGCAGTGTAAATAGGCCACTGGGCACCAAGTGCTAATTGGTGTGTGTGCGTGCACGCGCACACTCGCCCGCGCACCAATGCGCGCATGCGCGCACACTCGTGAGCGATGAACTGGCATTGCGGGCATTCTGTTGGTCCTTTGCTCATGAATATTAGCATGGGTGCAATGTGTGCGAGAATGAGCAGGTATCTGTACTGGCCTTTTGATGGTGGAAGTCCGGTTTACCTTACAGTGTAATTTCTTCAGTGTTGTCACATGAAATGATATAATAAAATATTTACAAAAATGTGAGGGGTGTACTTTTGTGAGATACTGTATATATAAATATGCTTTTTTTTCAACAGGTGCAGGAGCTCCCCTTTACTGTCCAAGAAGAAGTAAAGTGGCACCAAATAGTGGGCGGGGTAAAGGCTCTGAACTGTGTATCACACAAGGCATAATTCTTACAAATGTGTAACACACAGAGTACAGAACTCAGGAATGCAAACATGGTGCATTCCCCCATCCACAGCTCACTTATTTTCCTCCCGTGCACAACTCACCCTTTCTCTCCCCATCTACAGCTTACCTATACACCCCACCATCTACAGCTCACTTTTCCTTCCCCCATCCACAGCTTACCTATGAATCCCACCATCCACCGCTCACCTTTGCCCCCCACTGTCCACAGCTCACCTCTTCTCCTCCTATCCACAGTTCACCTAAGAATCCCACCATCCACAGCTCACCTGTCCACCCAACTGTCCACAGCTCACCTATGAATCCCGCCATCCACAGCTTGTCTATGCACCATCCACAGCTCAACTATGCCCCCCCCCCCACTGTCCACAGCTCACCTCTTCTCCACCTGTCCACAGCTCCCCTCTTCTCCCACCATCCACAGCTCCCCTCTTCTCCCACCATTCACAGCTCACCTCTCCTTGCCCTTTCCATAGCTCATTTATTCTTCCCCCAGCATCCACAGTTCACCTCTTCTCCCGCTATCCACAATTCACCTCGTTTTCTCCTGTCCACAGTTCACTTAATTTTCCCTCAACCACAGCTCACCTATGAATCCCACTATTCACAGCTCACCTATGCATCCCACTGTCCACAGATCAATTCTTCTCCTCCTGTCCACAGCTCACCTCTGCACACCCTCATCCACAATTCATCTTTGTACACCCCGTCAACATCCCACCTCTGATACCACCACCATTTACAGCTTAAAGTGGTTCTCCAGTCCCCCCCCCCAAAAAAAAAAAAAAAAATGAAAAGTCATCAGCTACACAGATACTGTAGTTGTTGACTTTTAATATAAGGACACTTACCTGTCCTGGGATAAAGCGGTATCCTCACCCGAGCCGATTCTTCAATTGGCTTCAGGTCCAATATCGTAAGTGAGGGGAAACTGGCAGTGAAGTTTTGTGGCTTCACAGCCGTTTCCCACTGTGCATGCGCATGCACGAGCCATGCTGCACTTTGTGAATGGTCCTGCAGTGTTCTGGGACCTTTGAGGTGTTCCAGAAGGCTGCGGGGGAAGGAGGAGGGAGCAATCTTCCTCTCTGATCGCCGAGGCGATCCGGCCGAAAGTGGGAGCAGGTACCTGTCAAAACTTCCAAAAAGTGGTAAAAGTTAATGGGAGGTGGGGAGGATGCAAATAAGCTGAACTTTCCCCTCTTGGATGATGTTCGGCTTTAACCCGCCAGTCCACAACTTACTTCTGCATGCATTGACCAACCACAGCATATCTTTTCACCCCATCATTCACAACTTATCTCTGCCCTTTCCACATTTGACTTCTGTGTCCCCATCTAAAGCCCTCACCTCTGCAACCCCCCATCTTCCACCTCTGTATCCACAGATTTCTTACCTCTGCACAACCCCCCCCCCAGCTCTCACCTTGCACAGCCTGCCACTTCCACAGTTTTGCCCTCTACACTCAAATCCCATCCCCTTTCTCTCCTAGCCAGCTCTCACATCAGTACAACACCCCAAGCCTTCCTACAGCTTCCTGTTTAGAAAACCGCTTCACCCCTCACTTTCCATACACAGATCTCACCTCTTATAAATGCATTACAGAGGTGCCGGTGTATTAGACGGACATGATTTCTTTTGTATTGAGCACAGCGCACCTTGCTTTGCCTGGAGAGCTCTGCCTATCAGCCCAGTGTAGCCCAGAGCTGAGGAGGAGTTTCAGAACACTTGAGCTCTGTGTTATACGGGGCTGATAGGCGGTAGACATGGGCAGGAGATCCTGTCCTGAAGCACTAGACAACAATTGAAAAAGACACAGGTGGTTGCACCAGACATGGGGCACCAGAGGACAGTGCAGCCAGATCTTCACATTCGTGCTGATAAAAAATCCCTGTGCATGGAGTGATTAGGATGTGCCTGGGCACAACTGGCACACCATGTGTGCATGCCTTTGATGGTGTTCTTTCTCGTGTTTAAATCGTTAGTCACGATTTCATGAACAATTGACTTGGTAATTTCCATTTCCTCTACAATCATTCTAATAGTGAGCCGTTGGTCAAAAACAGAACAAAATGTGGATGCAGTGAGGTCTGTTTTCAACCATGACTGACGGCTCACTATCAGAATAATTGTATAGGAAAGGTATTATTGAAAACGTGTCTCGCGATTTGAACATGAGAAAGGACACCATTTTGGTAGTATGGATAACATCCAAAGGGCCACTATGCAGACTCTGAATGTCATCTCACTTGAAGACTTCCAGGAATGCTATGAAGAATAGAAAAAAACACTGGGAATGTTGTGTACATTCAAAAGGTGCATGCTTTGAAGGAGACAATGTTCAATAAAATAATTTTTAAAATATCATTCTCATTATTTTCTAGACACACCTTGTATGCTGTGGGTGTAATCAATCGTTTTATCCATCAAGAACGTATTTAATATTAATTTTACCTTAAAGCCTACGTTTAGCTAACAATACAAACATACATGCAAGGGACATAACTTACAGTTAGTATGATATGTCCCTTGTCCTAATTCTTCTTGGTTTAGGAAAAAATATTCCTCCATCCTACCATCCCTTACCACCCCTGCTTCCATAAGCCTCCAGTGCACCAGGGGTTAATACAGCTAAAGAGCTGTCATAGATCTCATAAAGAGTTCAACTATGCCTGTCCTTTCATGCCAGATCTGCCATTTATAGAAGCCATACTACAACTTCTATGAATGAAAAAGGATCTCTTGATGGGGATGGGTAGAGTATGGATAGCTCCATTCAGAAATCCTGTCAGTTATGGAAACTGTAGTATGGCTTCTACCAATGGCATATCTAGTAGGAAAGGGCAAGCATAGTCAGGCTACCTTTATGATCGCTCTTGACAGCTCTTTAGCTGTATTAACCCTTGCTGCATTGGAAGATTATGGTGGCAGGGGGAAGATGAAGATTTCTTCTAAACCACGAATAATCAACACAAGGGACACATCTTTTAGGACCCACACCCACCTGTGAATTCTGCTGTGTGTGGTGATGTCTCTTCTTGCTGAGTTGCCTGGGATGCTGAACAGCTCTTTGGACAATTAGTTAAACTCTGTCCTTAAACTCTGTTTTTCTTAAACCTTGAACTATTTGCTCTTCCCATGAACTCCCTGATTTAAGCCATGTCTCTGCACTTCCTGTTTGCCAGATCATTGTGCTCTCTGCAGCCAATATCTTGCTCTTGTCACTCCTGCTGCTTTCTGTATCTTCACTACCACTTGTTCCTTGACTACAGTTCTGCTTGATCCCAACCTGCAAACACTCATTACCGACCTTTGGCTTGTTTACTGACTATGCCTCTGCTTATTCCCACCTGCTAAATCTGCTACTGAAGCCCGGCTTACTCACCTTCTGTTGGTGCGATCCTGAGGACCATTACCTGGTACTAGGGATGAGCCGAACACCCCCCGGTTGGGTTCGCACCAGAACCTGCGAACGGACCGAAAATTCGCATGAACGTTACAACCCCATTGACATCTATGGGACTCGAACGTTCAAAATCAAAAGTGCTCATTTTAAAGACTAATTTGCATGGTATTGTCCTAAAAAGGGTTTGGGGACCCAGGTCCTGCCCCAGGGGACATGTATCAATGCAAAAAAACTTTTAAAAACGGCTGTTTTTTTGGGAGCAGTGATTTTAATGATGCTTAAAGTAAAAAAAAAAGTGAAATATTCCTTTAAATATCGTACCTGGGGGGTGTCTATAGTATGCCTGTAAAGTGGCGCGCGTTTCCCGTGCTTAGAACAGTCTCTGCACAAAATGTCATTTTTAAAGGAAAACAAGTAATTTAAAACTGCTTGCGGCTTTAATGTAATGTCGGGTCCTGGCAATATGGATGAAAATCAGTGAGACAAACGGCATGGGTACCCCCCAGTCCATTACCAGGCCCTTTGGGTCTTGTATGGATATTAAGGGGAACTCCGCACCCAAATTAAAATAAGGAAAGGTGTGGGGCCACCTATATACTCTGAACAGCAGTATACTGGCGGTGCAAACAAGACAGGGACTGTAGGTTTGTTGTTAAGTAGAATCTGTTTGTAATTTTGAACGGGTACATTTTTAACGTGTTTAGCTCCAGCCAAAAAATCTTTTTTAAGCTTTTTGGAAAACATAAGGAAGGGTTATCACCCCTGTGACATTTGTTTTGCTGTCTGTCCTCCTCTTCAGAAGATTTCACCTCACTTTTTGTCCCAATGACAAATGTTTTTTGAAAATTTGGGGTTTTTTGTGGAACAAGGATTGGAAAGCATCAGTGGAAAGGAGAAATGTTTTTCCCATATTAACTCTTTCAGGAGAGAATTTCCCTTCCTAGGGGTAGATTTCATCTCACTTCCTGTTCTCTCCTTCCGTTTGCAAGTAGGAGTCATTTGTAAGTTAGATGTTTGAAAGTAGGGGCCTGCCCTATATACTCAGCAGAAATTTGGGCCTTAGGTGTTGTTGTGGCCACAACACTGTAAGCCCTCACAGGGCCCTGCTGTGAAATATTAGATCAAGAATTGTAATTGCATGCCCTGTTGAACAAGGGCAGAAAAATTGGGCCTTTGGTGGTGGTGGTGCTGGTGCCACAACACTGTAAGTCCTCACTCGCTCTTGGTGGGTGCAGAAATGGGCCCTGCTGTGAAATATTAGATCAAGAATTGTAATTACATGCCCCTGTTGAACAGGGGCTGAAAAATTGGGCCTTAGGCACTGGTGCTGGTGCCACAACACTGCAACCCCTCACAGATACTCTAGTTGGAATGCAGAAACGAGGCCTGCTGCAAAGTATTGCATCAAAAATTGTAATTACACGCTCCAGTTAAACAGGGGCTGAAAAATTGGGCCTTAGGCACTGGTGGTGGCGCCCAGAACCAAAAATGTTCTTACAAGCTATCAGCGTGATCATTGAGAAGAAAGAGGATAATTACTCAGGGATAGTCCCTCAGCATCAGCATAGGCAGTCTTTGAAGGGATCTGAGATTTCAAAAAAATTATTCGGTTACATCAGCATCAGGTGCTTGGTAGCTGGTGGTGATCCAAGACTGATTAATTTTTATGAAGGTCAGTCGATCGACCGAGTCGGTGGACAGACGCTCCCTGTGATCGGTTACAAAGCCTCCAGCAGCACTGAATGTGCGTTCTGAAAGAACGCTGGATGCAGGACAGGCCAGTAGCTCAATTGCATAATGTGCAAGCTCTGGCCAGTGATCCATCCTCAAGACCCAGTAACCCAGAGGATTTTTGGTGGGAAAGGTGTCCAAGTCAGATCTTGCCCCTAGGTATTCCTGCACCATGTAAAACAGACGCTGGCGATGGTTGCTGGAACCGATCATACCTTGGGGCTGCGGACCAAAAAATTGTCTGAACGTATCGGTCAGATGGCCACCTTCTCCACCGCTCCTTCTTTGACTGACCGAAGCCTCAGCAACACGTTGTCCAGAAACAGGAGTTTGTAACCTCCCAGTTTCTGGGAACACGTTGCACAGACCTTTCTGCAAGGCCTCCCGAAGATGTTTCATCCTCTGCTCCCTCTGCGATGGCAAGATAAGGTCCGCAACCTTACCCTTGTAACGTGGATCAAGGAGGGTTGCCAGCCAGTATTGGTCCTTCTCCTTGATACCACGAATACGAGGATCCTTACGCAGGCTTTGCAGGATCAGGGAAACCATGCAGCGTAGGTTTGCTGAGGCATTCGGTCCGGAGTCCTGTGGGTCACTAAGGACAACATGGTCCGCAGCCACCTCTTCCCAGCCACGTACAAGTCCATGTGTTTCTTGGGACTGATCCCTTAAAGACTGCTGCTGATGCTGAGTGCCAGGCTCTACCTCCATACTGACACAATCTTCCTCCTCCTCCTCCTCCTCCTCCTCCTCTTCCTGTGTGATCGGCGGGCACGCAGGAACACTGTCTGGATAAAGGGGGCCTTAAGAGCTAAGGAAGTCCTCCTCTTCCTGCCTCTGTTCTGCCTCAAGTGCCCTGTCCAAAATTCCACGCAGCGTGTGCTCCAACAGGTGGACAAGGGGGACAGTGTCACTGATGCATGCACTGTCACTGCTCACCATCCTTGTGGCCTCCTCAAATGGTGACAGGACAGTGCATGCATCCCTGATCCTGGCCCACTGGCGTGGGGAAAAAAACCAAGCTCCCCTACTGATCCTGTCCTGGTGCCATAGTCACACAGGTACTCATTGATGGCCCTCTGCTGCATGTGCAGCGGCTGCAGCATGGCCAGCATTGAGTTCCACCTGGGCATGTCACAGATTAGGCGGTTCTTGGGTAGGTTAAACTCCTTTGGAAGTCCGCCAGCCGAGCACTGGCATTATATGACCGGTGGAAATGCACACAGACTTTCCTGGCCTGCCTCAGGACATCCTGTAAGCCCGGGTACCTGCCCAAGACCTGCTGCACCACCAAGTTAAGGTCATGAGCCAAACAGGGCACATGGGTCATTTGTGACTGTCGGAGGGCAGAGAGGAGGTTGGTGCCATTGTTGCAAACCACCATTCCTGCCTTAAGTTGGAATGGTGTCAACCACCTCTGAACCTGCCCCTTCAGGGCTGACAAAACCTCTGCCCCAGTGTGGCTCCTGTCCCCCAAGCACACCAGCTCAAGCACCGCATGGCATCTTTTGGCCTGCGTACTTGTGTAGCCCCTTGAACGGCTACGGAGCACCGCTGGTTCCGAGGACAAAGCACAGGAAGAGGCCATGGAGGAATGAAGAATAGGGGGTGGAGGAGAGGGGTGTGTCACAATCATTAGTAGTGGCATTTTGGAGGCGTGGTGGCAGAACAACCTCCAACACTACTGCACCTTGTCCTGCATCCTTCCCAGCTGCCAGCAGAGTCACCCAATGCGCCGTGAAACTTAGGTAACGTCCTTGTCCATGCCTGCTGGACCATGAGTCAGCGGTAATATGCACCTTACCGCTGACCGCCCTGCCCAGCGAGGCATGGACATTGCCTTCCACATGCCGGTAGAAAGTCACAGAATCGCTTTACATGAGAAAAAGTTGCGTTTGGGTACCTGCCACTGAGGAACCGCACATTCCACAAACTCACGGAAGGGGGCAGAGTCTACCAACTGAAAAGGCAGCAGTTGAAGTGCTAGCAATTTTGCCAAGCTGGCATTCAACCGCTGGGCATGTGGATGGCTGGGAGCAAACTTCTTTCGGCGATGCAGCAGCTGGGGCAGGGACATTTGCCTGGTACAATCTGACGTCGGTGTACCAAGAGCAGATTGCCCACAAGTACTTGGCTGTGACACACCTAATTCTACACCTTCATTCCTCTCAGTGCAGGTCTCCAAGAGGACTGAAGGTATAGTGGGGTTGGAGATCTCAGCTGATGAGGAGCAAGGAGAGGTCCTCTTTGTTCTTTGGTGTGGGTCTTTTAGATACGCTTGCCAACGAACTGCATGGCAGGTCAACATATGTCTGGTCAAGCATGTGGTACCCAAGCGGGAGATGTTTTGGCCACGCGAGATACGCTTGAGACATATGTTGCAAATAGCAGCGGTGCGATCTGATGCACTCGTCTCAAAAAAGGCCCACACCAAAGATCTTTTTGAATAACGTGCAGAGACTGCAGCGCCCTGCACATGTGGAGCTTTGGGGTGTGATGCAGTAAGTGTTGTGCCCTTAGGCTGGCCCCTGGAGGGCATCCTGCCTCGTTGAAGATGTGCCACCTCCACCTCCTCCTCCTCCTCTCTCCTATCAGGCACCCACGTTGAGTCAGTGACCTCATCATCCCCTCCCTCCTCATCACTGGAGCAAACCTGGCAGTATGCTGCAGCAGGGGGAGCATGACTGCCAGATTGCTGTCCTTCTTGGGCACCCCCTCTGTCCGTGCTCATGTTACTGCCTTCATCAAGCTCAGTATCATCATCAGAGCCTTCCAAACGCTGGGCATCCTCCTGGAGCATGTACCCAACACTGTGGTCAAACAGTTCGAGGGACTCCTCAGGAGGACATGGTGGGGCTAGGGAAGGAGTCACTGATGACATTGAGCCGGGGGAAGAGGCCGCTGCTTTGCCAGACAAAGTCCCCTGAGCATGGGTGAGAGAGGATGAGGAGGATGAGGACGGCTTGGTCATTCACTCGACCAAGTCTTCAGCATGTTGCGGCTGAACGCGGCCTGCTGCCGAAAAAAAGGCCAAGCTGATGAGGATGCACCGTCTCCACGACCAGAACTAGACACAGAGCCTGCTTGCCCTCTTTTATTGGCTTGTGACTGTCTGCCTCTCCTTCTTGGCCTTCCAGACATACTAATGGCCTGTAGCTGCACTAGGATATATATATATATATATATGTACTGATACTGCAGCTAGCAAAATCAACTGCCTGCCTGTAGTATGAGAACACCACCAACCTTCTACAGGTAGCTTTAGCTGAACACTGTGCAGAGCTCGCAAAAAACTAACTTGTAGCTTTTTTAGCTGCCTGCGGTAGTGATAGGATCAGGAAAACACCACCAACCTTCTACAGGTAGCTTTAGGTGAACACTGTGCAGAGCTCCCCAAAAAATAACTTGCAGCTTATTTAGCTGCCTGCGGTAGTGATAGGATCAGGAAAACACCACCAACCTTCTACAGGTAGCTTTAGCTGAACACTGTGCAGAGCTCGCAAAAAAATAACTTGTAGGTTTAGCTGAACACTGTGAGGAGGACGCACCACACTAACTTGTAGTTTTAGCTGAAAAATGTGAGCAGGACGCACTACACTAACTTGTAGCTTTAGATGAACACTGTGTAGAGCTCGCAAAAAAAAAAAACTTGTAGGTTTAGCTGAACACTGTGAGCAGGACGCACCACACTAACTTGTAGTTTTAGCTGAACACTGTGAGGAGGACGCACCACACTAACTTGTAGTTTTAGCTGAACACTGTGAGCAGGACGCACCACACTAACTTGTAGTTTTAGCTGAACACTGTGAGCAGGACGCACTGCACTAACTTGTAGCTTTAGATGAACACTGTGCAGAGGTCTCACTACACTAACTTGTAGTTTTAGCTGAACACTGTGAGTAGGACGCACCACACTAACTTGTAGTTTTAGCTAAACACTGTGAGCTGGACGCACTGCACTAACTTGTAGCTTTAGATGAACACTGTGCAGAGGTCTCACTACACTAACTTGTAATTTTAGTTGAACACTGTGAGGAGGACGCACCACACTAACTTGTAGTTTTAGCTGAACACTGTGAACAGGACGCACTGCACTAACTTGTAGCTTTAGATGAACACTGTGCAGAGGTCTCACTACACTAACTTGTAGTTTTAGCTGAACACTGTGAGCAGGACGCACTGCACTAACTTGTAGCTTTAGATGATCACTGTGCAGAGGTCTCACTACACTAACTTGTAGTTTTAGCTGAACACTGTGAGCAGGATGCACTACACTAACTTGTAGTTTTAGCTGAACACTGTGAGGAGGACACACCACACTAACTTGTAGTTTTAGCTGAACACTGTGAGCAGGATGCACTACACTAACTTGTAGCTTTAGATGAACACTGTGCAGAGCTTGCAAAAAAATAACTTGTAGGTTTAGCTGAACACTGTGAGCAGGACGCACCACACTAACTTGTGGTTTTAGCTGAACACTGTGAGGAGGATGCACCACACTAACTTGTAGTTTTAGCTGAACACTGTGAGCTGGACGCACTGCACTAACTTGTAGCTATAGATGAACACTGTGCAGAGGTCTCACTACACTAACTTGTAGTTTTAGCTGAACACTGTGAGCAGGACTTACTACACTAACTTGTAGCTTTAGATGAACACTGTGCAGAGCTCGCAAAAAATAACTTGTAGGTTTAGCTGAACACTGTGAGGAGGATGCACCACACTAACTTGTAGTTTTATCTGAACACTGTGAGCAGGACGCACTGCACTAACTTGTAGCTTTAGATGAACACTGTGCAAAGGTCTCACTACACTAACTTGTAGTTTTAGCTGAACACTGTGAGGAGGACGCACCACACTAACTTGTAGTTTTAGCTGAACACTGTGAGGAGGACGCACCACACTAACTTGTAGTTTTAGCTGAACACTGTGAGCAGGACGCACTACACTAACTTGTAGCTTTAGATGAACACTGTGCAGAGCTCGCAAAAAAATAACTTGTAGGTTTAGCTGAACGCTGTAAGGAGGACGCACCACACTAACTTGTCGTTTTAGCTGAACACTGTGAGCAGGACGCACTACACTAACTGTAAATAGTCTAGCTGCCTGACTGTTGTACTAACAGGATCAAAAGAACACCAGCAATTTTCTTCAGGTAGCTGTAAATACTGTAACAAGACAAGCCTGCCTGTCAGTAAGAAGATAACAGGAACGGATCTAGCTAAACTGAATACAGTGTGTATATATATATATATATATATATATATATATGCGACACCTGGGATGCATATATATACACAATACACTGTAAGTGCAGCTAACTCACTGATTGTCCTGCCTAATCTAGCTAACTCAAATGAAATGACACTGTCTCTCTGTCTATCTATCTCTCTCTCAACGCCGGAACACACTACACAGGGCCGCCGTGCAGGCGGCCTTATATAGTGTGGGGCGTGTTCTAAACCCCCTGAGCCATAATTGGACAAAGCCACCCTGGCTTTGGCCAATTACAGCTCTCTCTACCGACGGCGCTGTGATTGGCCAAGCATGCGGGTCATATTGCATGCTTGGCCAATCATCAGCCAGCAATGCACTGCGATGCCGCAGTGAATTATGGGCCGTGACGTGCCACACGAATTTGGCGCGAACGGCCCATAATGTTCGGAATTCGGCGAATGACCGAACAGCCAATGTTCGAGTCGAACATGGGTTCGACTCGAACACGAAGCTCATCCCTACCTGGTACTAACATGTACCAAAACCCATCTCCGTCATCAGGAGCTCTGGGGAACACCAGTTAGGACTTAGACTCCTCACCTCAGGTAAGCCCGCATCATCCACCAGGGTGACCTGCTTCTGTACTTATCCAGCTGGTCGGTGGCTGCCTCTCTACTGCTATTGCTTCTGGCCTCTGAGCCTGACTCCAGACCATAGCAACATCATACCAACTGCAATTTATGTCCCTTTTGCTGATTTTTATGTTTGTGTTTTTAGCTAAACTTAGACTAAATGTAACTGTAGCTTTTAGGTGATAAGTGGGCTGGCTTTGGGCAGTTCACATAGCTGCAAATAATCTCTACCACACTTCTAAGTATACAAACAATTCTCTTTTCTGCTCCAATACATTTCTACTATTGATTGCTTTTTACAGGGGGAACATGTGCTGCAGGATTACCTCGAGTCCAAAAAAAGCATTGAACTTGTAATAATACAAGTGGACCACACACTGAGCCAGAGAGAGAAGGAGATAGCAGGTGAATGATTTGCCTTTCGGACAATGTAAAATGACATGATATTTTAGAGCAGCCTTTCTTGACCTTTTCAGTATGGAGGAACCATTGCATTAATGTTAAACATCAAAAAATCATTGATGATTGATATATTAAATAGCAAATAATAAATAAATAAATAAAACACACTAGGTGCACGCATAAAAAACATAAATGAACAGTGTAATATAGCATACACCAGTTAATGGTGAAATATAGTCCATAAAAAGTGAACAAATTGTTGTCTTCAAATACTGTGTGAAATCCACCACCAATATAAGCAGGAATGCACCCTTACCAAAACACCGTGATCCCCCATCACAGAGGATCAAGGTGAGCGTGTGTTATATCATAGACTGGCTCCACATGACAGCAGGCAATATCCAGATACTGGAAGGCCACCTCACAACAGCTCAGTTGTCAACTGTGCATGGAAAACGATGGACAAGGACTGTATAAAATGGTCCACTGTGGAGCTGAGGATGGGGCACGCTGAGGGAGCCAAGAGCACTTGTGAATTTCTCCTATGGGGGGGTGACCAGGGGGTGATCGATGAACTTGACTCTTGGAAGGAAGGACCCAGCAGGCAGAAGGCTCAGGCTTGGTTATCAGCTTCCAGAGCTTCCCATACAGATCACCGTCGGCTCTCCAAAATCCGACGGTGATCTGTATGGGAAGCTCTGGAAGCTGATCCATCGTTTTCCATGCACAGTTGACATCTGAGCTGTTGTGAGGTGGCCTTCCAGGATCTGAATATTGCCTGCTGTCCCGTGGAGCCAGTCTATAGTATAACACACGCTCTCCCTGATCCTCTGTGATGGGGGATCACGGTGTTTTGGTAAGGGCACATTCCTGCTGATATTGGTGGTGGATTTCACACAGTATTTGAAGACAACAGTTTGTTCACTTTTTATGGACTATATTTCACCACTAACTGGTGTATGCTATATTACACTGTTCATTTATGTTTTTTATGCGTGCACCTAGTGAGTTTTATTTATTTATTATTTGCTATTTAATATATTAATCGTCAACGATTTTTGATGTTTAACATGAATTCACTTTATATGTTTTTTAGGTATTTATATACATTTTTTTGCACTGTTGATTAAATTCACATATTATTGTATACTGATTTTGGACCATATTCATTACCAATCACACAGTTTTTTGGTTAGTTATTTATGGGTAGTGCAATTTTTTACTTTTATATTCTATACCTGTGTATTGATGTTGTACATAATCATTGGGGCTCTCAATTTTGTGGATGGTTGGTAATTATCTTGCCACCACTTTTTTGGTTTCCTTAGCGCGGTTTCTATACATTTTTCTAACATTGTGAATAATTCCCTTACAGATAAGCTATAAAGATCATTGGTGTCAGTGGTTACTTATCTGAGAGGGGAGGAATAATTGCCCATTGCTCAAGGAACCCTTGGCAACCACTGGAGGAACTCTAGGGTTCCACAGAACCCTGGTTGAGAAAGGCTGCATTAGAGGCCTCATGCAAACTAGCGGCACATACCTGTGTTAATCTGCAGTGCCTAAGATAAACCCCTAATACTATAATGAGTAAGCTAGAGTTTTGTTTTGCCCCTTGTGAAATTTGTTTCTACCTGGTTCTTCTTCAATGACACCTTCAGCACAAAGAATTGTCTTTCCCAGTGCAATCCCACATCCAGCTCACATACATTGATTATTCCCTTGTGAGATCCCACCTCTAGCACACACACACACGCACTCACACATTGGTCTTTCCCCAGTGAGCTCCCATCTCCAGCACACACATTGGTCTTTCCCTAGTGAGAGCCAACCTCCAGCGGACACACATTGGTCTCTCTCTAGTTTGATACCATCTCCATTACACAAACATTGGTCTTTCCCTGGTAAGATTTTACCTCCAGCACACACAAATAGGTTTTTCCCTTGTGATATCCCATCTTCAGCATGCACACATAATATTCTTTCCTTCGTGATATCTAACCTCCAGCACATACACACATGCACTCATTGGTCTTAACCTGGTATGATCTCACCTCCAGCACACACATTGGTCTTTCCCCAGTGACATTTCACCTCCAGAACACACATATTGGTCTTTCCCTGGTGAGATCCCACCTCCAACCCTCAAACTCAGTGGAAGAAAAAAATGCAGCGCTATGATATGTGAAAAATTAAGGTAGGTTGAACAGGTAAAAGGGGATTAATATGCTGGGCAGTGAAGCATGTGTTCAATGAAACATAAAAAATAAAATATGCAACCACTATATGCAAAGTCCATATGCGGCAGAGGAATGATTCCAAACTCAAATGTATAAAAGAAACTGTCGTGAGCAAGTGAAAGTAATGTGAGTCTTGGGAATGATGAACCATGTGAATCCGTGACTGTAAATTAGCATCAAGGTGCAGAACTTCCGTAACTGCAAACCAACATCACGGTGTGAGACGTCAAAGTAAAAACATCAAGAAGTAAGGAAGGGTGGATACTCTTACCAGATGGCGTGGACTCCACTGTCGTATGACATGGAGTCAATAAGGCATGGGACCCAACCTCAAACTCAGAGTGAAGCTCAGTTCAGAAACAGTTTCTGCCTCCTCCTCCCTCCACAGAACTAAGTTTCTTGTTTTTTAGTAAATGTAGTGTGTATGTAGTCCAGGATTATGTGAGTTTTAGGACATATTGGCCTTTCCCCTATGTTCTGCACCCAGCACACACATCACTCTCCAGTATCTATACCAGCAGTGATATGCCCTTCTAGTACACAGAGCTGTCCACCCAGTTTTACACCAGCATAGTATGTGCAATACCTATCAGTGACCAGTCCACAGTGTATGTGTGTACGTGCTTTAAGCACTTAATGAATAGTCAGCACAAAATGTGAACAAAAAGTGAAATTAAACCTTAAAAAGGCAAAAAGAAAAAAAAACGCCAACAGGTAGGATTTTTATGACAGAAGAGACCCCATTGGTTTCTTCTGCCATAAACCCCTCTTACTGCCTGTCAGTGTTTATGTACACTGAAAGATGCTTTCACAGCTCAGTGTACAATAATGTGTCATGATGATATGACTCCTGAATGCATGCGCAGGACTGATGTTATCGCAGCCTGGCCAACCAAAGGGTTCAGAACCCGGAAAGGAAAACTGGGAGAAAATGACAATGCTGAATTAATTGCCAGGTAAGCCTGACATAATGTTGTGGATACTAGAACACTATTGCCGCGTACACGCGATCAGACTTTCCGACGGGAAATGTTGGATGTGAGCTTGTTGGCTGAAAGTCCGACAGTGTGTATGCTCCATCGAACATTTGTAGGCGGACTTTCCGCCAACAAATGTTGGCTATCAGGTTCTCAAATTTTCCACCAACAAAACTTTGTTGTCGGACTTTCCGATCGTGTGTACATAAGTCCATCGCACAAAAGTAAACGCATGCTCAGAATCAAGTACGAGCCAGAAGCTCTCGGTCTTGTAAAACAAGCGTTTGTAATGGAGTAGGGATGAGCCGAACACCCACCTGTTCGGTTCGCACCAGAACATGCGAAAAGGCAAAAAATTTTTTTGAACACGAGAACACCGTTAAAGTCTATGGGACACGAACATGAATAATCAAAAGTGCTAATTTTAAAGGCTTATATGCAAGTTATTGTCATAAAAAGTGTTTGGGGACCTGAGTCCTGCCCCAGGGGACATGGATCAATGCAAAAAAAAGTTTTAAAAACGTCAGTTTTTTCGGGAGTAGTGATTTTAATAATGCTTAAAGTGAAACAATAAAAGTGTAATATTCCTTTAAATTTCGTACCTGGGGGGTGTCTATAGGATGCCTGTAAAGGGGCGCATGTTTCCTGTGTTTAGAACAGTCTGACAGCAAAATTACATTTCAAAGAAAAAAAAGTCATTTAAAACTACTCGCGGCTGTTAATGAATTGTTGGTCCGACAATACATATATATATATAAAAGTTCATTGATAAAAATGGCATGGGAATTTCCCACAGGGGAACCCGAACCAAAATGTTTAAAAAATATGACTTGGGGGGTCCCCCTAAATTCCATACCAGGCCCTTCAGGTTTGGTATGGATTTTAAGGGGTACCCCGCGCCAAAATAAAAAAAATGGCGTGGGGTCCCCCAAAAATCCATACCAGACCCTTATCTGAGCACGCAACCTGGCAGGCCGCAGGAAAAGAGGGGGGACAAGAGAGCGCCCCCCTCCTGAACCATACCAGGCCACATGCCCTCAACATTGGGAGGGTGCTTTGGGGTAGCCCCCCAAAACACCTTGTCCCCATGTTGATGGGGACAAGGGCCTCATCTCCACAACCCTTGCCCGGTGGTTGTGGGGGTCTGTGGGCGGGGGGCTAATCGGAATCTGGAAGCCCCTTTAACAAAGGGACCCCCAGATCCCGGCCCTCCCCCCTGTGTGAAATGGTAAGGGGGTACAAAAGTACCCCTACCATTCTACAAAAAAATGTTAAAAATGACAAGAGACAGTTTTTGACAATTCCTTTATTTAAATGCTTCTTCTTTCATCTGTCTTCTATCTTCTGTTTTCTGTCTTCCTTCGGTTTCTTCCTCCATCTTCTTCTTCTGGTTCTTCTGGTTCTTCCTCCGGTGTTCTCATCCTGCATCTTCATCCGCGGTGTCTTCTTCCCTTCTTCTCCTCGGGCCGCTCCGCATCCATGATGGTATGGAGGGAGGCTCCCGCTGTGTGACGCTTCTCCTCTTCTGACAGTTCTTAAATAATGGGGGGCGGAGCCACCCGGTGACCCCCCCCTGACACACAGGGACTTGACGGGACTTACCTGTGGCATTCCCCGTGACTTCAAAAGGGGGCAGGGTTACGTAACGGGTGACCCTGCCCCCCTCTGGCATCACGGGGGAATGCCACAGGGAAGTCCCCGTCAAGTCCCCGTGCGTCAGAGGGTGGCGGGGTCACCGGGTGGCCCCGCCCCCCATTATTTAAGAACCGTCAGAAAAGGATAAGCGTCACACAGCGGGAGCCTCCCTCCATGACATCATGGATGCGGAGCGGCCCGAGGAGAAGAAGGGAAGAAGATGCCGGGGATGAAGATGCAGGACGAGAACACCCAAGGAAGAACCAGAAGAACCAGAAGAACCAGAAGAAGAAGAAGATGGAGGAGGAAACCGAAGGAAGATAGAATATAAAAGAAAGAAGAAAGAAGAAGCATTTAAATAAAGGAATTGTCAAAAACTGTCTCTTGTCATTTTTAACATTTTTGACAGTTTTTTTGTGAAATGGTATACCCCCTTACCATTTTACACCGGGGGGAGGGCCGGGATCTGGGGGTCCCCTTGTTAAAGGGGGCTTCCAGATTACGATAAGCTCCCCGCCCGCAGACCCCCACAAACACCGGGCAAGGGTTGTGGGGATGAGGCCCTTGTCCCCAGCAACAGGGGGACAAGGTGTTTAGGGGGGCTACCCCAAAGCACCCTCCCAATGTTGAGGGCATGTGGCCTGGTACGGTTCAGGAGGGGGGGCGCTCTCTCGTCCCCCCTCTTTTCCTGTGGCCTGCCAGGTTGCGTGCTCAGATAAGGGTCTGGTATGGATTTTGAGGGGGACCCCACGCCATTTTTAAAAAAAAATTGGCGTGGGGTTCCCCTTAAAATCCATGCCAGACCTGAAGGGCCTGTTATGGAATTTAGGGGGACCCCCCACGTCATTTTTTTTTTTTAATTTTGGTTCGGGGTCCCGCTGTGGGGAATTCCCATGCCGTTTTTATCAATGAAATGTTATGTGTATTGTCGGACCGGCAATTCATTACTAGCCTCGAGTAGTTTTAAATTACTTTTTTCCTTTGAAATGTCATTTTGCTGTCAGACTGTTCTAAACACAGGAAACATGCGCCCCTTTACAGGCATACTATAGACACCTGCCCAGGTACGAAATTTAAAGGAATATTACACTTTTATTGTTTCACTTTAAGCATTAATAAAATCACTGCTCCCCAAAAAAATGCCATTTTTAAAACTTTTTTTTGCATTGATCCTTCCCCCCTGGGGCAGGACCCATTTCCCCAAACACTTTTTATGACAATACCATGCATATAAGCCTTTAAAATTAGTACTTTTGATTTCTCCCATAGACTTTTAAAGGGTGTTCCGTGGCTTTCGAATTTCCCACGAACACCCCAAATTGTTCACTGTTCGGCAAACGGGGGAACAGCCAATGTTCGAGTCGAACATGAGTTTGACTCGAACTCGAAGCTCATCACTATAATGGAGATATCACATTCGTGATGCTGCAAATTATGAAATCTCTCAATGCAGCGCATTCTCTTCTTCTTTATAATGCTATAATAATGAAGTTGCTTTGCTGCTGATATTCACAGAGTTCTGACAAACATATTTTTTATTATTTCTAGTGATCTCAATAATAATATTTTTTTTGTTGTTTTTTTTTCTCGTGATCTCCAGAATCATCTTTTTTTTTCTTTTTTTTTCCAGTGATCTCCATGTTTTTTTTTTTTTTTTTGTTTTTTTTCTAGTGATCTCCTTTTTTTTTTTCTAGTGATCTACATAATCATTTGTTTATTTGTTTTGTGTGTTGAGTTACCACAACACCATTATTATCTTGTATCTTTTAACCTCAAAGAGACAACTATATTGGTGTCCCTTGTTAATTTGACATTGTATTTTTGAAATGTACCTGCCTACTCACAAACAAACTGCCCTTTTTGAAGTAAAACACATAGCCAAGTATTTGTCAAAACAAAAATTTAATAGGGAGCACAAGGTCATAACAAAATAAAGAGGAATGCCCTGTACACACGGTCAGATTTTTCGACGGAAAATGTTCGATGGGAGCATTTTGTTGAAAATTCCGACTGTGTGTAGGCTCCATCGGACATTTTCCATCGGAATTACCATCGCACAAAATTTGAGATCTGGATCTCAAATTTTCCGACAACAAAATCCATTCTTGTAAATTTCTGATTGTGTGTACACAATTCCGACGCTCAAAGTGCCACGCATGCTCAGAATAAGTTACGAGACGGAAGCGCTCGGTCTGGTAAAACTAGCGTTCGTAATGGAGATAGCACATTCGTCACGCTGCAATTTTTTAAATAGTTTAATGCAGCGCATTCTCTTCTTCTTTATACTATAATGCTAGAATAATAAAGTTGTTTTGCTGCTCATATTCACACAGAGTTGTTACAAACTGATTTCTTTATTATTTCTCGTGATCTCCTGAATAATATTTTTTTTTTTTTTCGTCAGATCTCCATAATAATGTTTCTAATTTTTGTTTATATAAATTTTTTGTTTGTATTTTTTTTATCAAGATCTCCTATTTTATTTTCTAGTGATCTCCATAATATTTTTTTTCGTTTTTGTGTGTCAAGTTGCCACAACACCATTATTATCTTGTATTTTTTAATCTCAAGGAGGTTGTTTGGTGTCCCTTGTTAATTTGACCTTGTATTTTGGAAATGTACCTGCCTACTCACAAACAAAATGTCCTTTTTGAAGTAAAACACATAGGCAAGTATTTCAGAAAAAAATAGCCATTTATTCTGGGTCATAACAAAATAAAGAGGAAGGCAACGCTGGAAGAAACTGCTGAAATTGGCGAAGCCTTTGTACCCCAGGGCACACATGAACTATTTGTCAGCCAAAATTGGTTGCCTGAGGAATCCATATAATAGTGAGCACAATCCGGTCCAGGACTCCAAGAGATCAGGAACAGCAGCAGATGACATCTTTGTCCCCAAGCTGTGGTCATACCACAGCCTGCATCTTTTGCCAGACCAGACTGAACCCAGGCCATCACTTTTTTTTTTCCTTACATGCTTCCTTCCAGGCTGTGGCTGTGGTGTTGGAGGTGTGGCAGGTGGAGGAGGAGGATGGTCAAACTTACACAGGTAGGTTTTTGTTGTGAGTTGGCCCCTCAACCCCTTATTTTGGGTGATCACCATAAGTTCCTCACACAAGAGGCGTTGGCCCTCCTCCATTTGATGCATTTTGTATGCAGTCCCTAATCCCTGAGCGCTGCCTCCTCCACGTTACTCCTCTTCCTGGCCCTTTTGTTTGGAAGGTGGAGGCGAGGGACCTGGAATTCTGTGAGGCTCCTACTGGGCCCGGCCACCTCCTGGCTGCCACTTACCCCCACCACCTCCTGGCTGCCACATTCCCCCACCACATCCTTTCTGCCACACTCCCCCGCCACATCCTGGCTGCCACATTCCCCAGCCTCCTCCTGGCTGCCACTTTCCACAGCCTCCTCCTGGCTGAGGCTTTCCTGTGTCTGAAAAAGGGACATAGTTTTAGTTTATTGTTCATCAATCACACACAATTTTCAGCTCATGACTGTTGCAAATAGAATTTTAATAAATAGAAAAGACTATCATTCGGACCCCAGCATTTTTAATTCTTGTCCCTTACATTTTTGTCCACTACTGTCTTTTGATATATAAAACACTTTATTAAATCAGCAATTAGTGATAAATAATAGCATCTATTTCACATCATTTATTTTACGACAAGAAATATGTTGAACAATGCTATACCTGGCTCAAGCTGAGTTCCTCCACTTCTTCCTGGCTGGAAGGCCCAGGGTGGGCGTCGTAAGCCTCAGCTGGGGTGTAAGGAAGCGTGAAAGGTAGGGTTGAGAGGGATTCCCTGACTTCAGTCTGGTCTCCCAGAAAATGAAGTCTCTCATAGTACCACAGCCTGGGTACATAATTGTCATCTGCTGCTGCTCCTGATCTCATGGATTTCTGGACCTTAGCTCACAATTATATGTGCTCCTCAGGCCACCATTTTTTTTTTTTAAATAGGTGATGTCTGCCATGGGGACCTGCGGCTTCACCAACTCCAGCAGTTTCTCCATCACTGCCTGCCTCTTTATTTTGTTATTATAATGTGGGTGTTTGATCTGCCACAGACAGGGCAGCTTCCTGTATTTATCAATGAATATTGGGAGGAAACTGTGGTCTTTGAACCCATCCAATTTCTCTGCAAGACACAACACAAGACAAACACTAATGTCAGGCGAAACTCTCCTAATCTTCACCCAATATAGGCCTCAATCTATAAGCAGTATAGGCCACTGATGCACCAACTTAAAATTGTACCTTCGTTATAACGATTGTCGCTTCCGGTACTCCGTCCTCCGCTCACAGATCGTATGTATGACGCAGGCTTGTTACACTTTATATACACTGTGCATGCGTGAAACTCCACCCGCCCCTGGCGTTCTTTCTAGTCTATTCCCCACCCCTTGTCTTTCGGCGCAGTGGGTAGGGAACAAGGCGGAGACACAGCAGGCAGAGGAGAGCAGCAACAATGAAAGCCCGGAGCCAGGAATGTCCCGATCTCGGAAGAGATTTAAGGCCTCAAATATGTCCTTTGAAGAGATAGTGGAGATGGTGGACATCTTGAAGAGGGCCGACTGTGATGGGAAGTATAGACCGTACCTAAACCCAAATGTGAGAAAGGCCAGGATCATGACTGAAGTTGTGAAAAGTCTGCACAGGAGTTTTGCGGTATGACGATCCAAGGATCAGCTGAGGAAACGATGGTCAGACCTCAAATTGAGGGAGCAAGATCAGTACAGAAGAATTAAGAGAGTTCTTCAAAAAAGTAAGTAGTTGTTGTGTTTTCCTATTATTATTATTACTTGCATGCTGCTCCATGTGCTTTTCTTTACTTGATACGCAAAACGTCTTTTCTGCTTTTTCCGAACTTCCGGTTTCTGCCAGCCCGGCGGTGGAACGCACGCCGGGATTACGGAAGTGTCTCATTTGTTGTGCTAGCTGGAGCATTGGAAC